>CM056049.1:270547750-271105752 GCA_029574335.1 Rana kukunoris | reverse complement strand
ACTCTCTCCCACCCCACCCAACGTACCCCCTACAAAAGGCGCTGGTTTTACACCAACCAAAATCAGAAATTGGATAAAAAGCACTTTGAAACACAAAAAAAAAAAACAACACTATAGATCAGACCACAATAAAAATTAAGAAAAGAGGGACTTTGTTCCAAATCAAAGTTAGCATGCTGCAACAATACATCTGTCCCCCCCCCCACTTACCGGAGTTCCACCCACGCCAATTGAACTTCCGCTTTTCGGAACCCTCCCCCCCTCCGATGTCACATTTGGCACCTTTCAGGGGGGAGGGGGTGCAGATACCTGTTTGCACCCACTTCCGGGAATACAGTACTGCGGCAGCCACGCCCCTACCCGCAGCCTCCGCTGTCTTCTAGGAAACACACTGTTCCCAGGGGAGAGCGCGGGACCAGTGACGGCACGCCGAGCTACTTGCCAATGCGCAGTAGGGAATCGGGCGGTGAAGCTGCAACGCTTCACTTCCCGATTCCCTCACAGAGAATGGTGGCGGGTGCAGCCAAGGGTACGAACGATTGCTCATCCTCGGCTGCCGACATCGCAGGCACGCTGGACAGGTAAGTGTTAATTTTTTAAAAGTCAGCAGCTGCAGTATTTGTAGCTGCTGGCTCTTAAAAAAAATATTTGGTGGAACCTCCGCTTTAAACTCCAGGAGGGAGGTACTACTCCTTTAAAAGGCTATGGTATCACAAAGCAATGCAATTACACTAATAGCTCCACTGTCTTTTGAACTGATCAAATTAGCATATTTTAGGCATTGAGCATATTTGAGGATTTAAGAATAATTAAAAAACAAAAATGTTATGGAGTTGGACAACCTAGGGACTCATGTAATGGATTCTTTGTTTGCATGTCCTGGCTGAGCTGATTTTGTTCACACAAGGTTGATGAGGCTTGCACACAGGATTCATTGAGCCCTACTGGCAGACATTGACAGTCAGTATACCCATGGTTTCGTGAACAGACTTTCGCTAGATGTCGGTAGGGAAATCAACTGTCACTTTGAACCTGAAATGTCAGTTGCAGATACATTGCTCACAGGGTTCAAGGTGTGATAGTGGCTATCTTCTATTCATTCTCTGGTCAGCAAAAAATTCAACTGAAACAGAAAAATAAAAAATCATGGTACCCTAACCTGAAAACCTTGACCTTGTGTATTAATCAAAGTCTGAGAGATCCATGAAAGACTACAGACAGGAAGTAGGAACACACTGCTAATAGCTAATAGGAGTGCTAAAACTGTATAGATATGATTCAGTACAGGCTTTCATATGGGAGGGAAGCATTTGGCAATGAAAATGATGGGAGAGTCCAGGGTAGTGAGGTTAAGAAGTCTCTGAAGCAGAGAAACATAAGAAAAGTATTTAAGGGAGAGACATTATAATTAGAGATGGCGAAAACATAAGTAACATACAGATTACAGGGGTTGTTCTGCAGAGATTAGTTAGCATAGGAAAATAGTAAAGGGAAATAAATCAGACTGCAATAGAATTTATTGTCTATGGGATTAAACCGAAGAGCAAGTACTCTATATTCCTCCGTTTTTTGGGCTTGTGTAATGTAATACATTGACTTGTGTGCAATATGCAGCAGGGGAACCGTTATATTGCAGTTGTACTAGATGGTTTTTGATTAGTTGCTATGAGTTATTGAACTATGCCCAGAGCCACTGTGTGTTTTATTGTTCCATTAAAGTGGATCTGAACTCAAAAAGTGCAGTTTCATCTCCTAATAATAATGCCTAAGCCAGGGGTAAGTAACCTCGGCCCTCCAGCTGTGGTGAAACTACAAATCCCATCATGCCTCTGCTTCTAGAAGTCATGCCTGTGATTGTGAAGCCCTGTACACACGATCAGTTTGTCCGATGAAAACAGACCGATGGACTGTTTTCACCGGACAAACTGATCGTTTGTGGGCCCCATCGGTTGTTTTCCATCGATGAAAAAAAATAGAACATGCTTTAAATTTTTCCTATGGATAAAAAAACGATCGTCTGTGTGGAAGTCCATCAGTTAAAAATCCACGGATGCTCAGAATCAAGTCGACGCATGCTCGGAAGCATTGAACTTCATTTTTCTCAGCACGTCGTAGTGTTTTAGGTCACCGCGTTTGGACACGGTCTGATTTTTGACCGATGGGTGTAGGTAAGACTGATGGAAGTCAGCTTTAGGGGATATCTAATGAAAAAATCCATCGGATTAGATTCCATCAGATATCTAATCGTGTGTACAGGGCTTAAGAGGCATACTACTATATAGAGTATATCCGATCGTGGGGAGGGGGGCTACATGTGACAGGATAGTGATCACCACTTCCGATTACAGGAAGCTGTGTACACTGTCCTGTCACTAGGAAGACTGGGTAAATGCTTGTTTACATCAGCATTTCCTGCTTCATCCTCAATGTGACACAATCGCGGGTATACCCGTGGACATCGAGTCTGCGGGACCCGCTGTCTGCATCATGGAGCTTGCAGCGGGCGCACGCGTCCACAATACCGTCCACAATGGGCGTATATATACGTCCATGTGCCTGCCCGTGCCATTCTGCCAATGTATATCTGCTTGCGGCGGTCTGCATGTGGTTAATAGTGATTGCTGTTTGCTGATCTAAATAAGGTGATACAATCAGATTAGGTCATTTGCAATGTGATATTTATGTTTACATTGCATCATAATTCTGGGCAGCATATCCAATTCTTCTTTTCTTTGTGAGAGGAATGTCATGTGCTGTTTAAGCACATTTCCCTTCTGCTTTCTAGCCCCAATATGACGCTAAGGAAAACAAGGTTTTCTGTGGAAGACATTTTGCAGATTCTAAAAATAAATGTATAATTTCATGACACATGCTCTTCCTTCCTCATTTCCTTTCTTTTATTTTTTTCTAGAATGTTTAATCGCCATCTCTGTGTGAGGCATACAAAACCACATCCAGGAAATGAAACCAGACAAAGATACCCCCAGCAGAGCCACCCCCAGTCTCTCATCCGTCACCCCATCGTCCAACCCACATACATGCTCACCGCAGGGAATCGCCTGTTATTCCAAGTGTATTCTACAATTTAATATGGTGAACCTGTGGGATTGGCAGACAACCAAGATTAGAAATATAAGTGAGCTGTGCAGAAAACAAGTTGCATGTGAAGATATCAGAACACCGCAATAAGAAACACAAATGAAAGCTTTTTTTTTTTAACATTGTGTAGTATATAAAATACAGCATCCTGACAGATATGGCCAACACCAGGAAAAACACAGATAGCAATGATTTTATTTGTAAGGAAGACTGTGAGCAACAAAACAGAGCTCCAGTATTTAAACAAGCTTCCAATAAATGGCAGCCATGTTTTCTCCATACATTCCCGTAATGAATCCTGCAGAGACAAGCAATCACATGCCTTCGCACAAAGCTAAACAAAAGAGATCCATAGTAAAGGTTACCTTAGGATCCCCAGGGAAATTCTCAGGTGATAAAACCTGACAGTTTTCACAAATACCAAAGAAAAAAGATGTCAGAGATCTTAAAGTTACATATACATAGTAACATAGTTAGTCAGGTTGAAAAAAGACACAAGTCCAGCCAGTTCAACCAAAAATAAATAAATACAATCCCATATAAACAAACCGACACCCACAGTTGATCCAGAGGAAGGCAAAAAAAACAGAAAAGCATGATCCAATTTGCTACAGCAGGGGAAAAAATTCCTTCCTGATCCCCCGAGAGGCAATCAGATTTTCCCTGGATCAACTTTGCATATCAATGTTAGTACCCAGTTATATTCTGTACATTTAGGAAAGTATCCAGGCCTTTTTTAAAGCAACCGACTGGGCTTGCTAGAACCAGGCAGTCTATTCCACATTTTCACAGATCTTTTGCTGCATACACACAATCAGTCCATCCGATGAGAACGGTCTGATGGACCGTTTTCATCATTTAACCGAAGAAGCTGACTGATGGTCCGTCGCGCAACTCGCGCCCACACACCATTAGTTAAAAAACCGATCGTGTCAGAACGCGGTGACGTAAAACACAACGACGTGCTGAAAAAAAAAAAGTTAATGCTTCCAAGCATGCGTCGACTTGATTATGAGCATGCGTGGATTTTTAACCGATGGTCGTGCCTACTAACGATTGGTTTTAACCTATCGGTTAGGAATCCATCGGTTAAATTTAAAACAAGTTCCCTTTTTTTTAACCGATGGATAACGAACCGATGTCGCCCACACACCGTTCTCATCGGTTTAACCTATCGTGTGTACGCGGCCTTACTGTGAAAAAACCTTTCGTATTTGGAGATTAAATCTTTTTTCCTCTAGACGTAAAGAGTGCCCCCTTGTCCTCTGCGATGACCTTAAAGTGAATAACTCAACACCAAGTTCACTATATGGACCCCTTATATATTTGTACATGATGGTCATATCCCCCCTTAATCTCCTCTTCTCAAGAGTGAATAAATTCAGTTTCTCTAATCTTTCCTCATAGCTGAGCTCCTCCATGCCTCTTATCAGTTTGGTTGCCCTTCTCTGCACTTTCTCCAGTTCTCCGATATCCTTTTTGAGAACCGGTGCCCAAAACTGGACTTCATATTCCAGATGAGGTCTTACTAATTATTTGTACAGGGGCAACATGATATCTCTATCTCTGGAGTCCATACCTCTCCTAATACAAGAAAGGACTTTGCTCGCTTTGGAAACCGCAGCTTGGCATTGCATGCCATTATTGAGCTTATGATCAACTAAAACACCCAGATCCTTCTCCACTATGGATCCCCCCAGTTGTACTCCTCCTACTATGTATTATGCATGCATATTCTTAGCCCCCAAGTGCATAACTACATAAAATCAATTTTCATCTAAAACATTTTGCGTTGTACTTTTGTTTTGATGCCAAATAAACTTACAGCCTTTGAGGTTGTTATTGCTGTCTACATCCCTGTTACAGAGATGTTGATCCAATAGGGATACAAACAAAAAAACATTCTGACAATAGCTTATTTTCTGTAAGTGTCTTCCTGTCCTAATTACAATAGCACCCGTCTCCTCTCATTTATTTTTGGTGTTACAGGGACAGGAAACTAAGGAAAATATCCCCATAAGGTCACAAACAGAAACAAAGATCCTGCAGAAAATGTAACTCTTCTCTACTACTACATAAGAAAAAAAAATGTTTTGGTCGGAATCAGGCTGGCCATAAACATTTATTTATTTTATTTTCATTCAGCTAGCGGGCTAAACAAATAAAGAAGTTACCAGATGCCTCCATCCACCTTGGTTCCCCTCAGAGAACATTGTACAAGCCATTTTCAGAATACATAGATCAGTGGCTACAGTCACTGATTGTCTTAAAATTTTCCAACATATCCCTTCTACAGAAGTCGTCGATTAAATAAAATGACTTAATGGGCTGGCTGAATTTTATACAGCTTAAAGCCAGCCATACATGGATCGAAATTTGACTGGATCAGCAGGGTCCGGACAAATTTTGAATCCATGTATGGGCAGGATGATTGTACAGAAGTTGTCGGATTGTTGCTGCTCGATCAGTGCCCCCGGCTTTAACCACAGCACTGATTTGTGTATCCTGACAACCTCAAATGTGTGGATGGGGGAATTGGGTCTTTTTTTCGTTCAAGTTGATAAAAAAAGAATCATGTATGGATTGAGATGTTTAATCATCTTTAGCTTGGATCAGTTAGATCAGGTCCTCCCCAGTCTCAGTGTCTATGGCAGTCATGGCGAACCTTGGCACTCCAGATGTTTTGGAACTACATTTCCCATGATGCTCATGCACTCTGCATTGTAGGTGAGCATCATGGGAAATGTAGTTCCAAAACATCTGGAGTGCCAAGGTTCGCCATGACTGGTCTATGGTCTTCTTTAAATAGGTCCAATACTTTGTACAGGCTGCAGAAGCTGGATTAGAGTGGAACCTCAAACGCTTATGTGTTAGCATTACACCAGCAGGTCACTGGGATCAAACATGCAACTTGTATCGTGTGACTGCTGTGATTGGCTCTCACAGTGTAATGTCAATATTCCAATCCCACACTTTCCTGGGTGAGGCTTTGGGAATAGTAAGTGCTGAAGCAACAAACAGCTGGAACAGGAGACATCATAGATCAAATGCACATATTTGCCATCACACCACGGATCATCAAATAGTGTTCAAATCTTTATTGATGAATGATAACATCACAGAGCACAGCGTTTCAGAGCCATGCGGGACCTCTTTGCCAGTTACATGCCTAACCAATGGGTCCTGCATGGATCTGAAACATTGCACTGTGTTCAACGTTCTGCCAATTTGGACATTTTCACTTAGGGCCTCGTACACACGAGCAGACAGATTTGTTCAAATCTGTCTGTCCGACAGATTTGAACAAATCTGTCTGCTGGGATTTTGGTTTGCTCGCGTGTACACACGAGCAAACCAAAATCCCTGCCAGCAGACGGCTCGCTGACGTGTCGGTGACGTGGCGGTGACGTTGACGCCGCCACGTCACCGCACCAGGAAGTAAAAACACTTCCGCGCATGCGCCGAATCCATTCGGCGGCGGTGCGGGACGACATGTCTGCTGGTAAGTGTACTAACCAGCAGACATGTCGGGCGGACGGGTTCCCACCCGATAGATTTCAAAGCATGCTTTGAAATCTGTCGGGTGGCCAAATCCGTCGGCTCGGCCGTACACACGATCGAATCTGTCTGCTGAAACGGTCCAGCAGACCGTTTCCAGTGGACAGATTTGATCGTGTGTACGAGGCCTTAGAGGTGTACTTACTTTTGTTGCTAGCAGTTTAGACATTAATGGCTGTCTGTTGAGTTATTTTGTTATACAAGCTGTAACACTCACTACATTGTAGCAAAGTGTAATTTCTTCAGTGTTAGCAGCAAACTTTGTGAAAACTTATATTTGTGTCATTCTCAAAACTTTTGGCCACATCTGTACACTCACTACTTATTACATTGTAGCAAAGTGTAATTTCTTTTGTTTGGTCACATGAAAAGATATAATAAAATAATATTACAAAAATGTGAGGGGTGTACTCACTTTTGTGAGATACTGTGTATATATAATATATAAATGCAGTAGACCAGAGGTTAAAAGGTCACTAAAGGAAAAAAAAATGTTTTGCTGAAATGACTGTTTACAGGGTATAGAGACATAAGTTAACTGATTCCTTAAAAATGATTAAAAATAGATAAAAATCAATCATATAATGTGCATGCAGTTTAGTTTGAACTGGTTTCATGTTTCTGTAATGTAAAGAGACACACAGAACAAAAACAAACAAATACAGTGCAGTGTTTTGTTTTTAAAATGAATCTGATTGGTTCTGAGGAGTTTTAGACACACAGTAATGACAGCTTGGACCACAGTGAAAAGCTGCCATGAGATTTTTCATAAGGAGCCAGACAAGCAGGAAGTGTGGAGATCAGAGAAGGATTACAGCAACTTCAAAGCAAAAACGAACAATGAGGACATGAAACCAGGACTGCAGTAGGGTAAAGGAAGCTATTTAGTTAAAAATAAAATTCATTTAGTGATCCTTTAAGACTATGGAAAGGATACTAATATATTTATACACATATAATCTATTGAATTTTTGGAGACAGGAAGTCAACTGATGACTGTGACTCACCCAGCTCATCTTATTATTACTTTTCTCGTGCACCATGAGGAAATGTTTGTTTGATCCATCCCAACACGACATACAAGATCTTTTTTAGAAAATGTACTGTATTGCACAATTAGATATTTCAACAGCAGGGATGAGCAAATGACAATTATAAATGTTTGCAGGGTTTTGATGTCTGAGACGCATTTATAAAACAAAAAAGTGCACTACATCCACAGTACTTAATGCTTTCTGAAGGCAAACTTTTATATTACCAATGTCAATACAGGGCAATTTTACCCCCTTCCTGCCCAGGCCAATTTTTAGCTCTCAGCGCTGTTGCACTTTAAGTGACAATTGAGCTGTCATGCAACGCTGTACCTAAATAAAAAAATTATAATTTTTTTAGAGACAGATTGAGCGTTCTTTTAGTGATATTTTTTTTTATGATAAGATGGCACCGATAGGTGCCACTGATGGACACTGAGACCGGGTTCACACCTATGCGAATTGGTTGCGGTTTAAACCGCATCCAATTCGCATAACATAAAATACATTGATTTCATATTTCGATGTATTCACACTGCGCATTCTAGAAAAAAACGTGTGCGTTTTCTAGGCATTGCGGTGCAGCTCAGGTGCGAATTTAGCCCATTATCTTCTATGGGTACGCATCTGATTTGCAGATGTGTTCATTTCTCTTCAAGATTTCTCTCATTCACCTCAATACACTTCCCCCTCCCCTCTCCCAGGTCTCCAAATTCACAGCTAAAACAGAGATGATCTGCTGAACAGCTCTCTTATCTCTCTACAGAGATAAGAGAGCTGAAATTCGCACTGCACTAGTGTGAATCCAGCCTAATATACTGCACTGCTGGACACTTATATTCTGCACTGATAGACACTGTTAGGCTGCATTAATATGCTGCACTAATGAGCACTGCTGAGACTGCACTGATGGGCACTGATGAGGCTGCACTGATAAGCTGCACTGATGGGTACTGGTGAGGCTGCCCTGATAAGGTGGCACTCAGGGGCACCGATAGGCAGTACTTACAGGCATGGGCGTCCGCTGAACTTTTTCCAGGGGGGGGGCATAATTTTACGGTCACCTATGCTCCGCTTCTTTGACAATGTCATGAAGGGCAGGTGCTTAGTCATTATCCCATAAAGCCTTCTCCCTTAACTTGTACTCACAGTCCCCACTTGTAAGGTCACGGTGGTCTTCCTTCTCCCAAGTCCTGTTTCCACATGTCCCTTTGAAAATACATTACAGGCAGCAAAGCAAACACGAGGGTGCACATGAAGGAAGCAGCCAGAGGTGGCAGTAAAGAGCTCTGTAACTCAGTGACACTGATCTTGCAACAGCTGTGGAGCCAACTCGCACAAACACAGAGAGTCAGCACAGCTAGAGATGCAAGCATGGCAGACCCTTGCCGATTCCAGGGGGGGGTCACTGGCCCCCCCTTACTCCTATGAGCGGACGCCCATGCTTACAGGCACTGATTGGTGGCACTGATATGGCACCCATGGACACTAATATGTTGCACTGTTGGACACTGATATGCTGCATTGATGGGGTTGCACTGATGATCAGCGCCCGGATTATCAGTTTAAATGTCCCCTGTAACTGGAAAGCCAATTTTCAGCTTTTCTTTTCCTTTCTAACCTGAGCTTTCTTTTGGGAAACAGTTAATTGGGTAGGTTTAGTTCCACTTTAGAATTTCTTGATCCAATCTGCCTGAATAGGGCATTTTATTTGTTTAGAAACAGGGCCAACATACTATGTAGTTACAGTCCATTGCCCTAACATAAGAACTTATCCATAGCTTCCAACTGTTCCTGTTTTGGAAGGACTGTCCCTCTTTTGGAACCAAATCCCCTTGTCCCTCATTACATCTCATTTGTCCCTCTATACAGAAACGTTTTACCAATTATTTGTGCATACCAATTCTTAATGGTTCATGTAAATGTGTGCATCACAGGGGTGTGTACTTCGCCTATATAACTTTTACATACCCTGTGTTCCTCTTTCTCATCTCAAAACGTTGGAAGTTATGGGCATATCTGCACACTTTAACCAACCGACAAAGAGCAGAATTCTCAGCTATAAATGATTTCACCCTATAATATACTTAGTATATCATGTTTTCTATAACTGCTTTTACCTCATCTGTAATGCTGGTAATGTACATAGGTGGTTCTCTAGCACTTTTGACCAACTTTCAAACAGAAAAGTGATTGATATAAAGCAGCCATGTTCCTTCCTTATACAGTCACTTTTGCTGAAAGCCGTAGATCATTGCGCTGTGTATACTTTTACCAGAGAAATTTGCTCATGATTTCAATTGTTTCCTGGTTTTAAGTGACCAGATGATTAAAGCTGACTTGGAAATCAATTGAAACTGCTGTTTGAAGGGTACTGCAGTAGTTTTAATTAATTCCCTCCTCATTTGGTCAATCGAGACTGAAAAAAAGGATTGGGTGGCAAATTACTGTGTGAGTCTCCCAAATTACTAACAAAGCTGTCAAGTATATGATCAGTATAAATAATCACTGGTGTCCAATTAATAGAATTCTGGGCCTGCTTGTTTAACCACTTAACAACCGCCCACTGAATATATACGTCCTTTTTTTAAAGATGGATAGCTCGGTAACGGCAGCAGCTGCTGCCACAACTGAGATATCCATCTTTACAGTGGGCGGTTCTGTCAACCATAGCGACGGTCTCCGTGGCGGATTCGCCGCGAGATCGCCGTTATCGGTGGCGGGAGAGGGCCGCTCTCCCGCGCCCTCCGCCGCTTACCGTTGCCGTCGGTAGCGGCGGAGGTGATCGGGTCCGCTCGTCTGCTGTCCGGGGATGCAAGTGAGGGAAAAATGTCGCTCACCCGTCCCCATAGCTCTGCTGGGCGGAAGTGACGTCAAAATGTCAGTTCCGCCCAGCGTCTTAAAGAGACAATTTCTTTGTTTACCTTTTTTTTCTTTTTTTTCTTTTCCATTTAAGCCTAAATATGAGATCTGAGGTCTTTTTGACCCCAGATCTCATATTTAAGAGGACCTGTCATGCTTTTTTCTATTTCAAGGGATGTTTACATTCCTTGTAATAGGAATAAAAGTGATATTTTTTTTATTTTTATTTCAGTGTTAAAAATGATAATATAAATAAGAATAAATCTGAAACCAAAAAAAAAGCGAACGTATACGCGAGTAGCGCCCTCATATGAAAACTGCGTTCAAACTACACAAGTGAGGTATCGCCGCAATCGAGCGAGAGCATCATTTTAGTCCTAGACCTCCTCTGTATCTCAAAAAATGCAACCTATAGAATTTTTTAAACATCGCCTATTGAGATTTTTAAGGGTAAAAGTTTGACGCCATGCCACGAGCGGGCGCAATTTTTAAGCGTAACATGTTGGGTATCATTTTACTCGGCGTAACATTATCTTTCACAATATGTAAAAAAAATGGGCCAAATTTATTGTTGTCTTATTTTTTTATTCAAAAAAGTGATTTTTTTCCAAAAAAAGTGCGCTTGTAAGACCGCTGCGCAAATACGGTGTAACAAAAAGTATTGCAATGACCGCCATTTTGTTCTCTAGGGTGTTAGAAAAAATATATATAATGTTTGGGGGTTTTAAGTAATTTTCTAGCAAAGAAAAAATGTTTTAGTCTCGTAAACACGAAATCTGAAAAACACCCTCGGTCCTTAAGTGGTTAATTACCCAGGCAGTGCAATGAGCAGTTGTATGCAGTAACCCATGGCAACCAAAAAGATCCTGATTTACAACAGTTTAGAGTAGCCCAAATTAGAAAAAACTAGCAGTGATTGCTGCTGGTGACTATTCTTTACAGTTTGCTCTAGCATTTGGTATGTGTTCTTAGACTAGCAATGTCCCTTTAGTGGTCATTTATCTTCCATATCTAGACAAGCCAGTGTTTTCCTAGAAAGAACCCAGACATCTCTGCAGGGCAGACAGGTGGCAGAAGAACAAGCAAAAGGAAATGACATCAGAGGATGTGCCCTTAGGCGCCAGTATTTTGGAAATGAGGAAATGCTGCGGAAGCTCCCTCTGCCGCCCAGAACAATGTATATAAATATATACTGTGAATGTGAGTGTGCAGAATGGACCCTTCCCTGTTAGCAACATGGAGTGCACTGATTCCTTTTCCTCCCAAAGACCAAGAGAACAATGCATGCTCTCTTCAGCAAGGATGTCTTTCCAGCTAGTTACACAAAACACTGGATAATGATTTTCCTTGTTGCCGAGTAAGCATTAACTCCTTCACTACTAGCCACAGCTCCATTTAAATGGAAAGAATGTCAAAATATCCCCTAAACCGCCCACCCTACTCCTCCCAAGACCTCCTGCTCTCTAGTTCCATCATCACCTCCTCCTATGTTCGCCTTCACATTCTCTATAGAGCCTTTCCCACCCTCTGAAACCCCCAACCACAGTCTATCAGGATATCTCTCACTCTGTCTGCCTTTAGGCAATCCCTGATAACTCATCTCCTTTGGGAAGCCCATCCTGCCTCCACCTAAAAACGTTATTTCTACTTTCCCCATCAGCTCATCCTTTACAGTAAATAACTTTTCTGCCTTTTGCCCTTTCCTTTTAGATTGTAAGTTCTTACAAGTAGAGCCCTCCTGTATTGAATTGTTCTGTAAGGGTCTACTCTTACTATAATGCATATAAAAATGCACCAAAACTCATCAAAACTGCACGTGCGTTGATGTGCATTTAACCTGTTTTTTTAAGCCCATTGCATTACATTGTGTTTTTTTGTCATCCATTGTGAAGCAACAGGAAGCCTAGAAGGGTCTTAATACCAATGAAAATGTATTTTTTTTTTTATAGTTTTACTCCGATTTCCATTTACATGTGCTCATGTGCATTGTGGTACTGCATATTAATGCACATGTACACAACATTGTGGTGTGAATGAGGCACATAGAAAATCTTTGTATTTTAGACACCCTTGCAATGACTTGTGTTGATCTGGTGTAGAAAATTGGAGGTCCCTGCACTTGATGTGAATGAGCCTTAAAGGTACTTTCTCCCTACCAAATTGTTGGTGCTACTGTATGTAAATCCTGTATAATAATATGCTCCTTCAGTTCAGTAGACTGCTACTAGGACTAATAGCTGTAAGGGTTAATTTATTTTGCTGTGACTTGTGTGGGATGGCATCCTGTGGATGTGGTCAGTCTTGTGGCGGTCTCCATAACAACCCTCCTCCAGCCTGCTCACCTCTGTTGGGTACTAATTAGCATGAGCTCATAAAACAGAGATGCACAGATATGCATCCAGTTTAGCCTGGTCTGATGTCTACTTCATTTCATAGAGTATATTTATTCTGGCTCTTGATGTAGGAGGGTCAAACACTTCCCTGGCAGTAGCCTAATTAGGACCTTTCGCTATGAGTGGAAAATACCTCCATGCTCCTGATCAGGGAACAGATATGACCTAAGTCAGGGCAGTGGAATCACGTGACGCCATTCTGTTGTGTGTAATCATTTTGCAGTATTGAAAATGTGCATCATCCACCCTCCCGAAAAGGATGACACTTGGCATATAAAAAGGGAATATGTTGCCAGTTTAATTAATGGGCATTAGACCTGTTTTCAGGGGCGGACTGACCATTGAGGAACTCAGGCACTGCCCGAGGGCCCCATGCCTTTAGGGGGCCCCATCAGGGTTGCCAGGCTCATTAACCACTTTCCCACCGCGCCATAAGCATTTTACTGCTACGGCGCGGCGGGGTTATCTTGGGACGACGTCCCTGGGACGTCGTCCTTCACTTTCGCGATTGCGCGTCCCCTGGGACGCGCTCACGAAAGTGTCCGTGCTCGCCGGGTCTAGAAGACCCGGCGCATCACGGATCACGGTAAATTGCCGCTGATCGCGGCCGTTTACCACGTGATCGCGCCGTCAAATGACGGCGCGATCACTTGTAAACAAACCAGCGTCATTTGATGACGCCGGTTCCTCCCTCTCCTCCCTCTCCGCTCTGTACAGTGTACGAGGAGAGGGGGGGGGGAGCGGGGTGTCAGCAGCCGAGCTGTGGCTGGATCTGTGACAAATGCAGTCACAGATCCAGCCATCCCTCAAAACATCCCAGCTCTGCAATCCCCCCAGTACCCTGCAATCCCCAGTACCCAACAATCCCCAGTACCCAACAATCCCCAGTACCCAACAATCCCCAGTACCCAACAATCCCCAGTACCCAACAATACTCAGCAATCCCCCAGTACCCAACAATACCCCAGTACTCAACAATACCCCAGTACTCAACAATACCCCAGTACTCAACAATACCCCAGTACCCAACAATACCCCAGTACCCAACAATACCTCAGTACTCGGCAATACCCCAATACTCCAGTACTCAACAATACCCCAATACTCCAGTACTCAACGATACCCCAGTACTCGGCAATACTCGGCAATACCCCAATACTCGGCAATACCCCAATACTCGGCAATACCCCAATACTCGGCAATACCCCAATACTCAACAATACCCCAATACCCAACAATACCCCAGTACTCAACAATACCCCAGTACTCAACAATACCCCAGTACTCAACAATACCCCAGTACTCAACAATACCCCAGTACTCGGCAATACCCCAATACTCCAGTACTCAACGATACCCCAATACTCGGCAATACCCCAATACTCGGCAATACCCCAATACTCGGCAATACCCCAATACTCCAGTACTCAACGATACCCCAATACTCGGCAATACCCCAATACTCGGCAATACCCCAATACTCGGCAATACCCCAATACTCGGCAATACCCCAATACTCAACAATACCCCAATACTCAACAATACCCCAGTACCCAACAATACCCCAGTACCCAACAATACCCCAGTACCCAACACTACCCCAGTACCCAACAATACCCCAGTACTCAACAATACCCCAGTACTCAACAATACCCCAGTACTCAACAATACCCCAGTACTCAACAATACCCCAGTACTCAACAATACCCCAGTACTCGGCAATACCCCAATACTCCAGTACTCAACGATACCCCAATACTCGGCAATACCCCAATACTCCAGTACTCAACGATACCCCAATACTCGGCAATACCCCAATACTCGGCAATACCCCAATACTCGGCAATACCCCAATACTCGGCAATACCCCAATACTCGGCAATACCCCAATACTCAACAATACCCCAATACTCAACAATACCCCAATACTCAACAATACCCCAATACTCAACAATACCCCAATACTCAACAATACCCCAGTACTCAACAATACCCCAGTACTCGGCAATACCCCAATACTCCAGTACTCAACGATACCCCAGTACTCGGCAATACCCCAGTACTCGGCAATACCCCAGTACTCGGCAATACCCCAGTACTCGGCAATACCCCAGTACCCTGCATGATACTTTGCAATACCCCAATACTCTGCAATACCGCCTATGGGGATTTTTAGGTAGCAAAGTTTGGCGCCATTCCATGAGCGTGCGCAATTTTGAAGTGTGACATGTTGGGTATCTATTTACTCGGCGTAACTTCATCTTTCACATTATGAAAAAAAATTGGGCTAAATTTACTGTTTTGTTTTGTTTTAAGCACAAAACAGTTTTTTAAAAAACACGCGTTCAATAAATTTCTGCGAAAATACCGTGCGAGATAAACAGTTGTAACGGCCGCCATTGTATTCTCTAGGGTCTTTGCTAAAAAAGCATATATAATGTTTTGGGGGTCTATGTAATTTTCTAGCAAATAAATGATTTTTCCATGTAGGAGAGAAATGTCAGAATTGGTCTGGGTGTTCCAGAACGCCTGATGGTGCTCCCTGCATGTTGGGCCTCTGTATGTGGCCACGCTGTGTAAAAGTCCCACACATGGGGTATTGCTATACTCGGGAGGAATAGCAGAATGTGTTTTGGGGTGTAATTTGTGGTATGCATATGCTGTGTGTGAGAAATAACCCGCTAATATGACAGAAACAAGATTTTTTTTTTTTTTTTTTTACAGAATTTTCAGTCGTTTTTCTTTTATAGCGCAAAAAATAAAAAACCCAGAGGTGATCAAATACCACCAAAAGAAAGCTCTATTTGTGTGAAAAAAAGGACACAAATTTCAAATGGGTAGAATGTTGTATGACTGAGTCATTCAAACTGTGAGAGCACCGAAAGCTGAAAATTGGTCTGGTTAGGAAGGGGGTTTAAGTGCCCAGTGGTCAAGTGGTTAAAACCAGGGACAGTATGTAAAAATATGTGTTTTTTTTTACATCTGTTCCTGATATGTCCAAAACCAACATGCTTTTGATATGAAAATCCTGAGATTTTAGCTGCCCTGCCTCTGTACTGCCCCCTTGCTTGGTGGCCATCTGTAAGCCCGGGGGCCCCATAATCTTCTATTGCCCGGGGGCCCCATGAGTTGTCAGTCCGCCCCTGCCTGTTTTCATGCCATAGGAATAATAGCAATCTTATCTCCCAAACCCTTAGTGACACTGTAAAAATATATACAGTATATTATACATATGGCCTTATTTGACCTTAGCATTATGCATCCTGGCTGAATTCCCACCTCTGATTCATTTGTTAAAAACTTGTGGGATAGGCATGTTTTAAGCAAGTGCTTTCAATTTCCATTGGGGAATTGGCTCCCCTTTCTCATTCTCTCCAATTTGTAAAAACGACCATGCTTTCCCGGAAGCTTGTTCAATAGTGCTTGGTTGCCAAGTTGCAGTCTATTTTAGGGTCCTTTCACACAGAGCGGACCGTTTTTCGGTCCGCTCCATGTGTGTCCGTCGGCTCAGCGGGGGGTCCCGCTCAGCTGTCGGCGGACAGGGTGGTCCCCGCACACTGTCTCTCCTCCACTCTCCCCTATGGGGAATCGGATGAAAACGGACCGTTTGTCCGTCTTCATCCGATCCGTTCCGCCAGACGGAAGAAAAATAGGGTTTTCTTCCGTCCGAAAAACCGGATCCAGACGGACGCGGATCTTTGCGGACGTTAGCGGATGCATCATCCGCTAACGGACACGACCCCATAGGCGTAAACGGACTTGTAAAAACGGACGAACTGAGGCGGACATGTGAAAGGGGCCTTAAAGTGTAAATTAAATGAGTGGGAAAGGGTTAGACTCTTGGCCAAGTTTTATTACAGCCTGTGTCCCCGCCGGGGAGGTTCACCTTTTTATTGTCACCAAGACAAAGTAAGTAGCCAGCAGTGGAGATTTCTCACCGGGGAATCAACTGCTTCCCTAACAACTTCTCTAAGCTAGCTGTGTAATACTAGTGTAGCACCATCATGGATAGGTTTCTAAGATGTTAGGTAAGTTTTGTCCTTTTTGGCTCCACTGTAACCAATGGAGCAGCTGTTGATTTCTTTGGGCTGTTGTGGATCTCAAAGGCTGGAGATTTGATTGCTGTCCCCTGCCCTCTAGAAGCTCCTAGAACACAGTTGGATGGAAGAGTCAAATAGGCAGCTTGAATATTTATTGTGCTGCAGCCAATCCCTGGAGAGGTGTGCCCAATAGGTGGCTGTAGGGGAACATAAATAGTCTGGGGCCTGGAGCAGCCATATCTTGTCTGGCTGGAGAAGTTCCTAGCCTCACAGGCCCTGAGGAGTTTATGTTCATCAAGGTCCCAGCTGTTGCAGAGCTGGGGGGTCTATTCCTAATCATCTTTGGAGCCAACTAAGCAGTTTCACCTAATGATCTGGCCTGGATGACTCACTGAAGATTGACAGGGGTGGAAACTGGAAGGTGTGCAGCTGTCCTGTGGCATTGAGAGTATTAATGTCTCCTTCACTGAAGAGTGTCTGGTGGAAGCGAGGAACTGAGTAGTCGTCCTGAAGCAAAGCGATGTCTGAAGGAACCTGGGGAGTTTAGCTGTCCTGGAAAGAGATTCTGAGAATAGTCCTGAACTAAAGACCAAAGTAACTGTGTGTTGTCTGTTTCTGAGACAGCTCTTACAGTGTCTCAATTCTGGCCTATTAACCCTTGGCAGAAAGCCTGTTCAGAGACACCTAGCCTAGTCAAGAGTGTCCTGTTACTATTCAGTGTGCGTTGACTATCCCATCCCAAGTTCTATAAGCAATAAACTACAAAAAGACAGCCCCTAGGCTGTTTATTGGAGCCAGAGGAAATGTTGCTTGTGTGACTGATGGCCTCTGCATTGTCTGAGAAAGAACCAGTTAAATCAGTGACTCCTACAGAGCTAGCGCTATACTGGCATTAGGGGGAAGTGTGATCAAGGATAAGGAGTAGGTTATAGAAGAAGAGGAGGCAGAGTGAGTCACAGAGGTAAGAAGAGTCACAAAGGTATCCAAAAGCAATTTAGCCAGCTACGATTAGACAATGTGTCCATGAACCTTTGTGTCTAAATCAATTACCATTCTTAGTCTGAAAGTTTTCCTTTCCTGAATGGTTTTGAAATTTCCTTTACGAGCCATGACATGAATGTCCTCCATAGAGCGGTCTGGTTGTGAGAAATGTCCCACAGGTGTACAATTATTTTCCTGTTATGCTGTGTCTTTGGAGGGCCGCTCCTTTTGTTATGTCTGTTCTGTTTTACAAATGTAACATTGCACTTGTTACAATGAATCAAATGTGTCAAACTATTTAGTAATATAAGCATAATAATGAAAGTTTATTTTGCACCTGTGACATTTTTTTACATTTTTTAATGGAATAACGTGGCTGCAAAGGGATGACAACACACAGTATATCACAGAAGTGAGTACACCCCTCACATTTTTGTAAATATTTTAATATATCTTTTAATGTGACAACACTGAAGTAGTGAGTGTACAGCTAGTATAACAGTGAGGATGCCCCACAGATGCTCAATAGGATTAAGGTCTGGACAGGGCTGGCCTTAGGCCTTTAGGCGCCCTGTGCGAGAAAGCTTTACAGCGCCCCCTAGTGACCACGCTCCTGAGTAACCACACCCCTCAGTAACCACACCCTTTCAGTGTCCACACCCATTTCTTCAATATTGGCTCCATTTAAAGCCTTTCATTCCCAGATTACAAGCTATGATAAAAAATTCAACTTTTATTCACACACCATAATAACGCAGCCTATACTGCAAATCACATGGTATAATAATGCCACATATAAAGTAAATCACACGGTATAATACCACTACCTGTAAATTTACTATCAAATATCAAACATAATTACAATAAAGTATTTTTTTACTTTTGAATTTACTGTTTCTTTAAGAAACACCCTATATACATAATAAAATACAAAACAGACATTAAGCAGTACACTGCATTTATAAAAAAGAATTTACTTACAGAAAAAAGTTTTTACATCTGCTGCCTGCTTCTGGATTCTTGCCCTCCTTTTGTCTTTTCAGTGCGAATAGCATATGAGCTCCTCGTCCCTGCTCCTCATAGCAAGGCAAGGTCAGCTGCCCACACTGTCTTTCCGCCAGAATTCGCCTGTGACCTGCCAGTACTTTGTCCCGTTTTAAAGATGGCCGCCACACTGTCGCCGAGCGGCGGCAATCTTAATGAGTAACCCACAGACTGCCAGTGACAGTGTCACTGCAGCCTGTGCTGCCTGGCTGAGCCGACAGCTGATCCATCCAACGTCCGCACGCTACATTATACAGCACCCCACATTTCTGGGCCCCTTTACATTACACAGCACCCTGCACCTCTGGATGCCTTTATATTACACAGCACCCTGCACCTCTGGACCCCTTTACATTACACAGCACCCTGGACCCCTTTACATTACACAGCACCCTGCACCTCTGGACCCCTTTACATTACACAGCACCCTGCACCTCTGGACCCCTTTACAATTAACAGCACCTTGCACCTCTTTACATTTCACAGCACCCTGCACCTCTGGACCCCTTTACATTACACAGCACTCTGGACCCCTTTACATTACACAGCACCCTGCACCTCTGGACCCCTTTACATTTCACAGCACCTTGCACCTCTGGACCCCTTTACATTTCACAGCACCTTGCACCTCTGGACCCCCTTACATTACACAGCACCCTGCACCTCTGGACCCCTTTACATTAAACAGCACCGCACAGCTCTGGACCCCTTTACATTACACAGCACCCTGCACCTCTGGACCCCTTTACAATAAACAGCACCGCACAGCTCTGGACCCCTTTACATTACACAGCACCGCACAGCTCTGGACCCCTTTACATTACACAGCACCCCACAGCTCTGGACCCCTTGACATTACACATCACCCTGCATCACTGGACCCCCCTTACATTACACAACGGAAACCTTAAGGTTAATAATTCTGGTGGAAAGCCAAACTTTATCCCTGGCTTAAAGGGGTTGTAAAGGTACATGTTTTTTTCACCTTAATGCATTCTATGCGTTAAGGTGGAAAAACATCCGAGGACATTCAAGGATTAGCGGCCCCCCAGGCCCCCCATTTACTTACCTGACCTCTCGAAAGTCCTGTGCCATGAACACGCTGGCTTCTCGGCCGGGCTTCTCGGCTCATTCATTGGTTGATTAATAGCAGTGCAGCCATTGGCTCCCGATGCTGTCAATCAAATCAATGATGTGCCCTGAAGGAGGGCAGAGCTGAGTGATACAGTCGGTGGCTATAGTGTATATATGTACATCGCTGAATCCAGATCAGGCTCAGGTCATTTTTTAGGGGGGGGCGGGGGGGGCTAGATACAGAAGGTTTTTTTTACCTTTAGAACCACTTAGGCCGCGTACACACGATCAAATCTATCTGCTGGAAATGGTCGGCCCGATCAAACCAATACACGATCAAACCAATACATCCCAGCAGACAGATTTGTTCAAATCGGTCTGTCCGACCGATTTGAACAAATCTGTCTGCTCGTGTGTACGGGGCCTCAAAGTACCTTCTATTGCTCTCTGCTTTCTCCAAATCTCCAGATTTTTTTTTGCTGCTAAGACCTGACTTCCTGTTGGGGGGGGGGGGGGGGGGGGGCTACATTCATTCTCAGCTGTCCTACTGTATGTAGAAATATAGCCACTTTTTCTTGCTTACCTCCTATATGGACTAGGGACTATGGAATTTGAAGTGTGCATAGAGCAGTGCACACGAAAGCAACTAATGTGCACTGCTAGTTCCAAACAAATGGAAGTAAAGGGAAATAGGAGAGGTATCAAGCTTACAGAGGATGTTACAAGGAGGCAGAAAAATACAATGAAAAGGCAATCAAAAGATTCATCAAAAATAAATTACAGGACCATTATATGGATTTTTTTGAAAAAGTGTATTATTTATTATCACTTTAAATTTCTTATTTTGAGAAAATCTGCCCAAGGCAGGAGGGTAACACAGACCTTGTGATGGGCAGATACTAGGGCACCAATATATTGTTGAATGAATGAAAACTTATATAGCGCAGCACATGTGAACTGAATCGCCTCTGGGCGCTTGTTGTTCCTGTCTCCATTGGTATCAAAAGAGATGTGTCTTGATCTTTCTCCTGAATGCTAGGTGATTCTCCTCCAACCGAATGTTGGTTGGTAAAGCGTTCCATAGTCTGGGACCTTGGACCGCGAATCTTCTTTCTCCCTTGGACTTGTATCTGGCTTTCGGTATCTGTAGCAGATTTTGGTTGGTGGATCGCAGAACGCGATTGGGATTGTGAACTTATATTTTTTCGCATAGATAATGGGGAGCATTCCCATGGATACATCTATGCGTTAGACAGAGTGCTTTAAAAGTAATTCTGTCTTTTATTGGTAACCAGTGAAGGGTTCTCAGTGAAGGTGAGATTGATTCCCAGGGTTTTTTCCCAGTCAAGGATTGTGAATTAATGTTCCAAGGATTGATTCATTCACTGATTTTGTCTTTTTGTTTGTGGATGATAGGTCTAGGAAAACAAAGTGACGTGCCCCTGGGGAGCTGTGTTGAGGGGGGACATGCTAGGTAATCTGGTCACTTGTCACAATCCTCATTGACAGGAATGACTGCAACGTCACTCCTGTAAGAAGGAGCAAGGGTAGATAGCTGCTGGAGAGAGAAGTCTGCTCTCTCTTCCCTCCAGTCTGTTTTGGGTCGAACAGAGCTGGCACTGAGACCAAGAACACACCTTAGTTCTAGAGCTGCACCACTGGGGAATGAGGGCAGACTGTCCTTCCTGTCTCACCTTGTCATGTGACTTACCAAATGTCTGGAGAGGGGAAAAAGGAGAAGCTGCCTTATTTCACAAGGATACCATGTGCTGCTTTGTGATCTGTGAGTACAAGGCAGTGCAAGTACAAACTTAGCCCCAGACCCTCCCTCCTCCACCTTACCCACTTATTGGGGGGTACACACTGTAGTTTTTTTTTTTTTCATTCAACCCAGCGGGCTGAACACATATAGGGCCAGATTCAGGTAGATCAGAGCATCTTTGCTCTGGAGTAACGCTTCTCATTTACGTTACTCTGACGACCCTTTCAGCGCAAGTACTGTTATTCACATAGCAGTTGCGCGTAAACTTGCGCCAGAGTAACGATAATGCGCTGGCGTAACCCGACGCAAGTGGAAGTGGGTGTGATCATATGTAAATGATGGGCGGAGCCCAGCGCAGAGGCTTACGTTCAGCGCATCATCCACGGAGCATGCGCAGTGAGTGCGGCTCCACTCGCCCCCTTGTGCGCATGCTCACAACTTCCGTCGGCACCACTTCCCGGGAAACGTCAGCGCAATGCCTTCCGTTGGGCGCTTAAAAGCGCAGGCGGAAACGCCATTCCGGCGCAAAAGTATATCCGTTTCCCCCCACCCCAGGGAAGATACTTTTGTGCTGTGATGGCTGCTCCCGCTACCCCCAGAGAGAGGAGGAACCTCAACTTTAATTCACAGGAGGTGTCTGTGATCATATCCGCGATTGGGGTTTTTAATCATTTTCTCCATGGGAAAAAAAGCTGTAAGACCAGCCGGGAGAGGAAGCAGGGCATCCTGGACACCATTGCTGGCCGGGTCAATATTTTGGGGTACTCCACCCGGACTGCTTCTGACATTCAAAAAAAAATTAATGATCTGCGGCGCAAGGTCAGGGGCAAGGTGGCCACCATCAGGAGGCATGAGAGGGGCACAGGTGGTGGTCCCCCATGTCCGGTCACCCTGACCGCGGAGGAGGAGGTGGTCTCTCGCTGCCTGGAGAGGGAGCAGGTGGAGGGGGTCCCTGGCTATGACTGGAGGGGAAGGTCCATGGAGGAAGGCTCCAGGACAGGTAAGTGTTTTTTATCCCCTATTTGATGTGTTGCATTTGGGGGGGGGGTACATGTTCCAAGTGTGTGGGACCACCAACATGTGTCTGCTTTGTGTCATCCACAGATGACGGAGCTGGGCCATCATCTGTCAGCGTCCAGTCCACCCCATCCCCCCAACGCCATCGTGTGCCCGAGCCCCTGGGTGGTGAAGACACCGAGGTGGAGGAGGAGAGTGCCCACACCACACCTGCCGAGGTGGTTGTGGAGGATCCTGCTGTGGCAGAGCAGGACTTTTCTTTAGTTTTGGAGGTCTCCTCCCCTTCTCCTGGGCCGTCTGTCATCCCCTCCCCCATCCTTGGAAGCCCCTCAAGGGCGACTCCATCCCCCCGGGGACAACCATCTTCTGGCCCCAGGAAGGCGACCCAGAAGACCAGGGGGGTGTCGGATGTTGTCCAGGGCCAGTTGGCGAGGGATCACGCCAGACAGACCCAACAAATGGGGGAACTAGTTGGGCACTTAGAGAAAGTGGCTGACAGCCTGGGCTCCGTTGCCCAGATAAGCAACGCAGTGCAGGATGTCAGCTGCAACTGCGCTGCAGTGGTGACCAGTTTGGGGGAGGTGCAGGGGGATATTAGGCACCTCACTGCAGCCATCCAGGCCAACACTGCTGCCATCCATGGGAACAGTGCTGCCATCCGGGACCAGGGGAGGCTGAGTCGGCGGGCCCAACACTACCAAGTCACCCGGCAGCTCAGGATGCAGGCCCAGCAGCTGAGGATGCAGGGCCAGACAAACAATTTGCTCGGCCGGATAGCCATGGCCTTGGAGGGCATGCAGGCCACACCTGCCAGGAGTGGCCCACCCGGGGATCAGCCACCTCCAGATGCCCCCCCACCCACTCCATCCAGGCAGCTGAGGAGCCAGAGAGGTTCGGCAAGAAGGAGCCCCCGGCATCCCCGATGATTTTTTTATTTTTGATTTCTGATTTATACTCAGGTTATGAGATTTTTATTTTTGATTTCTGATTTATACTCAGGTTATGAGATTTTTATTTTTGATTTCTGATTTATACTCAGGTTATGAGATTTTTATTTCTTTTATTTATTTTTGATACTGCACACGTTGCAGTGTGAATGGTGTGTGAATGTGAGGGGGTGGCACTCCTGACAGTAAGGGGTGTCACCCTCGGCCGTGGTGGTGAAGTTAACCCCACGGCTGTATGAATGACGTGTGAAAGGTGTATGAATGGACAGTGACATCATTGGGGCCTTGACGCTGGCGTTACTGCTCCCAAGTCCTACATGCTGGACTTGGGCTAATCCAATGAGATGTGCATGTGGTGTGTGTGATCTAGGGACATCAGTGGTGTACACGCGTGCATTGTCTGTGTGATCAATGTTTTGGTTTAGTGTCCAAAGATGCCTACGGCGAGGACCCTCCTGACTGCTCTTCCATCAGCAGACTGGTTCTCCTCTGGCAGGGGGGGATTGTCTGGTTCGGGGGTCAGGTCATCACGTATGTCAATCTGCAGGCCTTTTCTCATAGCAAAGTTGTGCAGAATGCAACATGCACCGATGATCTGACACACAAAGGTAGGGGAATACAATAGGGTCCCCCCAGACTTATCCAGGCATCGGAAACGGGACTTCAGGAGCCCGAATGTTTGCTCCACCACTGCACGGGTTTTGATGTGTGCTTCATTGTATTTTCTCTCTCCTCTGGTTTGGGGGTTCCGGAAAGGAGTCATTAGATGGGGTCCCAGTGCATATGCAGAGTCACCTGTAAGGTAAAAGACAGGAGGATGTTAGTCATGCATGTGCCACTTCTGTTGTGCATCACGGGAGGGGATAGTCATGCCTGCCACCCATGTCACTCACCAACCAGCCAGCTGTCCCCATACATGTTCTGTTCGAATTCTGCTGGGATGGGACTCTGATTGTATATGAAGCTGTCATGGCTGGACCCGGGGTGTTTGGCACGGACGTGCCATATGAGGCGTTGGGCATCGGCTATCACCTGTACGTTGATGGAATTCCAATGCTTCCGATTGCGGTATATGTGCTCTGTGGCACTGGGGGGCTGGAGTGCCACATGTGTGCAATCAATGGTCCCCACAGTGCGTGGGAATCTGGCAATGTTGTAGAAATCTGTCATTGCCTTCATCCGCAGGTCCTCAGTGGTTGGTCTGATGAACTGGTTGGACATGCGTCTGAGGATTGCAGGGACAACCTGGTGCACACATCTGCCACCACTCCACTTGTACGCTGGAATGATCCACTTGCAAGGAAATGAAGTGTTGCCAGTACCTTCACCAGTGGCTGCACTGCTTGTGAGCGGTGTGTCTTGCTGGTGATGTCATCCTGCAGGGTTGTGGTTAGTTCAAGTATTGCAACAGGGCTGAATCTGAAGAGGCGATACACCTCCTCATCCCCCATGCCAAGAGGCTCATACGTGTGCGGTATATCCTCTCACGTGCCCGCCTCCTTCGTTCCGGGGGACCCATCAGTAGTTCTAGGACCACGATTGCCCCTGGCATGTTGGCACACAGAGGTGTTGTCCTTGCAAGTGTGGGTGCTCAGCTTGCTAGTTTCGTCGGTAACGCTGCTGTAGCTGCTCTCCTGCTGACCTGTGACCATCTGGAGTAAAGATAAAGCAGCCTTTTGTAGAAATAACTTTGCGCCGGACGGACGAGATACGCGCGGCGCATGTAGCCAGCGTATGGTGCTAATCCGTTCACGAATTGGGAAATCTCCCTCATTTGCATATTTGCAGGGGAAATCAATAGGCGCGACTGATGCGCCAAACGAAATTATGCGCTGACGGGACTCTGGCGCCGGAAAGTTAAGCCGATCGGAAATGGCCCGTTTTCCGGCGCATCTAGTTTGGTGGGTACGGCCACATAGAAACGACGGCGCATCTTCACAGTTACAGGGCGCATATCGAAATACTCCAGTGCAACTCTACCTGAATCTGGCCCATAGATTGCGATCAGTGCCGATCCTGACCTCCCTGGGGCCCTAAGCAAAATGACATGTCGCATTAAAGTTGAGAAGCGGGGGGGGGGGCTGCTGAAAGTGGCATGTCACATTGAAGATTGAGAAGCAGGGGGAGGGGGTGTTCTCTGCTGTCAGAAATGAGTGAGAAGCGGGGGGTGCTGACTTCTTAACTCTTCTCCCATGCAGCCAGCGAGTTGTGAAACAGGGTGAGGGGCCAAAAATGACTTCTCACCAGGCGGGGCCTCTAGTAATTTGGGGGGCCCTCCGCAGCTTTGCGGGGCCCTAAGCGGCTTGCAAAGTGAGCCTATAGGGAGGATCAGTCCTGATTGCGAAGCTAGTGCGGGGATCTCCCCTGCTGAGCTATTGTATTCTGAGGGGGGACTGCCTCCCAGCCAGAACACACTGATCAGCTTTTTGATCCATGTCTACCCAGCCTTAGGTAGGTCATAGACCGTGCAAAAAAAAAATCCTGCAACCGTGGGTTGCAAGAAAGAAATTTGCATGTACCAACACAGGAAGTGTTGATTATATACTAGCGTAAAAGAGTCGATCGATCAACTTGGTGCATTAAGCCTGCCCATACAAGATTAGAATCTCAGCCAGTTTCTGCTGAACTGGCCGAGATTCAAATGGCTGGCCTTAGACTTCGCCCTCTTTTAAGCTGGGTATACATGATGAGTTTTTTTTTCCTGTCATTTTTTTTATGCAACCAGCAGGTTGAACAAAAAAAATCTCACAGCGCCCCTCATCCACTCAAGTGATGTGGATGCAGGGATCTCTTCTGCAGCGCTATTGTATTCTGACAGCAGGGACCCCCCCCATCAGATCACAGTGATCAACGATGCAGTGCATCTTCCCATCTCTCCTTCATTCCAATGACATAGATGTCAATCAGTCCTCCTCAGACTGATACCACCGATGCATGGACAATTTGTTTTTGAGTGACATCACCAATGCAGGGATATTTGTTCCTTCCAGTGACACCACCAATGCTGGGACATTTTTTTTCTTCCAGTGACACCACTGATGCAAGGAAGCTTTTTTCTTCCAGTGACACCACAAACACAGTGATGTAGGTATAGTATTTGCTTCCAGTAACACCACTAATGCAGAGACATTTTTCCTTCCAGTGACACCATTGATGTAGTGCCAATACTGGGGCTGAGCATTTTTTTTCTCCACTATTGTTCGCCCCATATTTGTGCACTGATTTTAAACTCTTCAGGATGCTGCTATGTAGCACAAATATTGGTTCTATTTCAGAACATGCTACAGGCATTACATGCATTTTGCTCTGCATGCCACTATAAGGCGCGTACATACGATCGGTCAAAACCGATGAAAACAGACTGAAGGTCCGTTTCATCGGTCCAAACCGATCGTGTGTGGGCTGCATCGGTCAGTTATCCTTAGGTCAAAAAAAAGAGAACTTGCTTTAAAATTTAACTGATGGACGCCTAACCAATAGGTCAAAACCGATCGTTAGTATGCAAAAGCATCGGTAAAAAAGCCGCACATGCTCAGAATCAAGTCGACGCATGCTTGGAAGCATTGAACTTCGTTTTTTTCAGCACGTCGTTGTGTTTTACGTCACCGGGTTCTGACACAATCGTTTTTATAACTGATGGTGTGTAGGCACATCAGACCATCAGTCAGCTTCATCGGTTAACCAATGAAAACGGTACTTCGGACCGTTCTCATCAGATGGACTGATCATGTGTACGCGGCCTTAGCCTCAATCCTTTCTGCCACCAGGGGGAGGACAGTTTTCCATCTTCTGCCTGGGCACTGGATGAACTTTTCCCGTCACTGGAGGTTGCGGTCAAGGTGTGAGTGAATAGAGCAATGAATTCTAGTTAAGAAGGAGCTTTTGAAGTCTTCAGAGTCAAAAGAGAGTGACATTTCAGAGTTGGCAGTCATGGACTTGAAAGTCAATATTAGTCAAGCTCAGAGAAGAACCAGAACCAGTGGGCTTGTCTGGGGTTTAGGCGACAGTAAGTTGATCCCTCAAAAGCCAGTTTGATAGTGAGCACATCTCACCCCCCAAAAAAATCTTCTCTGTTGGAGAGAATTTTTAGGGAAAATGGTGCACGGATACTTCCCCCCCATGGGGACTGAAAAAAGATGGCATCCCCTCCCACCAATGACGCATAAACCTCATTGCACAGGACCACAATGGAAGGCTCACTTCAAGACATGGAATGCTTCAACTGCATAGGGAGACCAGTGGTTGAGGTTGGGCATCTTTCTGGGAGAGAGAACAAAGTAGTTGTTGATGAAATACTGGCAGTAGTTAGTGAATCCTGGAAAGCGCTGTGTAGCTTTGAGAACATTGGGCAGAGGCCAGTAGAAAATATCAGGAACTTTGCTCAGAAAGGCACCTTAACATAAGTCAGTTTTCACAGAGACACTTTAAATGAACATGGCATCTGTGTGTGAGCAGGTTTGGGGAGAAAATTAGTATATAATCCAGCTAGACGACAACACCCTTGTAGAGGAAAGTAATGAGTAGATATGTGCATTCCCGTTCGTACGAATGTTATTTTCGTACGAAAATGTTCATTTTCGTACCCGCGGGATAATGTGTACATACGAAAACGGTAAAGCACCAAAATACGAAAACGACGGGATAACGGATGAGCCGCATAACGAACGACCGCAAATACGAACGAACGATCCGACGGGAAAAAACGACAAAACGAAAATGGCAAAATAATGAAAATTAAATCTGTATCAAGAGGTTTGCATTGTGTATTTTGTTTAAATCTGTTTTGTGTTCGTTTTCAGTTGTATGTTCATTGTTCAATGACATCTATAACAAAAGAATTTCATTATGTATATTGAATGAATTCTTTTTTCTTTTTTCTGTGTATTCAAAATACTGAATGCAATTTTTTTGTTATAGGTGTCATATCAACATACGAAAATAACAAAAGAAACAGGTTCAAATGCAAACCTACTGTTTATGGGTTTTTTAATGGCCAGAGAGTTATGCCGCGTACACACGATCACTTTTTGCGATGAAAAAAAACGACGTTTTTCAAACTTCATTTTCCAAAACGACGTTGCGTACACACCATCGTTTTTCCCAAAAAGTCTAGCAAAGCGCCGTGACGTCCATCACGTACGACGGAACTATAAAGGGTCATTTCCATGCGGAAGACGGCCTCTTTTGCTGATATTGTGTTGCTGCGTGTTAGTAAAAGTTTGGTGAGAGACGATTCGCGCTTTTCAGTCTTCGTGCTTTAATATCGTTTACTGTCGTACAGTTTGTGCTTTTGGGGTCGTATTTGTGATACAGTGCTTGTTTTCCAATCGTATCTGTTTTGGCAGTGCGTTCTTGTCTACACGTTCCTGTTTTGCAGGTCCGTTCTTCAAAGGCATTTCTGTACTTCAGAGCGGTGTTTTAGTGCGATCTGATTTGACGACCGTTTTCTAGCCATGTTGCGGGTACGTTCTCGTCGCCGAGATCGTGCTGTGCTTCTTGTTGGGATGTGTGCTGCATCCCGGCTCCGGTCCTTGAGGAGGGCGAGAAGGACTTTGTGGGCCAAGGACTGGTTTCTTCGCAGGGACCAGTTCTCTCATATGCCTCTGCTGCGGGAGATCCGAGAAAATAACCCTGATGATTTCAGGAATTTTCTTCGGATGTCTGACCCCGTATTTCAGCAGCTTTTGGCTTCGGTGTCGCCTTATATCACCAGGCAGGACACCGTTATGCGGGAAGCCATCACTGCTGAGCAGCGGCTAGTTGCCACCTTGCGGTACCTGGCAACAGGGAGAAGTCTGCAGGACTTGAAGTTCTCGACGGGCATCTCCCCCCAGGCTCTGGGCCTCATAATTCCCCAGACCTGTTCTGCCATCATTCATGTTCTGCAGGAGGACTATATTAAGGTAAGTGGTGGCCTTTAAAGGCACAAACTATGTTTTATTTAGGCTTTTGTATTTGTTTCAATTTGTTTGGTTTTAAACAGTCCCTAATTAACCTGTTTGTGATCTGCTGGTAATGTTCCCTTTCATCTCCATGCATGCTGTATTCATTTTATATTTGCTCCTACATGCATCTTTTGTTTTGCCAACCTGTCCAGGTTTTTTTTTTTTTTTGTGTCCCAAACCCACCTAGCCTAGTCCCCCTATATTTTGTCCTATATTGTAGTGCTGTCTATAGAAGTCCCTATATCCCCCTATATGTTGTCCTATATTGTAGTGCACGCACAACCCCCCCCCTCTTTTTTTTGTAATTGTATAAATTAACATTTTTTTAGTATTTAATTTTTTTTAGAGGTCTCAAACTCATTTTGGGCCTCCACTCCCCTTATTTTTTGTAGGATTGTGACCATCAGAGGGTGTGATTAATCTGCTTTAGTGATCTCTTCTTATTTTTCCTATTTTTAACCACTTCCCTACGGCCGTACGACTATATGCGGCCGCAGGGTGGTTCTAAATCTCTGGGCTGCCGTTTTTTCACGGCAGCCTCTTTCTGTGTTCCCAGCGTGCGCTCCAGAGCACGCAGCGGGGAACTTGTGTACTGGCCGTGTCCCTTGGACACAGCCAATCACAGCTCGCCGCGAACGGCCAATCAGAGTGGCCGTTTGCAATGCGATCTGTGCAGCCAATGAGAGATGATCTCATATGTAAACATATGAGATCATTTCTCATTGCCGGCTCTCACAATGACAGCGTCCTGTCACTGGAGAGAGCAGACCGATCAGTGTTCCTTATACATGGGGACACAGATCGGTCACCCCCCCCTCCCCCCACAGTTAGAACACAATGCAGGATACACATTAACCCCTTCCTCACCCCCTAGTGTTAACCCCTTCCCTGCCAGTCACATTTATACAGTAATTAGTGCATATTTATAGCACTGATTGCAGTATAAATGTGAATGGTGCCAAAAAGGTGTCAAAAGTGTCCGATGTGTCCGCCATGTTGTCGCAGTCGCAATAAAATTCGCAGATCGCCACCATTACTAGTAAAAAAATAAATAACAAATAATAATTCTGTCCCTTATTTTGTAGGTGCTATAGCTTTTGCACAAACCAGTCGCTTATTGCGATTTTTTTTGATTTTTTTTTTTTTTTAACCAAAAATATGTAGAAGAATACGTATCGCCCTAAAATGAATTTTTTATTTTATAGCAACAAGTAAAAAATATTGTTTTTTTTTTCAAAATAGTCGTCGTTTTTTGTTTATAGCGCAAAAAATATAAATCGCAGGGGTGACCAAATACCAGCCAAAAGAAAGCTCTATTTGTGGGGAAAAAAGGACGCCAATTTTGTTTGGGAGCCATATCGCACGACCGCGCAATTGTCAGTTAAAGCGACGCAGTGCCGCAAGCTGAAATTTCACATGGTCAGGAAGGGGGTTTACATGCCCAGTAAGGAAGTGGTTAATAATACTTCAAATTAATGTTTGTTTTTTTGGTATCAAAAAATGTTTTGGGATGTTCTTTTAGGAATGTTTGTTTGATATTTTTTTATTTTTTTGGTATCTACAGTTCCCCACCACGCCACAGGAATGGCAGACTGTGGCAGCGGACTTCTCCCGGCGATGGAATTTTCCAAACTGCGGAGGAGCTATTGACGGCAAGCACGTCCGCATCGTGCCACCACCCCATAGTGGATCCCATTATTTCAATTACAAGGGGTTCCACAGTGTTGTTCTGATGGCGGTGGTGTCTGCCAATTACGAGTTCTTGTATCTTGATGTTGGGAAAAATGGGCGGATGTCGGACGGTGGTGTCTTTGCCGAGACGGAGTTCGCCCAACGGCTTCTTTCCGAGGACCTGGGATTGCCGCCTGCGGAGGATAATGAAGAGGGTCTGCCCTTCGTTTTTGTTGCAGATGAGGCTTTCGCCTTGGGTCCTCACCTCATGAGGCCATTTCCCCAACGCGCCCTCACCCCTGAGAGGAGGGTGTTTAATTACAGGCTGGCCAGAGCCAGACGTGTGGTGGAAAATGCCTTTGGCATCATGGCCAGCCGTTTCCGGCTATTTCTTACTGCCATAAACATGGCCGAATACAAGTTGAATTATATAATTACATGCTGCTGCATTTTACACAACTATTTAAAAAAACATTCTTCTTCTTACCTAACCCTTTTGCCTGATGACCCTGTTGACATTCCAGAGGCAGCTCGTGACGCTGCCCATCCCCAATTGGCCCCCCGAAACGCACGTGCTGTGCGTCAGGCATATGTGGACTACTTTATGGGTAGGGGGGCCATTCCAATGCCAGATCTTGGCTGAATAATTAAATTTATTTTTTGCCTGAAACAGTCTTTTCTTTGTTCTTTAATTAATTTATAAGGTTTGTGTTTTTATTTTATCTCCTAGGTCAGTGATGGCGACCTTGTCACCCCAGATGTTTTGGAACTACATTTCCCATGATGCTCATGCATTCTGCAGTATAGTGGAGCATCAAGGGAAATGTAGTTTCAAAACATCTGGAGTGCCAAGGTTCGCCATCACGGTCCTAGGTTATCATAGTGCCATGTGTTTGTGATGGACTGAAATAACTATCCCTCATTGTTTAATGTTCTCAGCATACATTTTTTTTAGGTATTTTCTAGGGTTGTCCCGATACCACTTTTTTAGGACCGAGTACAAGTACGGATACTTTTTTTCAAGTAGTCGCCGATCCCGAATACCGATACTTTTTTTTTAAATGTGTCCCCAAATGCAGCCATGTCCCCCACATATGCAGCCATGTATGTCCCCCATATTGCAGCGATGCGTCCCTCATACCTTTTTAGATATGCTGATGCCGCCTCTGCCGCATACCGCCGTATCCCCCTGCACAATCGCGTAGCGCAGGGGTCTCCAAACTATGGCCCTCCAGTTGTTCAGGAACTACAATTCCCATAATGCTTAGTCATGTCTGTGAATGTCAGAGTTTTACAATGCCTCATGGGAAATGTAGTTCCGAAACAGCTGGAGGGCCGTAGTTTGGAGATCCTTGGCGTAGCGCATTACAAGCTTTCATTCTAAAAACTTGTAAATGGCCGCGCTTCGTGTTTTAAAACTCCCCTTCTCCGGATGGAGGGATCCGTCCAATCCGGAGAGGGGGAGTGTCAATACACGGCCATTTACAAGTATTCAGAATGAATGCTTGTAATGTAAGCTATGCGATTGTGCAGGGGGATAAGGCGGTATGCGGCGGCGTCAGCATATCTAAAAAGGTATGAGGGACGCATCGCTGCAATATGGGGGGGGAAGTATTCTATTTAGGTATCGGGGGTATTTGCGGGAGTACAAGTACTCCCGCAAATACTCGGCATCGGTATCGGGACAACCCTAGTATTTTCTATTAATCATTGAGCTTAAATAACAAGACACATATTTTACTGTAAATTTTTTATTTTTTGCATCTTGAAAAACATAACTTTTTGACATAAAATTTTTTAAAAACATTTTTTTTAGTTACAAAACAAATATATATTTTTTGTTTTTGTTTTTTTTTATAACATTCCAAAAATAAAATCACTTTTTTTTTTTTTTTTTTACATTATTCAAAAAATAAAATCACTTTTTTTTATATATTTATTTTTTTACATTATTCAAAATCTAAAATCACATTTTTTTTTTTTTCATTATTCAAAAAATAAAATCACTTTTTTTTTTTTACATTCAAAAACTAAAATCACTTTTTTTTTTTTTTTTTTTTTTTTTTACATTATTCAAAAAATAAAATCACATTTTTTTTTTTATTATAAACCAAACCTTTTTTCTATTACAAAATAAACACTAAATAAATCAAAACCTACCCAAATAATCTATTAAATTTTTAATTTGTGTCTCCAGCCCTTTTGATTTTTCTACCACTTCTCGTGCAGTGTCCTGGATGTCCTCTAGTTGTTCCCTGAAGGACCATATTTCGGACAGCACAAATTTGGCAGTATCCCTGTCCATTGTCGCTGCACGACTTGCTCCTGAAATGTGGGAACAAAAAAGGTATTAAAATTCGGAAAACCTACATGTAGATCATGGGTCTTCAAACTACGGCCCTCCAGTTGTTCAGGAACTACAATTCCCATCATGCCTAGTCATGTCTGTGAATGTCAGTGTGTTACAATGAATGCCTCATGGGATGTGTAGTTCCACAACAGCTGGAGGGCCGTAGTTTGAGGATCCCTGATCTAGATTACCTGGGTATGAGTGTTGTGTAGGAAATTTACTGGATGTGGTGGCAGCGTCATCATCCCTCGGGGGTGGGGCTTCGGAAGTTCCAACCTGCCTTGCTGCTTCACTGCGCCCTACGAGATTGAAGATAGGGAAAAAAGAAAGGTAAAAGATTATAAAGAGATATGAGTGAGAACTAAAAATACAAGTACAGAGTATATAAACATGTGCAGAATCCACTGCTGAGCAGACTCTCCTTTTTCTGTTTATTGGTCATATTTACTAAGCTTTTCACATCGACTTTAATTTAGGTACAAATCTACATTACAAAAGATCACAAGTGAAGTCACATTACAACAAAAATGGCAAGATTCCTGTTTGGGGACACATGAATTGGTCGTAGGAGTCGTCGTTTGTTCAAATAATAACAAATACAAAGACGTTTTTTGGGAATGATATAGTGTTTATACACTCCTTTTTGTCCATGCGAACTAGGCGCATGATGATATTTAGCACGAAGATTGTCGTTTAGTAGGTCGAAAAACAACGTATAAACGACGACTTCTCCGACCACTTTTTGTGCCCACAAACAGATACAGTACAACCTGAAATTAAAATCACATGGCACAATTAACAAACACCACAAATGTGTCAAAAAATAAAAAAAACTTACTTTTTCCCCGAATCAGCCTCTTGATATGCTGGAGTTGTTCAGGCTCTCTGTTTTTGAGGTCTGACCACCTCTTTCTCAATTGTTCTCGAGTCCTGCGTTGGCCAAATTTTTGATGCAGCCTCCTGATCACCTTCTCCATGATGTCGGCCTTCACCCTGTTTGGATGCAGGTAAGGGCCATGCTTCCCGTCATAATCCTCCCTTTGTAAGATGGTGACCATCTCCACCATCTCTTGGAAGGCCATGTTTGAGGCCTTGTACCTCCGCCGGGATCGTCCGGTTGGCTGGGCCTGGCCTGCCTGATGGCTTGAGCTTGCCATGTTTCTCTCCATCTTGTTCTTGCCTAAAACACACCCACAAAGAAAGATCGAGAAAGGGGCGTGGAAAAGACGAGACCGAACGTCAGGGGCGGGATCTCGTGCATCGCGTCACACGTTCGCGCCGTTTAAAGGGATCCACGCCATTGCAAGCGCCGTTCACAACCTGCGGAACAAGGCGGAAGAGACGATCGGATCATAAGACGGTATGTATCTGGATTATGGACATTACAAATATTAGGGAACAGTGGATTATTGTGTGGGCTAGAAGATATGGGGGGTTCATTGCAAGCGCCGTTCACAACCTGCGGAACAAGGCGGAAGAGACGATCGGATCATAAGACGGTATGTATCTGGATTATGGACATTACAAATATTAGGGAACAGTGGATGATTGTGTGGGCTAGAAGATATGGGGGGTGATTTACTTAAAGGAAAAGACACTTTGCACTACAAGTGCACTTGTAAATGCAGTCGCTGGACATCTTGAGGAGGACATGCAAGGATAAATTTAGAAATAGCATTTTAGCATGCACATCATTGTCTGATACAATCAGCAGAGCTTCCCCTCATTTCTGATCTACCCCTCTCAGATTTATACAACGATTGCACTTCCAAGTGCACTTTCAGTGCAATTGAAGTGCAGAGTGTATTTTCCTTTCATAAATAACCCCCATGGTGTTTAAAAGCTAATTAGTAGTAGTGGCTTGACTGACACTAGGCTTTGTTTTTTGTTTTGTACATGCAGAACTAATGGAGGCCTTTAAGGATCCGGAATTTCTGACAGAATTTATCCAGAGATGGAAGGAACATCCAGTTCTCTGGCAATCCAAAAGCAAAATTAATAAAAACAAAGATGCCCGGAAGAAAGCAAAGGAGGCCCTGCTTGAATATGTAAAAACAAGGGTCCCCAACGCTACATTGGAGACTGTTAAGGCTAAAATCAATTCGCTTTGGGGCACCTACAGGACCCAACGGTCACAAGTCCTGGCCTCGATGAGATCTGGGGCTGCAGCTGACAGCGTCTACAAGCCTAACCTGTGGTACTATAGTCAGATGCAGTTCCTGGATGATCACATAGAGTCCAGGCCATCCATGTCTACCCTTCCCCCAAGGAGACAGTCCAGTGTTCCCTGCAGTCAGCCCTCCAGTGTTCCCTGCAGTCAGCCCTCCAGTGTTCCCTGCAGGCAAGAGCAGGCAAGCTCAGAGGAAGAGCCTGAGTTCATGGAGGAGGCAGATTGTGACCCATGGAGCCAGGTATTGCATTTTCAGATTCATTTTTGTAATGCAAAGTATAATAATGATGAGTAATTTATGTTACAAGTGATTGAAATTATATAAATGTTTGGCCAAAAAATTTGGAACATATCACTAAGCAATAGTGGCAAAACAGAATGGGGACAAGATACATAAATGCAGAGGTCATAATGAATGTGTGTCATTTTCTTGTACGCCATTAGGTACACCATACAGTGGCCGCAGATGTTAAACACCCTTTTTAGCCATTAACATTTTGTCCACCCTAAAGTAAAAAAACGGTTGGGTAAAGGCCCCCTACTTTGGAATTTCAGTCAACATCAACCCCCCCCGCCCCCAGCTCCAGGGGGCACATATCTAAAGCTGTGTAAGGGGCCACAGAATTAGGGATGGAGGGCCTGTGATAAATATATTTTAGCATTCAATTATGATATGTCATTAAGTTAGAAATGTGTGTGATGAATGAAGCCAAAAAATAAAATATGTCCCTTTTTTATTATACACAGGCAGAGCAAAGCCAGGAGGAGGCAGGCCCCACAGGGAGCCAGGGGGAGGCAGGCCACGCAGGGAGCCAGGGGGAGGCAGGCCACGCAGGGAGCCAGGGGGAGGCAGGCCACGCAGGGAGCCAGGGGGAGGCAGGCCCCACTGGGAGCCAGGAGGAGGCAGGCCCCAGTGGGAGACAGGAGTCACGCCAGCGTGATTGTATCTCCCAAATCCCTCCTATCCGGAACCCAGCAAAAAGGGCCAGAAGGCTCATGCAGATGGAGGAGGAGACCCAGGCCATGCTCCGTGAAGCAACTTTGGCCATCAGAGAGCAGCCCAGTGAGGAAGAGGGATTCGCAGCGCTGATCGCTGCCAAGCTTAAAAATCTAGAGCTGGGCCAGCGTGTGCGCTGCGAATCCCTTATGTTCCAGATCATGAGCATGGCCACACTGGGACAGCTCAATGACGATATTGGCATTGGGCTGATTCGCACTCCTGTCCTTACTGCGCTTCCTGGTCCTGCTCCATCTCCAGCCCCTGCTCCTGCTCCATCTCCAGCCCCTGCTCCTGCTCCTTCTCCTGCTCCTCCTCTTCCTGAGCCTGCTCTGGCTCCTGGCACGTCGGCTCCAGAAACACAGCCCCTGAGGACTCGGCCTGCAGGGAAGGCTGCAGGGAAGGCTGCAGGGAAGACTGCAGGGAAGGCTGCAGGGAAGGCTGCAGGGAAGAAGAAGAAGTGAGGAGATGATGCCCCGAAGCGAATTTTTTTTGGCCTTCACAGCCTTCATTGTTTTCTTGGTGGACCCTTGTGTTTACAACTTCAAGCAGGGTCTCCTTTGTTTTTATCCAGGCTTCTTTGTTTTTATTTGGTTTTGCTTTTGGATTGCCAGATGGTTGTACTTTTTATTTATTTACCTTTTTAACCTGAATAAAGGTATATTTTGGTTGGTTTGCAAATTTTGACCATGTGTATTTTTTTACAAACAAATATAGAGATTGTTATAGTGAGTAGGCAGACACATTTTAAAAATTAAAACGACATTAAACAAGGAACAACAACCTCCTTGTGGGTAAATGAAACCACAAAAAATAAGCTGCTGTGGTCACTTCACACCCTCCAAAATCCTTAAAAAAAAATTTTAGTTCAAAACATCTGTTAAAAGATATTACCCCAAAAAAATTACGTGTCCCAAAAAACAAAAAATAAATAAAAAAAAGGGCCCAAAAAAATAATAAAGTCAAAAGGTTGACAGAAATATGTCAAACAAGATGAGCCACAACAAACTAGGAGTTTAGGGTAGCTTGGAAATGGTTTAAAAAGCATTGTGGCAAATACAGCGCATTGTTTTCTTCATTAGATTTAAAATAACGAATGTGCTTAATCCATTCTAAACAGTAGTTTTACCAGAACGAGCTCTCCCATCTCAGAAATTGCTTCTGAGCACGCGCGGGTTTAAAACGTCATTTTCTATGTCGTTTTGCCCACACACGATCATTTTTTATGACACAAAAAACGACGTTTTGAAAAACGACACAAAAAATTCAAGCATGTTGGAATTTTTTTTTTGGTCGTTTTTTTAAGACAAAAAACGACGTTTTGCCCACACACGATCAATTTAAATGACGTTTTAAAAAACGTCGTTTTTTTCATCGCAAAAAACGACCGTGTGTACGCGGCATTAGGCTGGCCATACATGATTTTCTGTGCAATTTTCTTTAGATTTACCTTCAACTATGTAGTGCAAGGGCCTGCCTGATTGCATACAATTGAAAGTGTTTAGTTTGACCTCATATATGGTTTTTGGTAAATCTAAAAGAAAATTGTACAAGAAAATTGAACATGTATGGCCAGCCTCAGTGACTGAAAGCAGCTTCTCTTTTGTGCAGAGTAGTGAGTACACTTGTATAGTAAAGCCTAATAAACTTTTCTGTGGATTTTCATCTGAGGGGAGATCAGTTGGCCAGACTTCTGAACCCAAAAATGGTTTTCTGATGCAGTTTAAAAACAAACGAATTTTCTGAGAACGATCGGAAAACGATCGTTTTTATGTGTGTTGTTAAAATAGTCTGACCAAGTGTATGGGGCTTAACAATAGTATTGTAACTCTCTGGCCATTCAAAAAAAAACATAAACAAAAGATTTGCATTTGAACCTGTTTCTTTTGTTATTTTCGTATGTTGATATGACACCTATAACAGAAAAAGGAATTCATTCAATATACATAATGAAATTCTTTTGTTATAGATGTCATTGAACAATGAACATACAACTGACACTAACAAAAGAAAAGCATTCAAGATACACAGAATGCAAATTGACGAAAATTAACGATAATTATTGTCTAACAAGAAACGAACATGAATTAAACAGAATAACGAATCATCCCGCATGTACGAAAATAAAACGGTAACGGAAATACGAAACGATCGGAATATGAAAAAATCGCGTCGTACGACAAACGAACGGAAACGAACGGGAAAACGGGCGTCTTACGAAAAACGAACGGAAACGAACAGACGGGACCATACGAAACGGAACAAAAAAAAACGAAAATTTTTTCTGTGCACATGTCTAGTAATGAGCAAACTGAGCAATATTCAGCTTGTTGGATGTTAGACGAACACTTGAAATAATTTGTGAACCCTGAACATAGCAGCAAACCCCCCAAGGTATACAGTAAGGGAACTGAATCTTCTAAAATGGAAATTGGTAGATTGTCCATTGATTTCCCCTGCAAATATGCAAATGAGGGAGATTTCCCGATTCGCGAACGGATTAGCACCATACGCTGGCTACATGCGCCGCGCGTATCTCGTCCGTCAAATAGCTGCTTTATCTTTACTCCAGACGGCCTCAGGTCAGCAGGAGAGCAGCTACAGCAGCAGCGTTACCGACGAAACTAGCAAGCTGAACAACCACACGTGCAAGGACAACACCTCTGTGTGCCAACATGCCAGGGGCAGTCGCGGTCCTAGGACTAGTACTGGGTCCCCCGGAACGAAGGAGGCGGGCACGTGAGAGGATATACCGCACGCGCATGAGCCTCTTTGGCATGGGGGATGAGGAGGTGTATCACCTCTTCAGATTCAGCCCAGATGCAATACTTGAACTAACCACAACCCTGCAGGGTGACATCACCAGCCCAACACACCGCTCACAAGCAGTGCAGCCACTGGTAAGGGTACTGGCAACACTTCATTTCCTTGCCAGTGGATCATTCCAGCGTACAAGTGGAGTGGTGGCTGGGATGTCACAATCCTCCATGAGCAGATGTGTGCACCAGGTTGTCCCTGCAATCCTCAGATGCATGTCCCACCACTTCATCAGACCCACCACTGAGGAGCTGCGGCTGAAGGCAATGACAGATTTCTACAGCATTGCCAGATTCCCACGCACTGTGGGGGCCATTGATTGCACACATGTGGCCCTTCAGCCCCCCAGTGCCACAGAGCACATATACCGCAATCGGAAGCATTGGCATTCCATCAACGTACAGGTGATAGCCGATGCCCAACGCCTCATATGGCACGTCCGTGCCAAACACCCCGGGTCCAGCCATGACAGCTTCATATACCGTCAGAGCCCCATCCCAGCAGAATTCGAGCAGAACATGTATGGGGACAGCTGGCTAATTGGTGAGTGACATGGGAGTCATGCATGACTATCCCCTCCCATGATGCACACCTCACAAGTGGCACATGCATGACTAACATCCTCCTGTCTTTTCCCTTACAGGTGACTCTGCATATGCACTGGGCTCCTGAAGTCCCGTTTTCCTCGCCGTAGGCATCTTTGGACACTAAACCAAAACATTAATCACACAGACAATGCATGCATGCACACCACTGATGTCCCTAGATCACACACACCACATGTCTTTTCCCTTACAGGTGACTCTGCATATGCACTGGGACCCCATCTCATGACTCCTTTCCGGAACCCCCAAACCAGAGGAGAGAGAAAATACAATGAAGCACATATCAAAACCCGTGCAGTGGTGGAGCAAACATTTGGGCTCCTGAAGTCCCGTTTCCGCTGCCTGGATAAGTCTGGAGGGGCCCTATTGTATTCCCCTACCTTCGTGTGTCAGATCATCGGTGCATGTTGCATTCTGCACAACTTTGCCATGAGAAAAGGCCTGCAGATTGACATGCGTGATGACCTGACCCCCCAACCAGACCATCCCCCCCTGCCAGAGGAGAACCAGTCTGCTGATGGAAGAGCAGTCAGGAGGGTCCTCGCCGTAGGCATCTTTGGACACTAAACCAAAACATTAATCACACAGACAATGCATGCATGCACACCACTGATGTCGCTAGATCACACACACCACATGCACATCGCATTGGATTAGCCCAAGTCCAGCATGTAGGACTTGGGAGCAGCAACGCCAGCGTCAAGGCCCCGATGATGTCGCTGTCCATTCATACACCTTTCACATGTCATTCATACAGCCGTGGGGTTAACTTCACCACCACGGCCGAGGGTGACACCCCTTACTGGCAGGAGTGCCACCCCCTCACATTCACACACCATTCACACTGCAACGTGTGCAGTATCAAAAAATAAAAATCTCATATCCTGAGCATAATCAAAAAATATAAATCTCATATCGAGAGTATAATCCAAAATTAAAAATCTCATATCCTGAGCATAATCAAAAAATATAAATCTCATATCCTGAGCATACAAAAAAAAAGAAAAAAAATCATCTGGGATGCCGGGGGCTCCTTCTGGTGGCCTCTCTCTGGCTCCTCAGCTGCCTGGATGGAGTGGGTGGGGGTGGGGGGGCATCTGGAGGTGGCTGATCCCCGGGTGGGCCACTCCTGGCAGGTGTGGCCTGCATGCCCTCCAAGGCCACGGCAATCCGGCCGAGGTATGAATTGGTCTGGGCCTGCATCCTGAGCTGCCGGGTGACTTGGTAATGCTGGGCCCGCCGACTCTGCCTCCCCTGGTCCCGGATTGCAGCACTGTTTCCCTGGATGGCAGCAGTGTTTGCCTGGACGGCTGCAGTGAGGACCCTTATCTCACCCTGCACCTCCCCCAGGCTGGTCACCACTGCAGCGCAGTTGCAGCTCACATCCTGCACTGCCGAAGATATCTGGGCCACGGAGCACAGGCTGTCAGCCACTCTGTCCAGGTGCCCAACTATGTCCCCCATTTGCTGGGTCTGCCTGGCGTGATCCCTCGCCACCTGGTCCTGGACCAGATCAGACACCCCCCTGGTCTTACGGGTGGCCTTCCTGGGGCCAGTAGATGGTTGTCCCCGGGGGGATGGAGTCGCCCTTGAGGGGCTTCCTATAATGGGGGAGGGGATCTGAGAGGGCCCTGCAGAAGAGGACGACTCGTCCAAATATAAAATTATGTCCTCCTCTGCCCCAACAGGCTCCTCCTCAACGACCTCTGCAGGTGAGGTGTGGGCACTCTCCTCCTCCACCTCGGTGTCTTGACCACCCAGGGGCAAGGGCACTGGATGCCGTTGGGGGGATGGGGTGGACTGGCCACCGACAGATGATGGCCCAGCTCCGTCATCTGTGGATGACACAAAGCAGACACATGTTGGTGGTCCCACACACTTGGCACATGTACCCTCCCCCCCCCCACATGCAACACACCAAATAGGGGTTCAAAAACACTTACCTGTCCTGGAGCCTTCCTCCACGGAATCATATCCAGGGACCCCCTCCAACTGCTCCCTCTCCAGGCAGCGGGCGACCACCTCCTCCTCTGTGGTCAGGCTGACCGGACATGGGGGTCCACCACCTGTGCCCCGCTCATGGCTCCGAATGGTGGCCACCTTGCCACGGACCTTGCGCCGCAGGTCATTGATCTTTTTCTGGATATCACCAGCAGTCCGGGTGGAGTACCCCAACACATTCACCCTGCCAGCAATGGTGTCCAGGATGGCCTGCTTCCTCTCCCTGCTGGTCTTCCTACTTTTCTTCCCATGCAGGAAATCATTGTAAGTCTCCATAGCCGAGATGACCACAGAGACCTCCTGGGCATTAAAATTGAGGTTCCTCCTCTCTTTGGGGGTAGCGGGAGCAGCCATAACAGAGCAAAAGTAAATTCCCTGGGGTGGGGGGAAACGGAAGTACTTTTGCGCCGGAATGGCCCTTCCCCTGGCGCTTTTATATGCGCAACGGAACACATTGCGCTGGCGTTTCCCGTGAAGTGCTGCCGACGGATGTTGTGAGCATGCGCACAGGGGGCCGAGTGAAGCCTCACTTACTGCGCATGCTCCATGGATGATGCGCTGAACGTAAGCCTCTGCGCTGGGCTCCGCCCATCATTTACATATGATCACACCCACTTCCACTTGCGTCGGGTTACGCCAGCGCATTTTCGTTACTCCGGCGCAAGTTTAGGAGCAAGTGCTATGTGAATTACAGTACTTGCGCCGAAAGTGTCGGCGGAGTAACGTAAATGAGAAACGTTGCTCCAAAGTAAAGAAGCGCCCATCTACCTGAATCTGGCCCTTAATGTCAAATTGGCTTAATGTAGCTTAACGAGCAATAAAGTGTCTAAACCTCAATCAATTGCCCTGAAACTTTGCACAGCCTAAGATCTCAACTACCTAAACATATCCTATATGTTTTGTGCTATTTGGTGTCCCACAAGGCAAACTAGGGACATTAAGCTTGTTTTTTTGGGAGCTTAATGTAGCTTAACGTACGAAAAAGACCTTAAATGTTAACCAATTTTCCCCAAACTTCACACAGTAGAAGGCTCTATCGATGCCAACATATTCTGAAAATTTCAGCTAATTTGGGTTATCACACCAAAATTAATTCACATTAAGCTATATTTTACAATGCAAAAACAGAGCTTAAGGTACCATAATGTACCTAAACCTCAATCAATTGTCTTAAAACTTTGCACAGCCTAAGATCTTAACTACCCAAATCTATTCAAGAAGTTTTGTGTGATTCGGGGCCCCACAAGGCAAACTAGGGACATTAAGCTTGTTTTTTGGGGAGCTTAATGTGGCTTAACGTACGAAAAAGACTTAAAATGTTAACCAATTTCCACCAAACTTCACACAGTAGAAGACTCTATCCATGCCAACATATTCTGAAAATGTCAGCTTATTTGGTTAATCACACCAAAAGTTATTCGCATTAAGCTATATTTTACAATACTAAAACATTTAATGTGAAATTAGCTTAATGTAGCTTAACGAGCAATAAAGTGCCTAAACCTCAATCAATTGCCCTGAAACTTTGCACATCCCAAGATCTCGACCTTACAAACATATCTAAGACATTTCAAGCGATTTGGTGTTCCACAAGGAAAACTAGGGACATTAAGCTTGTTTTTTTGGAAGCTTAACGTACAAAAAAGACATTAAATGTTAACCAATTTCCCCCCAAACTTCACACAATAGAAGACTCTGTCCATGCCAACATATTCTGAAATGTTCAGCTTATTTGGTTAATCACACCAAAAGTTATTCACATTAAGCTATATATTTACAATACTAAAACATTTAATGTGAAATTAGCTTAATGTAGCTCAATTGCCCTGAAACTTTGCACACCCCAAGATCTCGACTTTCCAAACATATCTAAGAAATCTGAAGCGATTTGGTGTTCCACAAGGCAAACTAGGGAGCTTAACGTACAAAAAATACCTTTAATGTTAACCAATTTACGCCAAATTTCACACAATTGAAGACCCTATCCATGCCAACATATTCTGAAAATTTCAGCTCATTCGGTTAATCACACCAAAAGTTATTTACATTTGGTTATTCACATTAAGCTATTTATTACAATACTGAAATTGGCTTAATGTAGCTTAATGTAGCTTAACGAGCAAAAATGTGCCTGAACCTCAATTAATTGCCCTGAAACTTTGCACACCCCAAGATCTCGACCTTTCAAACATATCCATATCCAGTTTCAAGCGATTTGGTGTCCCAGAAGGCAAACTAGGTACATTAAGCTTGTTTTTTTGGGGAGCTTAACCACTTAAGGACCTCCGCACGCACATATACGGCCACAGAATGGCACGGATGGGCACAAGGGCGTAAATTTACGTCCTCGCCCAGTAGCGGGTCGGGGGTCCGATCGGGACCCCCTCCGCGGCGTGCGGAGGTCCCCGTGTCTCCGGGAGCGATCCGGGACGAGCGGGCGGATGTCGGTGTTTACCCGCCCCCCGCGATCGCTCCCAGCCAATCGCTGCGCTCCCCCTTTGTGTCACTTCCTCCTCCTGTGTAAACACAGGAAGGGGGAAGTGATGTAATCTCTCATCGCAGCGGTATTTCCAACCGCTGCGATGAGAGGAACACCTAACAGTAAGTGTGCACCAACATTACACTGACACACACACACATAGGCATACTTAACCCCTTGCGATCTGCCCCCCCACCCCCCCTGTCACAGTGTCACTGAATGCAGTGATCTAATCACTGCATTTAGTGTCAGTGTGACAGGCAGTGTAAAATCAGTTAGTGTTAGGTTCAGGATAGCCCCCCCACCCCCCCCTAATAAAGTTTTAACCCCCTGATCACCGCCCTAGTTAACCCTTTCACTCCCTATTGCCAGCGTCACTAAGCAATCATTTTTCTGATCGCTGTATTAGTGTCGCTGTTCCCGCTAGGTAGCTATTTTTTTTTATTGCGATTTTTTTTTTTTTTTACTAAAGACATGTGGCTAAATAAATTTTGGCCTAAATGTTGGACTAAAATTTAGTTTATTTGATTTTTTTTTAACAAAAAGTAAAAAATAGTGTTTTTTTTTTCAAAAATGTGTCGCTCTATTTTTGTATATAGTGCAAAAAATAAAAATCGCAGAGGTGATCAAATACCACCAAAAGAAAGCTCTATTTGTGGGAAGAAAAGGACGCAAATTTTGTTTGGGAGCCACGTCGCAGGACCGCGCAATTGTCTGTTAAAGCGACGCAGTGCCGAATCGCAAAAACACCTTGGGTCATTTACCAGCGTATTGGTCCGGGTCTTAAAAGGTTAATGTAGCTTAACGTACGAAAAAGACCTTAAATGTTAACCAATTTTCCCCAAATTTCACACAATAGAAGACCCTATCCATGCAAACATATTCTAAAAAATTTCAGCTCATTCGGTTAATTACACCAAAAGTTATTCACATTAAGCTATATTTTACAATACTGAAATTGGCTTAATGTAGCTTAATGTAGCTTAAGGAGCAAAAAAGTGCCTGAACCTCAATCAATTGCCCTGAAACTTTGCACACCCCAAGATCTCAACCTTCCAAACATATTCAATAAGTTTCAAGTGATTTGGTGTCCCAGAAGGCAAACTAGGTATATTAAGCTTGTTTTTTGGGGAGCTTAATGTGGCTTAACGTACGAAAAATACCCTAAATGTTAACCAATCTCCCCCAAGATTCACACAATAGAAGACTCTGTCCATGCCAACATATTCAGAAATGTTCAGCTCATTTGGTTTATCACACCAAAAGTTATTCACATTAAGCTATATTTTACAATACTGAAATTGGCTTAATGTAGCAAAAAAGTGCCTGAACCTCAATCAATTGCCCTGAAACTTTGCACAGCCTAACATCTCAACTACTCAAAAAAGGAAAATTTATATGAAATACTTACCGTAATTTTCCTTTCCTGATGGACTCCATGGCAGCCTACGTGTGGGTTAATCCCGCCTCTCATACCTCATAGGACCCCTCTCCCATAAAGCTTTGCTTCTCACCATAGACTGTGTTCCGTAATATAGCCTACTCCAGCAAAGGGAGGGAACTCCTGCTGCCATGGAGTCCATCAGGAAAGGAAAATTACGGTAAGTATTTCACATAAATTTTCCTTTTTCCTGACAGACTCCATGGCAGCCTACGTGTGGGAAATAACTAGCCATACACACCCGGGTGGGCAATTGCTGGTTAAAGAAAACAAATTTAATTGACATTGTCAACAGATAAAACATGTAAACCAAAATTAACCGACGATAAAGAAGCCGGTTCTACGCAGTAGTGCGTCATAAACGTATTTAACGACGACCAAGAGGCCGCTCTGCAGATCACTTCTGGGGACACGTGCCGGGCCGCCGCCCATGACGTGGCTATGCCCCGAGTAGAGTGTGCGGTTACCGCTTCCGGAGGAGCCAAACCTTTCGCCTTGTAAGCCCCCTGGATGGCTTGGACAATCCATGCTGCGATGGTTCTAGAGGAAGCACGCATTCCCTTGTTTTTTCCATGGAAGGAAACAAATAGATGATCGGATTTGCGAAAAGAAGCTGTGGCTTCCAGATACTGCTTCAACACTTTTCCGACGTCCAAAGGATGAGCATCCGAGTCCTCTGAACTCCGAAAGGTTGGAAGGACTATCTCCTGGTTCTCATGAAAGACCGATGACACTTTCGGTTTTGAACCTAGCATAGGAATCAAAACGACACGATCTGGGAAGAACGTAAGGAAAGGTTCTTTACATCCTAATGACCCAATTTCGGACACCCTCTTCGCTGATGTTATAGCAACAAGAAAGACCACTTTGAGGGAAAGATCCTTAACTGATAATTGATTCGAGTTTTGAAGGTCTGAGAAAAAGTCCAGGACTAATGGTAGGTCCCATTTGGAAAATCTTGGCTTTCTTAAAGGCCTCAGCCTTATGGCTCCTCTAAAAAATTGTCTGACCAGAGAGTGAGTAGCCCAGGATACACCTGTGAATGCGGAGATAGCTGAAACTTGGACTCTTAATGAGCTGACGGATAAAGGAAGATCAAGACCTGTTTGGAGAAAGCCTAGAATATCTTTGATACTGGGGTTAGCAGGAGAACCACCCATGGAAGAGGTGTAGTCTGAGAACTTTGACCAGATTCTTTGGTAGATTTTATTGGTGCTTGGCCTTCTAGCGTTTAACAAGGTAGCGATGGCTCTGCTTGGACATCCTAATGTTTCCAACCTTCTCCTTTCAAGAACCATGCCATCAAGTGCAGGTGGGTTGGACATGGATGAGGGATCGACCCTTGCAACAGGAGATCCGGTCTGGATGGAAGCTGAACTGGATCCCGGAAGCTCAATTGGGACAGTAACGGAAACCACGGCCTGTTGGGCCAAAATGGAATTATTGCCACTACCTCGGCTTCTTCCCACCTGAGTCTCGCTAGGAATCGGAGGATGACTGGGACTGGAGGGAAGGCATAAGCTCTGCTGAACTTCCACTGATCCGTTAGGGCGTCTTCCCCGAAAGCCTGGGGACAGCGGTATCTGGTGTAATACTTCTCCAGTTTGAAGTTGCGTGGGGACGCAAACAGATCCACTTCCGGTGAAAAATCCAGTGACAGGATCCAACTGAAAACACCGTTGTGGAGAGACCACTCGTTGTTGTCGAGAGATGTTCTCGAGAGGAAATCCGCCTGTAGATTCTGAGCTCCAGGGAGATATACAGCTGACAAATTCGACAGGTGTGTCTGTGCCCAAGACATGATTGGATTTACCTCCTTCAGTAGAGACAGACTGCGAGTGCCACCCTGTCTCTTGATGTATGACACTGCCGATGTGTTGTCCATCCTTAGGAGGACTGAGGACCCTTTTATTAGGTGAAGGAAGGCATGTAGAGCACAAAGGGCTGCCCGAAGCTCCAGGACATTGGAGACGACTTTCTGGGACGGGAAGTCCCACTTCCCTTGGGCTACCTCCTTCAGGCAGAGAGCCCCCCAACCTGTGTTGCTGGCATCCGATGTGATTGTGATCCAAGAAACAGGGGCTAGAGAATGGCAATTGAGGAGGTTTTTCCGAAGTAGCCACCAGGGAAGACTCTCTCTCATGTGCGATGTTATCCGAATCATTTGGACTTGTGACTTCGAGTCCCACTGCTGGAGAAAACCCTTCTGGAAGGGTCGCATCCTCCACTGTGCCCATCTCACCATAGGGACTGTGGAGACCATGGTACCTATTATGTTGAGGCATTGCGAGGCTTTGAGAAAAGGTGTTTCTAGAGCACAACGAATCCTGTCCCGGACTACAGAGATTTTCAGTAGGGGCAGCGAGATGGTACTCAGAGCTGTGACGAATTGGGCACCGAGAAAGATTAGAGATTGTGTCGGTTCTAGATGACTCTTCTCTTTGTTTAGTAGCCAACCAAACTCGGTCAGAATGGATATGACCAGGTCTTTGTGGGATAACAGCTGCTCCTTGCTTTGTGAAAGTAGTAGCAGGTCGTCTAAGTAGTGATGCAGACGAATGCCTCTGATTCTGATCAGAGCCACTACTGCCAGCAGGAGTTTTCGAGAATACTCTTGGCGATGTTGTGAGCCCGAAAGGGAGACAAGTAAACTGGAGGTGAATATTGCCTACAGCAAACCGGAGATACTTTTGGAATTCCACTGCTATAGGGACGTGAAAGTAGGCATCTTTCAGGTCTATGGACACCAGCCAGTCGCCTGGCTGAACTGCTTGACGGATCGTGAGGAGCGACTCCATCTTGAATTTCTCTTTCTTGATAAAGGTGTTTTTTTTTCACAAGAAACTTGATAAAGGTGTTTAGATGTGTCAGATCTATCACTGGTCTCCAGGAACCTGACTTTTTTAGGACCAGAAAAAGAGGTGAATACATCCCTTGGAATCTCTCGGGTGTTGGGACGTGTATAGCAGCACCTTGAGCCACAAGTGAGCTTGTGTATGACAAGAGGACTTGTCTTTTCTCTTCTGAGCAAGGCATGATTGTGGGAATGAACTGCAGAATAGGCGGGGCGGTAAATGTCCAAGAATGACCTATAGATACGGTCTTGACGGACCAAAAATCCTTTATCGAGGCTGCCCAGATGTGCTGGAATTGAAGGAGGCGAGCCCCGACTTTTTCCGTCTGGGCCGATTCTATATCAAAAGGACTTAGGGGCCTCACGTCCACCAGAGGAAGAGCTTTTTGCGGACCTTTGACTGGAGGGCTGTTTTTTTCGCCAGTTCTTCCTGAAATCACGCCCAGGTCTGTACCGACGGGCCTCCCTTGCCCGATCTTGATCCTGCCTGGGAAAAAAAATTCTCTGTCCATAGGGATGTCGATCCTGGGGAAGGAAGCTTGACTTACCCCCAGTGGCCCGGGAAATGGCACTGTCCAACTTATTCCCAAAAAGGGAGGACCCTAAAAAGGGTATTTTGCACCAGGCCTGTTTAGAGGCAGGGTCAGCCACCCAAGGCCGTAGCCACAAGGCACGTTTGGCAGTAACAGAGGAGAGCATAACCCGAGACACTAGGCGAATAAGGTCAAGGGAGGCCTCCCCCAAAAACACAGAGGCCATTTTTAATTCTTGGACTGGAATGCTTCTGGCCAAGTCTTCAGAGGCGCGGGACAACACAGAGTCCATCTCATCTGTCCAGGTCTCCATTGCCTTTGACAAGGCTGCAAGGGCTAAGGCTGGCTTACAAGCCATGCCTGCTGTGATGTAGATGCGTTTTAGATCAGTGTCTATCTTCCTCTCCAAGCCATCTTTGAAGGAAACAGTGTTTTCCAAAGGGAGAGTGACATGTTTTACCAGTCTCATTAGGCCTGCATCAATTAAAGGGGCTGACTCCAAATGTCTCACTTCATCACTCTTGAATGGGTACAACTTTGCTACTTTAGAAATTAAGGAATTTTTCTTATCTGTGCCAGACCATTCTTCTGTAATTACATCTCCAAGTTCACCAAGAAGGGGAAAGTTTGGACGGTCTTTTCTGAGCTGTTTAAAGAACTTCCTTTGCTTGGAAGGTGATTCTACTGTATCTTCCCATTTTAAAGCGTCTTTAACTGCCTTCACCAAGGTTGGGACCAGAGAAAAATCAAAGCCCGCTGCATAATTAATATTTTCCTCTTCACTCTCTGAGGACACACTCGGGGAGCGGTAAAGCTGAGAGGCCCCCGGAACCTCAGGAGTATCCTGAATAGGGACTGGTGATGGTTCAACTGGAGGGACAACCGCTTGGACGGAATCAGAGCCGTTCAAAGATTCTTGGACTACTCTTCTGACCAGAGCTTCTACCTGCAGGTCTTCACCTCCTCTTTCCCTTACAGCACGGGACCTGAGCTCTACATCCCCAACAGGAATTTCTTCTGGAGTGACTGGAATGGCGGTGAGAATGGTGACTGGACTTAGATCCAGAACCGTCTCTGTGATGTTTAGACGATGATCTAGAACTTCTAGAATTTGAATGATGACGCTGAGAACGAGCTTCAACATTATCTTCACGTGCTAGCGACAAAGAAACAGACCTAGAGGGGCTGGGAACAGATACAAAAAAAAATATATTTTTAAAAAGTGACCAAATAAAAAGAAACCTTATTGGAAAAGCAGGTAGAGGGAAATAATTCCATCCTACCTGCAGCGTAAGGTTTGGCCACAGGGAGGCGATGACACATCCATGGCAATGAAACACACAGTACTGCAAAGACCAATGACAAAAAGAGAAAAAAGAAACAAATAAGTCTTAACAATAACGAGACATACCTAAGGAGGAAGGACAGGACAGTGACCCAGCACTGATTCTTACCTTAGGACAGAAGAACGCTACCTAGAGTGCTGTGTTTCAGGACTGTGTCAATGAATAGCTGCATCTGACAGCTATTTGAACCTGCCGCCCTGCGATGACGTCATCGCGCTTCCGCCGTGCTCAACACGCGCCTGCGCTGTGTGCGGCGTCACCCCCATAGACCTCGCGCGCATGCGCGATCGCGGCCAGCCGAACAGAACCGCGCATGCGCAACCAAGCCTCGTTCGCAAACGAGACCGGCGCATGCGCAGTACTACCAGGCGGCGGCGAGGCTGGAACGCAATGCGTTCCAGCGGCCATAACTACACGAGGACAAACAACATACACAAACCGGCTGCCATAAAGTAAGTAACTGTAGAATATACATTACCACCGAGGAGTCCCATGATCCTGCCTGGAGCTGGAGCCACCGCTGCTCACGCTGTGTGGTCTGTGACATAAGGCCTCCTGCTAATAGCCAGGATAAATGGCCAGTTACTGCTTTACCTACCAATGGCAGGTTAAAGAAAGCTTTTTGAGGGTAAACACTACAGACTTGCATACGTCCATCCTGCTAATAGCAGAGACTTGTGGACTATAGAGGGAAAAATCACCAGGACTTCTGGATCAGGGAAAAAAAATTCTTAAGGTAAAAACAACCAAGGTCCTAGGAGGAGGACAAAAAAGGAACACAGTCTATGGTGAGAAGCAAAGCTTTATGGGAGAGGGGTCCTATGAGGTATGAGAGGCGGGATTAACCCACACATAGGCTGCCATGGAGTCTGTAAGGAAAGTAAAATTACGGTAAGTATTTAATATACATTTTCCCTTTTTTGGGAGCTTAATGTAGCTTAACGAAGAATTTTTAAGCGATTTGGTGTCCCAGAAGGCAAACTAGGGACATTAAGCTTGTTTTTTTGGGAGCTTAATGTAGCTTAACGTACGAAAAAGACCTTAAATGTTAACCAATCTCCCCAAGATTCACACAATAGAAGACTCTGACCATGCTGAAATATTCTGAAATTTTCAGCTCATTTGGTTAATCACACCAAAAGTTATTTACATTAAGCTATATTTTACAATACGGAAATTGGCTTAATGTAGCTTAACAAGCAAAAAAGTGCCAGAACCTCAATCAATTGCCCTGAAACTTTGCACGCCCCAAGATCTCGACCTTCCAAACATATCCAAGAAGTTTCAAGCGATTTGGTGTCCCACAAGGCAAACTAGGGACATTAAGCTTGTTTTTTGGGAGCTTAACATACAAAAAATACCCTAAATGTTAACCAATTTCCCCCAAATTTTACACAATAGAAGACTTTATCCATGTCAACATATTCTGAAAATGTCAGGTCATTTGGTTTATCACACAAAAAGTTATTCACATTAAGGTATATTTTACTCTTCCCTTTCTCAGTACACAGCAATTCAGCAGCAGCTGACAAAATAAATAAAACAAAGAAGCAGGCTGGCAAAGTTTATCAACAAACACTTCACAGAAAGTTACACTGAAACATTGTATCAATTGTAATGTTCTGTGTTTTGTTTCTATATAGGGATGAACTTTGATTTGCAGGTGAAGAGACTTAAAGCAACCATGACAAGGCAAAACTTTTTTTTTCTAATTACATGTTCCTCTGTTGAACCCCTTATTAACCCTTTAGTTTTCTCTAATCAGCACTGATTAACTCTATATTCCCCTTCTCTATTCAAATATATTTTTCCTGGTGATTTTTTTTCTTTTCTATTTTATTTATCTAATAAAAAAAAATCAGTTTGCTTCACTTATTAATATTTTTTAGAACTTTTTACATATATTTACTGCTGAAAAAAATGCCTTTTGTTTAGTTTTATTACATTTAATTGTCTAAGGATTGAAAAAAAAAAAATATTGTTGCAGGACACTATTCACAGAAAGAAAAACTTGTTTGAACTTACAATTTTTTTATATATTACGTCATTATCTTAAAGCGGACTTACACATAAAAATGGAACTTCCGCTTTTCGGTATTCTCCCTGACTCCGTGTCATGTCACATTTCACCCCTTTCAGGGGGAGGGGAAAGCAGATACCTGTCTAATACAGGTGTTTTGCTCCCACTCCCGGGCATAGATAGCCGCAGTACCCGCCGATATCTACACTATGTCCGGCCCCTCCTCCATCCCCCCACTGTCTTCTGGGAGAGACACGGGTCCCAGAAGACAGCAGGGACCAGTGGGATTGCGCAGAGCGACTCGAGAATGTGCAGTAGGGAGCCAGGCTGTAAAGCTGCAAGGCTTCACTTCCTGATTCCCTTACTGAAGATGACGGCGCCTCCACCCGAGAGCCAAGGGACAGATTGAGGAGAGAGAGGGGGCGGGGCCAAACCATGGCTCTGTGTCTAAATGGACACACAAAGCTGCGGCTCTGCTCGAGTGCCCCATAGCAAGCTAGATGCTGTGGGGGCATTTGGCAGGAGGGAGCAGCCAGGAGCGCCAGGGAGGAAACTGAGAAGAGGAGGATCAGAACTGCTCTTTGAAAAAACACTGTACAGAGGAGGTACAGTAGCTCACAAAAGTAAGTACACCCTCACATTTTTGTAAATATTTTATCTTTTCATGTATCAACACAAATGAATAAATTTCCTTTAAGAGCCATAGCAGGTGCGTGCCCACTGCGCGGTGAGGGACCCAATGCGCATGGCGAGCAGGCGCGTTCGCCACTGCAACCAGCTATCGCAGGTATGGGAGCCAGGATGGGGATTTGTGTGTGTAAACACACAAATCTCTGTTCTGACAGGGGAGGAGAGACAGATTGTCTATTCCTACTAAGTAGGAACAAAGACTTGGCTCCCCTTCTTGTCATTCCCATTCCCTCACCAGTTAGAAACACACTAAGGACACATTTAACCCCTTGATCGCCCCCACGTGTTAACTCCTTCCCTGCCAGTGACATTTGCACAGTAATTAATGTATTTTTATAGCACTGATCGCTTTATAAATGTCAGTGGTCCCAGAAAAGTGTCCGATCTGTCCGCCATAATGTTGCAGCCTCGGTAAAAATCGCAGCTCCCTGCCATTACTAGAAAAAATAAAATAAAAATACAAATTCTATAAAAATTCCATAAATCTATTCCCTTTTTTGTAAACGCTATGGGCCAGATTCACGAACACTTGCGCTGGAGTATTTGGATATGCGCCGCGTAACTGTGCTGATGCGCCGTCGTTTCTATGTGCCCGTACCCACCAAACTAGATGCGCCCAATAACGGGTCATTTGCGACCGGCGGAACGTTCCGACGCCAGAGTATCGTCAGCGCTTATTTTCGCTGGGCGCATCAGTCGCGCCCATTGATTTCCCCTGCAAATATGCAAATGAGGGAGATTTCCCAATTCACGAACGGATTAGCACCATACGCTGGCTACATGCGCCGCGCGTATCTGGTCCGTCCGGCGCAAAGTTATTTCTACAAAAGGCTGCTTTATCTTTACTCCAGACGGTCACAGGTCAGCAGGAGAGCAGCTACAGCAGCGTTACCGACGATAGGAGCTTGCTGAACAACAACACTTGCAAGGACAACACCTCTGTGTGCCAACATGCCAGGGGCAATTGTGGTCCTAGAACTACTGATGGGTCCCCTGGAACCAAGAAGGCGGCCACGTGAGAGGATATACCGCACTCGTATGAACCTCTTTGGCATGGGGGATGAGGAGGTGTATCGCCTCTTCAGATTCAGCCCAGATGCAATACTTGAACTAACCACAACCCTGCAGGATGACATCACCAGCAAGACACACCGCTCACAAGCAGTGCAGCCACTGGTGAAGGTACTGGCAACACTTCATTTCCTTGCAAGTGGATCATTCCAGCGTACAAGTGGAGTGGTGGCTGGGATGTCACAATCCTCCGTGAGCAGATGTGTGCACCAGGTTGTCCCTGCAATCCTCAGACGCATGTCCAACCAGTTCATCAGACCCACCACTGAGGAGCTGCGGCAGAAGGCAATGACAGATTTCTACAACATTGCCAGATTCCCACGCACTGTGGGGGCCATTGATTGCACACATGTGGCCCTACAGCCCCCCAGTGCCACAGAGCACATATACCGCAATCGGAAGCATTGGCATTCCATCAACGTACAGGTGATAGCCGATGCCCAACGCCTCATATGGCACGTCCGTGCCAAACACCCCGGGTCCAGCCATGACAGCTACATATACAATCAGAGCCCCATCCCAGCAGAATTTAACCAGAACATGTATGGGGACAGCTGGCTGGTTGGTGAGTGACAAGGGAGTCAGGCATGACTATCCCCTCCCGTGATGCACAACAGAAATCGCACATGCATGACTAACATTATCCTGTCTTTTCCCTTACAGGTGACTCTGCATATGCACTGGGACCCCATCTAATGACTCCTTTCCGGAACCCCCAAACCAGAGGAGAGAGAAAATACAATGAAGCACACATCAAAACCCGTGCAGTGGTGGAGCAAACATTTGGGCTCCTGAAGTCCCGTTTCCGATGCCTGGATAAGTCTGGGGGGACCCTATTGTATTCCCCTACCTTTGTGTGTCAGATCATCGGTGCATGTTGCATACTACATAACTTTGCTATGAAAAAAGGCCTGCATATTGACATACGTGATGACCTGACCCCCGACCCACACAGTCCCCACCTGCCAGAGGACACCCAGTCTGCTGATGGAAGAGCAGTCAGGAGGGTCCTCGCCGTAGGCATCTTTGGACACTAAACCAAAACATTAATAACACAGACAGTGCACGCGTGTACACCACTGATGTCCCTAGATCACACACACCACATGCACATCGCATTGGATTAGCCCAAGTCCAGCATGTAGGAGTTGGGAGCAGTAACGCCAGCGTCAAGGCCCCAATGATGTCACTGTCCATTCACACACCTTTCACACGTCATTCATTCAGCCGTGGGGTTCACTTCACCACCACGGCCGAGGGTGACACCCCTTACTTTCAGGAGTGCCACCCCCTCACATTCACACACCATTCACACTGTCCCCTGCACTCCTGACCGTGTGCAGTACAAAAATAAATTAATAATATCATATCCTGATAAATAAAATAAACAAAATCTCATAACCTGAGAAAAAGAAAAAATAAACTCATGACCTGAGTATGTCCAAACCAAAAATATAAAACAAGAAAAAAAAAAAAGGCCTCATCGGGGATGCCGGGGGCTTCTTCTGGGGGCCCCTCTCTGGCTCCGCAGCTGCCTGGATGGAGTGGGTGGGGGTGGGGGGGCATCTGGAGGTGGCTGATCCCCAGGTGGGCCACTCCTGACAGGTGTGGCCTGCATGCCCTCCAAAGCCCTGGCTATCCGTCCAAGGTAGGAGTTCGTCTGGGCCTGCATCCGGAGCTGACGGGTGACCTGGTAGTGCTGGGCCCGCCGACTCAGCCTCCCCTGGTCCCGGATGGCAGCACTGTTGGCCTGGACGGCTGCAGTAAGGTGCCGAATATCCCCCTGCACCTCCCCCAAAGTGGTGACCACTGCAGCGCAGTTGCAGCTTACATCCTGCACTGCGTTGCTGAGGTTGGCAACGGAGCCCAGGCTGTCAGACACTTTCTGTAAGTGCCCAACTATGGCCCCCATCTGTTCCGTCTGCCTGGCGTGATCCCTCGCCAACTGGTCCTGGACACCATCAGACACCCCCCTGGTCTTCTGGGTCGCCTTCCTGGGGCCAGAAGATGGTTGTCCTCGGGTGGAAGGAGTCGCCCTTGAGGGGCTTCCAAGGATGGGGGAGGGGACGACAGACGGCCCAGGAGAAGGGGAGGAGACAGACAACACTAAGGTAAAGTCCTGCTCTGCCACAGCAGGATCCTCTACAACCACCTCGGCAGGTGTGGTGTGGCCACTCTCCTCCTCCACAACCTCTTCACCACCCAGTGGCTCGGGCACACGATGGCGTGGGGGGGATGGGGTGGAATGCACACTGACAGATGATGGCCCAGCTCCGTCATCTGTGGATGACACAAAGCAGACACATGTTGGTGGTCCCACACACTTGGCACATGTACCCTCCCCCCCCAAATGCAAAACAACAAATAGGGGATTATAAAACACTTACCTGTCCTTGTGCCTTCCTCCACGGAGTCATAGCCTGCGACCCCCTCCACCTGCTCCCTCTCCAGGCAGCGAGCAACCACCTCCTCCTCTGCGGTTAGGGTGACAGGACATGGGGGACCACCACCTGTGCCCCTCTCATACCTCCTGATGGAGGCCACCTTGTCCCTCACCTTGCGCCGCAGGTCATTAATTTTTTTTTGTATGTCCCCAGCAGTCCGGGTGGAGTACCCCAGGACATTGACCCTGGCAGCAATGGACTCCAGGATGCCCTGCTTCCTCTCCCGGCTGGTCTTTCGGCTTTTTTTGCCATGGAGAAAAGCATTATCCGTCTCCATTGCCGAAATGATGAGCGAGACCTCCTGTGCATTAAAATTCAGGTTCCTCCTCTCTCTGGGGGTAGCGGGAGCAGCCATCACCAAACAAAAGTATCTTCCCTGGGGTGGGGGGAAGCGGAAATACTTTTGCGCCGGAATGGCGTTTCCGCCAGCGCTTTTAAGCGCCCAGCGGAACGCATTGCGCTGACGTTTCCCAGGAAGTGGTGCCGACGGAAGTTGTGAGCATGCGCACAAGGGGGGCGAGTGGAGCCGCACTCACTGCGCATGCTCCGTGGATGATGCGCTGAACGTAAGCCTCTGCGCTGGGCTCCGCCCATCATTTACATATGATCACACCCACTTCCACTTGCGTCGGGTTACGCCAGCGCATTATCGTTACTCTGGCGCAAGTTTACGCGCAACTGCTATGTGAATTACAGGACTTGCGCTGAAAGGGTCTTCAGAGTAACGTAAATGAGAAGCGTTACTCCAGAGGAAAGATACTCTCATCTACCTGAATCTGGCCCTATTTATAACTTTTGCCCAAACCAAACAATATACACTTATTGCTATTTTTTTTTTTTTTTTACCAAAAATATGTATAAAAATACAAATTGGCCTCAACTGATTTTTTTGGGGATATTTATTAAAGCAAAAAGTAAAAAAAATTATTATTTTTTTCAAAATTGACGCTCTTTTTTTGTTTATATCGCAAAAAATAAAAACTGCAGTGATGAGCAAATACCACCAAAACAAAGATCTATTTGTGGGGGAAAAGGACGTCAATTTTGTTTGGGTACAACGTTGCACGACCATGCAGCTGTCAGTTATATCAACGCAGTCTAGTATCGCAAAAAATAGTGTGGCCAATAGGGGGGCAAATCCTACCGGGGCTGAAGTGGTTAATCAATTGATAAACCAAATGAGCTGAACATTTCTGAATATGTTGGCATGGACAGAGTCTTCTATTGTGTGAATCTTGGGGGAGATTGGTTAACATTTAAGGTCTTTTTCGTACGTTAAGCCACATTAAGCTCCCCAAAAAAACAAGCTTAATGTACCTAGTTTGCCTTCTGGGACACCAAATCGCTGGAAACTTATTGGATATGTTTGGAACGTCGAGATCTTGGGGTTTGCAAAGTTTCAGAGCAATTGATTGAGGTTCAGGCACTTTTTTGCTCATTAAGCTACATTAAGCTACATTAAGCCAATTTTAGTATTGTAATAAATAGCTTAATGTGAATAACTTTTGGTGTGATAAACCAAATGAGCTGAACATTTCTGAAAATGTTGGCATGGACAGAGTCTTCTATTGTGTGAATCTTGGGGGAGATTGGTTAACATTTAAGGTCTTTTTCGTACGTTAAGCCACATTAAGCTCCGCAAAAACCAAGCTTAATGTACCTAGTTTGCCTTCTGGGACACCAAATCGCTTGAAACTTCTTGGATATGTTTGAAAGGTCGAGATCTTGGGGTGTGCAGAGTTTCAGGGCAACTAATTGAAGTTCAGGCACTTTTTTGCTTGTTAAGCTACATTAAGCTACATTAAGCCAATTTCACTATGGTAAAATATAGCTTAATGTGAATAACTTTTGGTGTGACTAAAAATGTTAAGAATATGTTGGCATGGATAGGGTCTTCTATTGTGTGAAATTTGGGGTAAATTCGTTAACATTTAAGGTCTTTTTTGTACGTATATCTCCCAAAAAAACAAGCTTAATGTTCCTAGTTTGCCTTGTGGAACACCAAATGGCCTCTTAGATATGTTTGGAACGTCGAGATCTTGGAGTGTGCAAAGTTTCAGGGCAATTGATTGAGGTTTAGGCACTTTATTGCTCGTTAAGCTACATTAAGCTAATTTCACATTAAATGTTTTAGTATTGTAAAATATAGCTTAATGCGAATAACTTTTGGTGTTATTAACCAAATAAGCTGAAATTTTCAGAATATGTTCGCGTAGATATAGTCTTCTACTGTGTGAAGTTTGGGGGAAATTGGTTAACATTTAAGGTCTTTTTCGTACATTAAGCTACATTAAGCTCCCAAAAAAACAAGCTTAATGTCCCTAGTTTGCCTTGTGGGATACCAAATAGCACATAACTTATAGGATATGTTTGGGTAGTTGAGATCTTAGGCTGTGAAAAGTTTCAGGGCAATTGATTGAGGTTTAAGCACTTTATTGCTCGTTAAGCTACATTAAGCCAATTTCACATTAAATGTTTTAGTATTGTAAAATATAGCTTAATGTGAATAACTTTTGGTGTGATTAACCAAATTATATTGAGAACATGTTCTCATGGACAGAGTCTTCTATTGTGTGAAGTTTGGGGGAAATTGGTTAACATTCAAGGTCTTTTTCATACGTTAAGCCACATTAAGCTCCCCAAAAAACAAGCTTAATGTACCTAGTTTGCCTTGTGGAACACCAAATAGCTTGAAACTTCTTGGATATGTTTGGAACGTTGATCTCTTGGGGCGTGCAAAGTTTCAGGGCAATTGATTGAGGTTTAGGCACTTTTTTGCTCGTTAAGCTACATTAAGCCATTTTCACATTAAATGTTTTAGTATGTCCCTCATAAAAAAGTAAACTAGTAAATAAACACACAATATTGGGTGCCATGATGTAAATCTATTGTTAATCTTTTTTTCCTGCTGCCTTTCATGGCAGCATACCAATGGTTGTTGACTCCGCCCCTAACCAACCCACAGGACCAATTACAACTCTTCAAAAGAAAGAGCCAGTCCCCTCATACACCATTCTTGTAACTAGACTCAAACCCGCAGGATCGTGGATATACCTGGATTCAGACCTTACTGTGCCGCTATATGGCACAACCATTACAGGTTCATGCTCTCCTGTATATGGAGTCCCATAACTTGGGTTGCTAAAGGGGAACCCATTTTTCTGTGGATCTTTTCTGGGTCTGGAGTTCAGGTTTTTTTTCCACCATCTTTGAAAAAAACGTGTACAGCGATGGGAGTTGTGCATCAAACATGCTGGGGTCTGGCTTATATATGGTGGCTCACGGTCCTTTCTTTAGCCTTTTAGCACTGAATTTGTTTCTGTTTTTCTCTCAAACTGTCATGAGATTTAAATGATGTTCTAACTTTCTTTTGCTATGTCTACTTGCCGCTATACAAAAAATTGGCTGCAGTGATTAATGGTGTTCTCAGGTTAGATATAACACTCACTTCCCCTCGGTGTTGAGCTTCGCTCCCTGTATCCAGGCCGCTATCCTACAGCCATAATGCTCGGTTCTTTCCTCCCCCTCTTGGCTATAGGAAACGTATCGGGCTAGTAGTCCTCCGGGTCCAAGGTCAATAAATGCTGACTCTGCTGGGAGCGGCATCTCCCTGAACAGCGGTAACGCAAGTCTCTCCAGGAGCTCTCTGTCATACACAAACCTGTCATCCTGTACCACATTCATGGCCTATGCTAGTCTACGTTTACTTATAGCGCCTTCAAAAAAGAAAAACATTTTTTTGAAGGAAAAGAGGCTTTTCAGCCTTCTACTCTGTAATCAAGATTAAAATAATTTTTGCAGCAACCCTCCCTGTAAGCGAGTTATTAACCATTGGTATGCTGCCATGGAAGGCACCAGGAAAACTGAAAATTGTATACTTACCTTTGCGTACTTTTCCTTTCCTGGTGCCTACCCATGGCAGCATAATTCTATATAATCCTATATAATCCTTAAATGTTTGAGTCTAGTTACAAGAATGGTTTATGAGGGGACTGGCTCTTTCTTTTGAAGAGTTGTAATTGGTCCTGTGGGTTGATTAGGGACGGAGTCACCAACCATTGGTATGCTGCCATTGGTAGGCACCAGGAAAGGAAAATTACGGAAAGATAAGTATACAATTTTCAATTTTTTCTTTTTATATATATATATATATGTAAGGACCTTGTCACAGTGTTGTGTGTTTATTTACTTTGTATCTTTATTTTCTGAATGCGTAACCAGGGGTACCATGTACCCTTTACTCTTTTACCTGGGGGAACATTGAGGGACCCTTTTTTCAAACGGTGCTTCTAGATTTGGTGAACTACAAAAGTTTCGGTATGTAAGGTTCAGGTGGAACTTACCATGGCTGCAGTGGTGGTTGGTGCTCAAAATTTTTGGGTGGGTGCAATCAAACTGAAAAATTCTCCAAAAAAAACACATCAATTGAAGCCTCAGGGTGCCCATTTAATGCAGCCACTGTGCCATTAAATGCTGACACTCTACCATTAAATGCTGCCACTGTGCCCATCAAATGCTGCCACTGTGCCCAACAAATGCTGGCACTGTGCCCATCAAATGCTGGCACTGTGCCCATTAAATGCTGGCACTGTGCCCATTAAATGCTGGCACTGTGCCCATCAAATGCAGCCACTGTGCCCATTACATGCTGCAACTGTGCCCATTACATGCTGCCACTGTGCCCATTACATGCTGCCACGGTGCCCATTACATGCTGCCACTGTGCCATTAAATGCTACCACTTTTCCCATCAAATGCTGCCACTGTGCCCCATTAAATGCAGCCACTGTGCCCATTAAATGCTGCCACTGTGCCCATCAAATGCTGCCACTGTGCCCATCAAACGCTGCCACTGTGCCCATAAAATGCTGCTACTGTGCCCATCAAACGTAGCCACTGTGCCCATCAAATGGTGCCACTGTGCCCATCAAATGCTGCCACTGTGCCCATCAAATGCAGCCACTGTGCCCATCAAATGCTGCCACTGTGCCATTAAATGCTACCACTTTGCCCCATCAAATGCAGCCACTGTGCCCCATCAAATGCAGCCACTGTGCCCATCAAATGCAGCCACTGTGGCCATCGAAAGCTGCCAATGTGCCATAAAATGCACCCACTGTGACCCCCCCCCCCCCACCCGCCCTGCACCCACTGTGGGACTTTAGACGAGGCATATGATAGATACTACCATAGGCCTCCATCCCAGTAAATAGATGAAAAAAGGGAAAGGTTGCGACTTTAAATGAGATGCGTTTTTAGGAGTATGCAATTAAATATAAATATGGAATATAAAAAATGTTTCCATATTGGCCAGGCTCAAAGTTGTCAACCAAAAAAAGCACTAAACCAAATTAATCTGTCTAACTGATGTAAGTAAAAACAGAGGTTTAGTTGCAAGCATTTGCAAATACCTGGGAAGCTGCAGCGCCTGCAACACGGCACTCTGTGTAACTGCAGTCCTACCTAAGAATTTAAGGTCTCCTGAAAAGGAGCACAGGTGTGCTAATCAATAGGCAGAGGACAGGACCTCTGCCGGGTTAGCCCCCCCCATATAAAAAATGTTTACTTTTTTTATGTAGTTTGTTAGATCTTTGTTAGATCAGGTTAGATTAATCATTGTTTGCGTTAGATCTCACACAGAAGAAGCAATATTAAGAGTTATTTGCTGGGGGGGCTAACCCGTCATCAGCCCCCCCTATCAAATTATCTGGCCGAAAATCATTCAGGCTAATAGATATTCGTTAGATCCGGTAAGATCAAGTGGTTTTAACGTTAGATCTCACATAATTAGAGACTTATTAAGTGATTGATGAGGGGGGCTGGCCCCCCCTTATAAATTTTTTGGGACAAAAATCATTCAGGCTAATAGATATTCGTTAGATCCGGTAAGATCGAGTGGTTTTAACGTTAGATCTCACATTGTTTCCGAGATATTCCACATAAAAAAATAGATTTTAGGTGGCACATAATGGACGGGTTGGCCCCCCCTCATGAAATTTTCTGGCCGAAAATCATTCAGGCTAATAGATATTCGTTAGATCCGGTAAGATCAAGTGGTTTTAACGTTAGATCTCACATCATTTTTAGAGATATTCCACATACAAATACAGATATTGGGTGTATACAAGGACTAATGAGGGGGGGCTGGCCCCCCCTTATCAATTTTTTGGGCCAAAAATCATTCAGGCTGATAGATATTCGTTAGATCCGGTAAGATCAAGTGGTTTTAACGTTAGATCTCACATTGTTTCCGAGATATTCCACATAAAAAAAAATGATTTTTAGGTGGTACATATGCATGGACATATGGACGGGTTGGGCCACCTAGCAACCAATCACCTGCTACATCTCTGGCATTTCCTGTCCTCTGTTTAACGCTGCCTTACCATCTCTCGCTCTCCCTGTTGTACAAGAGAGCGAGAGACTGCGTTTTTTACTCCTTGCTCGCGGCGGCCGGTCTGTATGTCACCCGACTCGGGCACCCCCACACCCTGTCACAGCTCTCTCCCTGCACTGTCAGTTTTTTACACTCTGCAGCCGCCGACAGACACGCCGCGCTGTCACTGATGCATAGAGGGGACTTGGAGGAGGGGGTGTCGCGGCCGCCCGACACCCCCCCAGCATGTGACACCCGAGGTGAATCGCCCCCGCCCCCTAGTTAGTACGGCACTGCAGAAGCTGCCCGAGTCCTGCAAAGGCAACGGCGTTCCTGCAGTAAAATAAGTGCAGGGATGTCGTTCCCACGCGTTCCCGCAGGACTCGAGCCCTGGTATGCTCAATGGCACTCATCACTAGTACACGTGAAAATGCTCAGTATCTGCTCCGATATAGATTCTAGAACAGGTATCTGTGCATTCCTAACAAATATCCCTGTAATTATGGATAATCAAATGTTAAAACCACTTGATCTTACCGGATCTAACGAATATCTATCAGCCTGAATGATTTTTTGCCAGAAAATTTGATAAGGGGGGGCCAGCCCCCCTCATTAATCACTTAAAAAGTCTGTAATTATGTGAGATCTAACGTGAAAACCACTTGATCTTACCGGATCTAACGAATATCTATCAGCCTGAATGATTTTTGGCCCAAAAAATTGATAAGGGGGGGCCAGCCCCCCTCATTAATCACTTAAAAAGTCTCTAATTATGTGAGATCTAACGTTAAAACCACTTGATCTTACCGGATCTAACAAATATCTATCAGCCTGAATGATTTTTGGCCCAAAAAATTGATAAGGGGGGGCCAGCCCCCCTCATTAATCACTTAATAAGTCTGTAATTATGTGAGATCCAACGTTAAAACCACTTGATCTTACCGGATCTAACGAATATCTATTAGCCTGAATGATTTTTGGCCAAAAATATTGATAAGGGGGGCCAGCCCCCCCTCATTTGTCCTTGTATACACCCAATATCTGTATTTGTATGTGGAATATCTCTGAAATGATATGAGATCTAACGTTAAAACCACTTGATCTTACCGGATCTAACGAATATCTATTAGCCTGAATGATTTTTGGCCCAAAAAATTGATAAGGGGGGGCCAGCCCCCCCTCATTAATCACTTAATAAGTCTCTAATTATGTGAGATCTAACGTTAAAACCACTTGATCTTACCGGATCTAACGAATATCTATTAGCCTGAATGATTTTCAGCCAGAAAATTTGATAGGGGGGGCTGATGACGGGTTAGCCCCCCCCCCCCCCCAGCAAATAACTCTTAATATTGCTTCTTCTGTGTGAGATCTAACGCAAACAATGATTGATCTAACCTGATCTAACAAAGATCTAACAAACGACATAAAAAAAAGTCAATTTTTTTTATATGGGGGGGCTAACCCGGCAGAGGTGAGGACAGGTGATAACCTAAAACCCGCCCCTACCTATAGTTGGTATGGCAAAAGAGAGCACTGGAAAACAAAAGAAATGTAGGAGTGGAACAAAAAACTTGCCTGCCAAACCAAAATACCACCAAACTAAAAGCGGACCAACTCAAACTGGGTCTGCCAGTCAAAAAAAGACGATGCATAATTAAACTGGTCGGTGCTTTTTTTGGTTGACAACTTTGAGCCTGGCCAATATAGAAAAAAAAAATTATATTCCATATTTATATTGGAAGTCCCTTAAAGTCCCTTTATTCATCTGATGTAATGAGGGGCTTCTCATGTGAAATGGGGTATCTGATGTGATGAGGGGCTTCTCATGTGAAAGGGGGTATCTGATGTGATGAGGGGCTTCTCATGTGAAAGGGGGTATCTGATGTATTGAGGGGATTTTCATGTGGAAAGGAGGTATCTGATGTGATGAGGGGCTTCTCATGTGAAAGGGGGTATCTGATGTGATGAGGGGCTTCTCATGTGAGAGGGGGTATCTGATGTGATGAGGGGCTTCTCATGTGAAAGGGGGTATCTGATGTGATGAGGGGCTTCTCATGTGAAAGGGGGTATCTGATGTAATGAGGGGCTTTTCATGTGGAAAGGAGGTATCTGATGTGATGAGGGGCTTCTCATGTGAAAGGGGGTATCTGATGTAATGAGGGGCTTTTCATGTGGAAAGGAGGTATCTGGATGGAAAGCCTCTAATGCGCAAGGGGGGGGGGACTCATTTTTTTTTTCTTTGAGCATGAGTGGGCTCATTATACTGAAGACCCCTGATCTAGACGATTTTGTTAATGAAGTGCTGGAAGACAGTTACAGTTACAGAGTCTGAAATGGATTACAAGATATTGTAGTGACCTGGTACCCTGGTATTAAATGCAGTCTTCCATGTGTCTACTTCGCCTCAACTGAAGTAGTATGTGCCTCATGGATCTAATTTAATGAAGTCTTTTGCTTCACAGAAGTGACTGAAGAGCTGGGAATTCGCTACACATTAGCATTATGCTTTATTTATTAAGCCCTGCAAAAGACACAAGAGTACTTCAATGTTTAAACTTAGTTATTAGACTGTAGTGACACCTAGTGGAAACTACACAAGATGGCTTTGTAGAGGGAAGATTCATACAATAGGAAGCCATTCAAAAACAAAAACAACAATGGTTTGCTGTTTTCAGACCATTAAAAAACATATCTGTCTGGTTTCTTTGGGTTGCACTATTCTCTTTACCATAAACTATCCATAGATAGCCACATTGTTTTTATGGAGGCTAGTAAAAATTGAACTTTTATGTCCAGTACTGCAGGGTGCAGAGTACTATTGATTGAGATCTATTGTGGTGGTTTAAGATTGGAAATATGGAAGCTGTACTAGTATTTTCTGTGAATTTTATTTTATGCTGATCATGGACTTTTTTGTGGTATGTGTGGGTGGGGCCACTCACCCTGCATGTGCTCATCAATGCCCAGGACCAGACGGGGACTGCAGTCATTTGAGAATCAAACATTATGGCAGTTCTCCGACTTAGGCCGCGTACACACGATCAGACCGGTCTGATGAAACTGGTCTGCAGAACAGTTTCATTGGACCAGTTCGATGGTGTGTACGGCCCATGAGACCGTTGTCCGTCGGACCAAAGTTTTGAAACATGCTTTAAAACCTGTCTGATGGAACCTGTCCGTTGGACAGATTCGATGGTTAGTACACAAAAGCATCGGACCAAAAACCTGCGCATGCTCAGAATCAAGTCGACGCATGCTTGGAAGCATTGAACTTCGTTTTTTCATCACGTCATTGTGTTTTACGTCATCGCGTTTTGGTCTGATCGGATTTTGGTCCGATGGTGTGTACATGGCCTTAGAGATGAGCCATGTCACTGTATCCTCTAAAAAGTACTGTCCCATGTTATTAAACACTGTTGTCTGATGTATATTGCATTTAGGAGGGAAGCTGTAGAGCCTGTGCCCTCTCCATCAGTCCAGTGTACCTCTGTTACCTCACTTCCAGTGACAGGATGGGGTCCTGCCGTGAACACAGCACAGACCTCATGTAGGGTTGCCACCTGTCCGGTTTTGACCCGGACAGTCCGGGTTTGGACACATGTGCCCGGTTTTGAAGCCTCCTGAAACCCGGGCACATTTAAAAAAAAAAAAAAAAAATGTTTTTTTTTTTTTTTTTTTTTTTAGCTGTCCATCCTGGCCTGGCCGCAACAGAGCTGCACATCCCCGGCTCCACCAGCTTGCCTGAGTGTTAGTAGAAGGTGTGCCGCCCGCAGCAGTGCTCTCTGTTAGCCCCCCGACCGGGCTGTAAACATGTGTGCAACTTCTCACTGTGCTAGCCCCTCCCCCTCCCTCCCTCCGGCGCGCCATCGTCTGCATTGTGTGTAGGGTTGCCACCTGTCCGGTTTTGACCCGGACAGTCCGGGTTTGGACACATGTGCCCGGTTTTGAAGCCTCCTGAAACCCGGGCACATTTAAAAAAAAAAAAAAATAATTTTTTTTTTTTTTAGCTGTCCATCCTGGCCCGGCCGCAACAGAGCTGCACATCCCCGGCTCCACCAGCTTTCCTGAGTGTTAGTAGAAGGTGTGCCGCCCGCAGCAGTGCTCTCTGTTAGCCCCCCGACCGGGCTGTAAACATGTGTGCAACTTCTCACTGTGCTAGCCCCTCCCCCTCCCTCCCTCCGGCGCGCCATCGTCTGCATTGTGTGCTGCAGAGTGGAAGAGGACACATGGGACACAGAGTGCTCAGCTCTTCTCTGACTGGCTACAGAATACACATGGAGGTGGGTGGATGGGCGGACCATACACTACCCCCACCATACACTAAACATACAGTTCTGCCCCCCCCTGCATATACCATTACCATCCACAGCCGTATATACAGTTCTGCCCCCCCTCCATACAGGGCCGGATTAACAGAGGGGCTGATGGAGCGGGGGTTGTAGCTCGATGACCAGAGGTCACAGAAACCCCACATTTGGGGGGTAGTCAGTTGAAGACCTACCCCACAACTGGTCAAAATATGGGATGGCTATCATTTATGGTTCTGGAGATACGGGGGTGCTTGCACAGCCTGTCAGAAGCTACATACAGAGCGGCCATTATAAATACAAGCTGACACACTGCAGCAGACTGAGAAAAAAAAATCATCATTAATTTTTTGCTAGAAAATTACTCTATGGTGGTCTTTGCAACTTTTTATGTTGCACGGCATAGAGCTGCACGATTCTGGCTAAAACGACAACTGCAATTTTTTTGCTTAGAAGATAGATGACGATTCTCTCACGATTCGTGCGGCATAACATCATCTTTCACATTAAAATGAAAAAAAAAAAAATGGACTAAAACTTTACTGTTTTGTTTTTATGGTTTTTATTATTCAATGAAGTGGGCAAATGCAGTGTGACATAAAATATTGCAGCAATTTCCATTTTTGTCTCTGCTAATATATATATATATAATGTTTGGTGGTTCCAAGTAATTTTCTAGCAAAAAATATTGCTTTTTAACAAGTGTTGGACTTTAAGTGGTTACATTTCTTGCATTTACACACAGAAGTTTGATCTAAAAAGGAAGTTGGTTACAATGTTTCATGTTGTTTACAAACTTGGCAGACTGCCCGGATATTTTCTTTACACACAGAAGTGTATCCCTTTGATCTATGAAGAAAGTGTTAGTTACAATGTTTCCTGCTAACTTAGCAGACTGTCCAGATATTTTCTTTTGACAGCTGAAAGTCTCTCCACTTGTTATATGAAAGAATCAGCAAACTCTGCATTGAAGATGTCAGGGGGGGAGGGGGGGAATCGACATCACAATTTTTTAACGATTAATTGTGCAGCTCTAGCACCGTACTGTATTTGCGCAGCAATTTTTCAAACGTGTTTTTTTTTGGAAATAAACTGTTTCATTCATTAAAAAAAACCCACTAAAGTTAGCACGATTTTTTTTGGTATCCTAAGCGATGCTTTAAATTTTTTTAGGTTACATGTTTAGAGCTACAGAGGAGATCTAGTGCTAGAATTATTGCTCTCGCTCTAACGATCGCGACGTATGTAACCTGTGTGTATCTGGCTCTGATACTAGCCAGTGCCTACCCAGCCACTGACTGGTATCTCTCCCCAGCCCGTCCCCGTCCCCCCACACACACCCTCTCACCTGCTGACCTGTGGATGGGGGAATCACTCCTGTAGTGTTATTGTGTTCTGCCTGTGAGTACAATGATCAGTGTTGCTATCTATAGCTGGCAGCACTGATTGTTTTTGGAAAAACAGGCTGGTTGTACTCAAGTCAGTTAATAGATTGACTCGTGTAAAACCAGCTAGCCCATACATAGATCGACTATGGCTGGTCTCTGCAGAATTGGTGTCATTTCAATTCATGTATGACCCGCTTAACCACTACGCAGTCCCTAAACATCCTTCCACTCCTATACATAGTGCCCACTGTCATACCCTCCACACTCCTCTCCTGTTCATACTTCCCCCATCATACCCTCCACTCTCCTCTCCTGTACATAGTGCCCATTGTCATACCCTCCACACTCCTCTCCTGTTCATACTGCCCCCATCACTGGCGTAGCGAGGGGGGGGGCAGGGGGGGCTCCTGCACCGGGCGAAAAATTGCGGGGGGCGAAATCCTTGCGTCCGCGGAATGCGCCGCCGCCGCCTCAGGAAAGGCCGCGGCTTGGGCCTAGCACTGGAGCTGTCGGCCATCTTGGCACACCCGGCGGCGGCGCGCCTGGTTGGCTGGTGGAACTGTCTGTCTCCCTTGATGTGGGAGTGGCGGGAAACACCAGCCAACCAGACAGAAGGGCGCGCTGATTGGCCTAGAACATGTGTTTACAGCGCGGCGCGGCGGCGGCAAGTTTCTCCAGCAAGGTAAGAAGGGGGGGGGGGGTGTCGGTGTAAATCTTAAGGGGTGCTCTGCCTGATCCCCACCTATCCACCTCAGAGCCTGTTATTTTAGTAAGACTGCTGGGACTTGTAGTTCTCCTGGGGCTCATGGAGATTGGAGAACTACAAGTCCCAGCAGGTTATACATTATCATACAATAAGGCTCTGAGGTGGATGGATGTCCGGACACCCATCCATCTCAGAGCCTTGTATTATAACCTGCTGGGACTTGTAGTTCTCAATCGTCTCTTGGGGCTCAGGTGCATGCGATCCACCATCTATGGGACTACAAGTCCCAGCAGTAAGAAAAACTGAACAAAGATGGTGGATTGCATGCACCTGAGCCCCAGGAGACGATGGAGAACTACAAGTCCCAGCAGGTTATAATATAAAGCTCCGAGGTGGATAGATGTCTGGACAGTGACAATTGGTGGCTCAGTGGTGACAATTGGTGGCTCAGTGGTGACAATTGGTGGCACAGTGGTGACAATTGGTGGCACAGTGGTGACGATTGGTGGCACAGTGGTGACGATTGGTGGCACAGTGGTGACGATTGGTGGGACAGTGGTGACGATTGGTGGGACAGTGGTGACGATTGGTGGGACAGTGGTGACAATTGATGGCATGGTACAGTGGTGGCAATTGATTGGCATGGCGCCCTGTGATTGGGCGTATGTGGTCATGCGCTAGCGCCGGGGGAGGGGGCGAAAAAAAAGTTTTGCCCCGGGCGCCAATAACTCTGGTTACGCCACTGGCCCCCATCATACCCTCCACACTCCTCTCCTGTACATACTGCCCACTGTCATACCCTCCACACTCCTCTCCTGTACATACTGCCCACTGTCATACCCTCCACACTCCTCTCCTGTACATACTGCCCACTGTCATACCCTCCACACTCCTCTCCTGTACATACTGCCCACTGTCATACCCTCCACACTCCTCTCCTGTACATACTGCCCACTATCATACCCTCCACACTCCTCTCCTGTACATACTGCCCACTATCATACCCTCCACACTCCTCTCCTGTACATAGTGCCCACTATCATACCCTCCACACTCCTCTCCTGTACATAGTGCCCACTGTCATACCCTCCACACTCCTCTCCTGTTCATACTGCCCCCATCATACCCTCCACACTCCTCTCCTGTACATACTGCCCACTGTCATACCCTCCACACTCCTCTCCTGTACATAGTGCCCACTATCATACCCTCCACACTCCTCTCCTGTACATAGTGCCCACTGTCATACCCTCCACACTCCTCTCCTGTACATAGTGCCCACTGTCATACCCTCCACACTCCTCTCCTGTTCATACTGCCCCCATCATACCCTCCACACTCCTCTCCTGTACATACTGCCCACTGTCATACCCTCCACACTCCTCTCATGTACATACTGCCCACTGTCATACCCTCCTCACTCCTCTCCTGTACATACTGCCCACTGTCATACCCTCCACACTCCTCTCCTGTACATACTGCCCACTATCATACCCTCCACACTCCTCTCCTGTACATAGTGCCCACTGTCATACCCTCCACACTCCTCTCCTGTACATTGTGCCCACTGTCATACCCTCCACACTCCTCTCCTGTACATAGTGCCCACTGTCATACCCTCCACACTCCTCTCCTGTACATAGTGCCCACTATCATACCCTCCACACTCCTCTCCTGTACATAGTGCCCACTGTCATACCCTCCACACTCCTCTCCTGTTCATACTGCCCCCATCATACCCTCCACACTCCTCTCCTGTACATACTGCCCACTGTTATACCCTCCACACTCCTCTCCTGTACATACTGCCCACTGTCATACCCTCCACACTCCTCTCCTGTTCATACTGCCCACTGTCATACCCTCCACACTCCTCTCCTGTACATACTGCCCACTGTCATACCCTCCACACTCCTCTCCTGTACATACTGCCCACTGTCATACCCTCCACACTCCTCTCCTGTTCATACTGCCCCCATCATACCCTCGCACTCCTCTCCTGTACATAGTGCCCACTGTCATACCCTCCACACTCCGCTCCTGTTCATACTGCCCCCATCATACCCTCCACACTCCTCTCCTGTACATACTGCCCACTGTCATACCCTCCACACTCCTCTCCTGTACATAGTGCTCCCATCATACCCTCCACACTCCTCTACTGCATATACTGGTCACTGTTACACCCTCTTCACTCCTTTCCTGCAAGTAATACCTACCCTCTGCACTCATTTCCTGTACATAATGTCTTACACTTTGCACTCCTTTCCTACACATACCAACATACGCGCCACACTCTTGTATATACTGTTGTAAATTCTGCACTCCCTCCCTGCACATACTGTAATACCCTCTGTACTTAATGAAAATTAAAAGGTGAACTAATGCCCCTGATCTCCACTGCACTTACCTCTGTAGTAATGGAAGAGTTTTATTTTTTTTAAATGATTGTGCTGAGGTTTATTCATGTCAGTGAGACTCTTACTTGTGGCACAGCAAAGTAAGCATATTTTATAGGTAAAATAATTATTTTGTTTAATTTAATCATGCCTCGTTAGGCTCCTCCCTCAATATGGCCACACCCACCATATGTAGTGGCGTGTTCGGGTTTGGCTTGAGGAAAAGGTGGCAACCCTAACCTCATGTGTGCACTTGTTTACTCTCGTACCAGGTCATGGATCTCCGTAACACAGGTTTGGTTTCGTCTGCTACTGGAAATCGACCGTTGAGGAGGCAGCCAGAACATTGATCCCCTCACTACCGAAGCACCGCTCATCTATACCAGGTACCATGCTTCATGACTGGCTGAACTGTGCCTTGCACTAGTTCTTAGTTACTCATAGCAACTGCATTATTCCTCTTGCTTGACTTGCTGAGTAGACCTCTGATAGTGGGGTTACTTCATACCCCATATGTGCTTTACTGAGCCAGGTTCTTTTGTATACACCAGAAACAAGAGGAACCCCTTTTAAATAACTTCAGACCAAGCTCAGATCAGGTGATGCAACTTTACTTAAAATATTCAGAATATCCCTAACTTTTCCTAGCTGGCAGCCCAGGCATACCTCTACAAGCTAGTGGTCCATAGCTGGCATTCTCCAAGTCTTGGTTGATCTCTGGATCCCTCACACAGGGTTCAAGGTGCAGCAGTCCTCCTCCACAAGTCACTGCATCTCCTGCATACTGCAGCTGGATCAGAGCCACAAACCCAGCCTTCCCCCATATTTATACCACCGGTGGGTAGGCTGGATCCAAAAATCCCAAGAACTGCACCACACACACATTAACCCTTTCACCTAGCCTGGGCCAGTGTCATTGTCTTACCTCTTTGCAGGCTTCTCATTACTGACATGTGCTAGCAGCCATCTTGCTTCATGGGGTTCTTGTAACCTGCCACACCCTGCGGCTCCTCCTTCCCACTGGGAGGAGCTGGGTGCTCAGAATATATATAGACGGCAGCCGCAGCATTTCCTCGCTTGGGCCTTTCGTCTGGTACCCCTTCTGTGATCGTGCCGCTTGCTCTTGGTCACCGACCCGGCTCTTACGAACGTGCCTTCTGGTTCCTGATTCCCGGCTTCGTTTCACGACTTCTCTGGCTACGGACTCCGGCTTGGCTGACTCTCATCCCTGGCTACTGACCCTGGCACTGGTGGATGACTCTTCTGGCTGTTTTGATCGTCAGTTTGGACTTTGACCTTGCTGTTTGGTTTTCAATAAACCTTCATATTCATTTATCTGTTTGTGTACATCTGATTCATGCTTCTATGACAGTCAGCCACTAGCTAAACTAGCATATCTGTAGGCCACAGGTGTCAAACACAAGGCCATTGGGCCGAATCTGGCCCTTCAGGCCATTTAATGTGGCCCTTGCACCTCTCCTGCAGCTCCTGGTCCTCCTCCAGACCCTTACTTTCTGCTTTCAACCAATGCATCCAGCTTCTTTCCAACAGCAGTATAAGGAAAGGTGGTGCATTGTGTTGTAAGGTAGAGTGGGGGACTCAACTTCTGATGGTGGGGTGGCTCTTGACATCTAGTGTAAGGGGAGGGGATGCACTGGACATCTAATCTTACAGATAGGGTTCACACATTTTTTTTGTTGAAAGAAATATGAATCTTGTGTGAAAAGATTTATAAATAGAACTCTAAAACTGTGTTAGACTGCAGCAGGAAATATTTATTTCTTTATTTACATAGCACTCACTAATTATGCAGTGCTTTACATATTGCACAATTACATCAACCCATGCCCCCAAGGAGCTTACAATCTAAGGTCCCTATCTCACATATACAAACACAGGTATGCACATTTTAGGGCCAAGTTAGACGGGAGCCAATAAACCTGCCAACATGTCTTTGGAGTGTGAAAGTAAACCAGTCGAAACTCAAGCAAACACTGGGGGAATATGCAAACTCCAGGCATGCTTTAAAGGGAAAGTGGAAGGTTGGGGGTTACATTTGAGTAAAGCCTGGACAAACTCTTAGGTGTAAAGGCCATACTTAGGTGACAATTAGGGATGAGCCGAACACCCCCGCGTTCGGTTCGCACCAGAACCTTCGAACAGACCGAACGTTCGCTCGAACATTTAGAACCTCATTGACGTCTATGGGACTCGAACGTTCAAATTCAAAAGTACTCATTTTAAAGCCTAATATGCAAGTTATTGTCGTAAAACGTCTTTGAGAACCCGGGTCTTTCCCCAGGGAACCTGTATCAATGGAAAAAAAGTTTTAAAAACTGTAGTTTTTTTTCAGGACTCCTGAAAAAAACAACCATTTTCAAAACTTTTTTTTCCATTGATACATGTTCCCTGGGGAAAGACCCGGGTTCTCAAAGACGTTTTCACAGGCATACTATAGACACCCAGCAGGTACAATATTTAAAGGAATTTTTCCTTTTTTTTTATTTAAGCATCATTAAAATCACTGCTCCTGGGTGTCTATAGTATGCCTGTGAAAACGTCTTTAACCACTTCAGCCCCAGAAGGTTTTACCCCCTTCCTTCCCAGGCAAAATTTCAGCTTCCGGCACTGCGTCGCTTTAACTGACAATTGCGCGGTCGTGCGACGTGGCTCCCAAACAAAATTGGCGTCCTTTTTCCCCCACAAATAGAGCTTTCTTTTGGTGGTATTTGATCACCTCTGCGGTTTTTATTTTTTGTGCTATAAACAAAAAAAAAAAGCGACAATTTTGAAAAAAATTCTATATTTTTAACTTTTTGCTATAATAAATATTCCCCAAAATATATATATAAAAAAAAAATGTCCTTAGTTTAGGCCAATACATATTCTTCTACCTATTTTTGGTAAAAAAAAATCGCAATAAACGTTTATCGATCGGTTTGCGTAAAATTTATAGCGTTTACAATATAGGGGATAATTTTATGGCATTTTTATTTTATTTTTTTTACTAGTAATATCGGCGATCTGCGATTTTTTTATTGGGACTGCGACATTATGGCGGACACATCGGACACTTTTGTGCCATTTTTTAGACCAATCACATTCATACAGTGAACAGTGCTATAAATATGCACTGATAACTGTATAAATGTGACTGGCAGGGAAGGGGTTAACCACTAGGGGGCGGGGAAGGGGTTAAATGTGTAGCCTAGTTTGTGTTCTAACTGTAAGGGGAGGGGGGTGACTGGGGGAGGTGACCGATTGTGTCCCTATGTACAAGGGACACAGATCGGTCCCTAACAGGACATGGAGGGGGGCGTGTCCAAGATGGCGACTGGAGCGGCAGCACATTAGGGGAGCTCCGACTTGACAGAGCAAATATCACCCGTTTATCCCTGCTATAACGGTCCTACCTTACATCGGAGGTGCCGCTCTGTGTGACCCAGCTTGTAATGCGCAGGGGGAAGTCCTCCTCGTACTCCCGCGGCACTGCCAAACGCCCTAAATTCACCGGCGGAGTCCCGGCCTCGCCTGCTCCTGCTCAGACCTCCAATATGGTGTCCCAGCCGGAGGGGGGCGATCAGGAACCCACCCTGCTGGAGCAGAGTAATTTCGCTGCCGTGATGAGTGCCAATACGGACTGCAAATCCACGCTGACAGGCAAGATAGATTCGGTGCAGCTGGAACTGGGCCTGATCCACAAAGACGTGGACGCGATCCGATCTAGAGTCTCTACAGTGGAGCACAGGGTGAGTGACGCAGAGGATGTGCTGCGGGACCATGCAGCCTTGTTGCACACTTTAAAAGTGAGGGTTAAAGGCCTGGAATCTCGCGCTGAAGACGCGGAGAATAGAAACCAGAGGAACAATCTTCACATAGTGGGGCTCCCGGAGGGGGCTGAGGGGACTGATGCGACAACCTTCACGGAGCGGCTGCTCCGCTCACTTTTACCCCAGGCCGCGTTTTCGACACACTTTGTAGTGGAACGTGCGCATCGGATGCCGGCTGCTAGACCACCGCCTGGCAGCCCACCACGCATGTTTATCCTAAAGTTGCTCAACTTTAGAGACAGGGACATGGTGCTTAGGGAAGCCAGGAAGATAGATGCCCTGCGCTTTGAAGCTACTAAACTAATGATCTTTCCTGATTATTCTATCGACACCCAGCGACAGAGGCGGTCTTTCTACCATGTCAAGCTCAACCTCCGCAATAGGAAGATAAAGTACAGCATGCTTTTCCCAGCGAGGCTACGCGTGCAAGATGGCGAATCGGTGAGATTCTTCACGTCCCCGGAGGACGCCTCCAACTGGCTGGAGAGCCTTCCCAGAGCCTGATACTCTTCTTTCCACGACTCCTTGACGGTACACTGTATGTGACGCACTGCTGCTGACTGACTGCTGAACATCTCCTTCTCTGCTGACCCTGGTGGTACTGGTCGCGGCAGGGACCGGGTGTGTGGGGGGTCTTGCCTGTGGCTGGCACTGACCGTGGCTTCTTCCTCCTTCCCCCCCCCCTCCTGGATGGACCTGTATGTTGTAATGTTATTTATTTTATTTTTTTGGGGAGGTTTTTTTTTATGGATATATTTTTATTTTGCCTATTTTTTGCTTTTCATCTACCCCTTGTATGGCCAAGGCTCGTTGAGAGACTGTCGCTCTGAAATGCAATGTAATCCACCAAGTTTTTACCCCCAGTGACACTGGGAGAAGTTCTTTCTGCAGGGATACTTTATCCTCTAGTGACCCATTTTTGATCTAGATTTGCTCTGACTGTGGGTACGGAGGTCTCTCCTCAGGTTGGACTAGGGCGGCGCCTGTTTGCTGTCTGCTCTGGTTCTCCACGGTGCGGGACCCCTACTGGCAGTAGCCATGTTTGTTTTTGGGATGAAGGCGCACCCGGGTTCGGGGGGTGGCGCGGGGTGGGGGGTGGGGAGGCTGTTTGGGTTTTATGTTATGGGTGGGTGGTTGTTGTTTCTGTTACGTTTGGTAACTATGCCCTTGGTACATGCTCTGGATATAATTTCACAGGTACTATGTTGTTGCTGGCTCTCGGGAGCTTTGTCTCCCGGGCTGATTATACAGTTGCTCCATGCTGGAGCACCGGTGCCCGATGCGATACAGGTGGAGATCGTTCATGCATCACGGATTCCAATTCTTTCCCAATGGCCCCTATAACGGTTATTTCCTGGAATGTCCGGGGTTTAAACTCCAAAATTAAACGCACTCTTGTGTTCAACTTCCTTAAACAGCACCGCCCACATATCTGTATACTCCAGGAAACCCACCTAATGGGTAGTAGGGTCTTATCCCTCAAGAAACCCTGGGTAGGACTATCCTATCACTCGGTGTACTCCTCATACGCCAGAGGGGTTAGTGTCCTTATCCACAAGTCCCTGCAGTTTGAGCTGCTGGATCTCCACCTGGACGCTGAAGGGCGGTATATTGTGATTCATGCTATGTGTGTTAGATGTGAACTGGTAATCGTAGGGATTTATATGCCGCCCCCTGCCACTATGCCTTTGCCGTCTAAGCTAGCTCCCATTGTGGCGCAGTATCCATCCGCACAGGTCCTCCTTGCTGGGGATTTTAACATGCCCCCTATACCTAGCCTGGACAAGTTCTCTCCCGATCAGGCAGTGGAATCTCCCCTATCTAGATGGGCTGACATGTATGGGCTGCACGATGTCTGGAGGTGGAAGCATCCGCGGGAAAGACAATTCACGTGCCACTCGGCTTTCTACGCCACATTCTCCCGTATTGACCTAGTGTATCTCAGTGATCGCCTGCTGCCCCGCACGCTGGCGGTCTCCATCCTCCCGAGGGGGATCTCTGACCATGCTCCAGTATACTCACAGCTGAATATTGGTTTGGATACAGGTCCCCCCCTTTGGAGGCTGTCTAGCTTCTGGGTCTCTGATGAGCGAGTCTCTCCAGTAGTGGCCTCGGAGCTAGTTGATTTTTGGCCACGGAATGACGGTACGGCTGCACCTGCAGTCGTGTGGGATGCCTTTAAAGCCCACATCCGTGGTCAGTATCAGCAGCTCATCGCTAAAGTGCGCAAGGAATCTTCCCTATCTCTTAGAGAGGCGGAGGACCGTGCGCAGAGCCTAGAGGCGCAATATGTTAATACGGGGGATAGGGAGGTTTATGGCCGCCTGCAGGTCCTTCACAAAGAGATAGCTGTTCTCCGCGCCACGTCCTCTCGGAAGATCCTGCTATCCCAGTCTCAGAGAATTTTCGAGCAGGGGGAACGCACGGGTAGATTGTTGGCCTGGCTTGCGAGGGAGCGCGCCTCGATGACTCACATTGCTCGTATTAGACACATAGATGATGGCTCCCTGGTTTTAGACCCAGTGAACATTAATGACCAGTTTCGTACCTTCTACGCTAGACTATACTCTTCCCGAGTGACGTATACTACAGAGGACTTGCTCACCTTCCTCGAGACGGTTGATTTCCCGGAGCTTACCCCAGACACTCGTACTAGACTGGACACTCCCTTTACACTGAAAGAAGTACAATCTGCGGTTGCTTCCCTCCAGGCGTCGAAGACGCCGGGTCCGGATGGACTCCCGGTGGAGTTCTACAAGGAGCATGGGGAAGCACTGGCGTCCCGGCTACACTCCCTGTTCCTGACTGTGTTGGAGGCTGATCAAATTCCCCATTCTATGTCGGAAGCAATCATTGTTGTCGTGCCCAAGCCGGGTAAGGATCCGGAGATTTGTGGGTCCTACCGCCCTATCTCCCTTCTTAATGTAGACGCGAAGATTTTCACGAAGGTTCTTGCTAATCGTCTAAACTCAGTGATCTTGTCCCTGGTTCATGAAGACCAATCGGGCTTTATGCCTGGAAAGGGCACGGATATCAATGTCCGGCGCCTCTTTACCAATATTGAGAGGTCGAGGGACGTCGCCCCCTCCGGGGTGGTGGCGTCCCTCGATGCGGAAAAGGCCTTTAACTCAGTCGAGTGGCCTTTCCTGTGGCATGTCCTGATCAAATTTGGCTTTGGCCCGAATTTTGTCTCCTGGATACAGCTACTATATAGGTCTCCGGTGACCAGGGTCCGTACCAACGGGGTCCTCTCCTCATCCTTTCCCCTCGGCCGGGGTACCAGACAGGGTTGCGCGCTGTCCCTGGCCCTTTTTGCATTGACCATGAAACCTTTGGCTCTCCAGATTAGGGCATCCCCTTTGATACCGGGCATTCGAGTAGGACCTGTTTGGGAAAAGGTTTCTTTGTATGCGGATGACGCCCTGTTGTACCTGCCCGATGCCCTGGAATCCCTTGACGCTGCTCTGCACTTGGTAGACCGCTTTGGGGTGTTCTCGGGCATTAGGGTCAACTGGTCGAAATCCCTTCTCTTCTCTCTCTCCCCCTCTGCCCAGCCCCCCACCCGTGATGTCTCCCAGCTCTCGTGGGTTCCTAGATTTAGATACCTAGGTATTGAAGTCCAGGCCGACCCCTCCTCCTATCTGGTAGACAACGTCTACCCGATCCTACAACAACTGACACTCAAGTGTCAACATTGGAAGACGCTGCCCCTTTCCCTAGTAGGAAGAGTCAATCTTATTAAAATGACCTTTCTCCCTAAATTTCTATATGTCTTTCGAAACACACCGGTCCCCATCCCTAATGCTTTTTTTGTTAAAATAGATCGAGTGATTAGCACTTTCATATGGGCAGGTGGCTCCCCTAGAATCGCCAAATCTAAGCTTCAGTGGCCAGTGATGAGGGGGGGTCTCTCCCTACCCTGTTTTCGCCAGTACTACTGGGCGGCGGTCCTAGTGACCGTACGATGGTGGTTTGCACAGACCAAATCGAACCCGGCGGTCAACCTCGAGGCGGCTATCCTAGGCTCCTACACTACACTGAGTAATCTTGTCTACAGAGGGCTGAAGGCCCACGTGGAAATGACCACGTCCATGAAAACCACGGTCAGGGTCTGGGATCAGATGTCTAGGGCTGTGTGTCCCGCTCAGGTGGTCTCCCCCCACGCTCCACTGTGGGGGAACCCGCGGTTCCCGCACCTGCAGGGGATCCCTGACCCTGGCGTGTGGGCCAGATATGGAATAACTAAGATTCAGCATGTGATGCCGGGTGGTACCCTTTTACACTATGACACTCTCAAGAACAAATTTCAGCTGCCCTCCTGGATGTTTTTCAGGTTTCTACAGCTGTGCCATGCTATCCAGGCGCAGTTCCCCCGGCCCCCGACAGTCGTGACCCACAGTATTGAGTCTTTCTTGTCTTTCCGACACGTGGATCGAATTCTCTCGTCTTTGTATCTTAGGATATCCTCCTCTGACACCGACCAGATGTCCCAACTTTTTCACAGTTGGCAGAGCGACATTCCGAGCCTGGACTCAGATGACTGGGATGAGGGGATCCAACAGTACATCTCGCTGATGATCTCTGCTAGAGACCGGTATATACAACTTAAATTTCTACACAAGGCTTATTATACCCCCCAGAGACTGGCTAGGATCTACCCGTCCTGCTCGGATCAATGCCCCAAGTGCCTGCTAGAGGTGGGAACCTTGCACGTGGTTTGGACATGCCCCATAATACAGGATTTTTGGAGAGGTGTGGTAGCCGAGATTAATGATGTTAGTGGGCTGAGGGTGGCCGTTGATCCTAGAGTCCTATTGCTGGGAGTCTGTGACACAGTAACGCCCAATAGGCACCGACAGTTGTTTGTGTTCTATTCGGCCTTCTATGCCAGGAAGACGATCTTGTGTAAATGGAAGCTACCCGATCCCCCCACGGTCTCACAGTGGAGGCTACTGGTTGATCGGGTGCTCCCCCTCTATAAATTAACCTATATGAGCCGTAAGTGCCCCAAGAAATTCGATAAAATCTGGGGGAAGTGGGTTGGGAAGTGTCCAGGCACTGATTAGACCAGGGGTGTCAAACTCAATTTAATCGCGGGCCGCATCAGCATTATGACTGCCCTCTAAAGGGCCAGTTGTGTCTGTAAGATTAGATGTCCAGCGCATCCCCTTCCCTTACATTAGATGTCAAGAGCCACCCCACCATCAGAAGTTGATCCCCTCACTCTGCCTTACATCACAAGGCACCCCCCTTTCCTTATGCTGCTGCTGGGAAGAAGCTGGATGCATTGCTTGAAAGCAAAAAGTAAGGGTCTGGAGAAGGACCAGAGGAGGGCTGGAGGGCCACATGAAATGGCATGGAGGGCCGGATTCGGCCCGCGGGCCTTGTGTTTGCCACCTCTGGATTAGACGTTCTACGGATGGGGCTACTGGATCTAATGTTGTGAACTGCACTGTTTGTAGGGTAAAATTAAATTTGTGGGCTCTGACCCTCCAGCTCCTGTCCCTTGGGGTGTCTATGCCTCTCCCCCCTCCCCCCCTGGGGCCCTCCCTGTGCCTCTTACCCTCCCTGTGCCTCTTACCCTGTGGTCCCCCTTATCCGTCTGGGAGGGTTCCCCCCCCCCTCCCCCTGGTAAATGCCTGATTACGATGTGCTTTGATACCTATGCTGTTAATACCCGGAGTGATGTTCCCTGGACTAGCAACCTCAACGCTCTATTATGTATGCATCAACTACTTGTTTGTATGACTACACCTGTGTGTTCGGAGTTATGTACCATGATATAATGTACTGTGTTCGTTTGTAGTGCATTTTGATGAATAAAAACGTACCTGTTAACAGGACGTGGAGCTCTGTGTTTACACACAGAGCTCCACGTCCCTGCTCAGTTACTGGGCAATCGCAGGTGCCCGGCGGCGATCTTTGCCGCCGGGCACGTGCATCGTGATCCCAGCTAAGCGGCAGGTGCACGCCGTCATTTGACGGCGGCTGGTAGACAAGTAGTTAAATAGCACAATCACCTGCCTGCAAGTAAATTAGGAAGAACTGATCTAGCTAAATTATACAGTGTATAAATATATGTACAACACCTGGGATGTATATATACCTTCTACACACTGTAACATTAACTGACTAGCCTGCCTGCCTGCCTGCTCTAGCTACCTGCAAAAATTACACTCTCTCTGTCTCTCTCTGTTCTTTCTAACCACCGTCGCAACACACTTCATAAGGCTGACCTGCAGGCAGCCTTTTATAATGTGGGATGTGTACTAAACCCCCTTAGCCATAATTGGCCAAAGCCACAATTACGGCTCTCTGTACTGACGGCGCTGTGATATGAAGGTCATAGTGCATGCTTGGCCAATCATAAGCCAGCAATGCTGCAGTGATTATAGGGCCGTGGCGCGTCACTCGAATTTGGCGCGAACAACCTGTTTTGTTCGTATTTCAACGAAAGATCGAACATACGTTGCCGACCTTCTCTCTCCGCTGGACACAGCCCAGCGTAATGACGCGGTCAAAGCTTTGAAATTTCTTATATAGGGGAGGTGGGCCACCCGTCACGTGACCCCGCCCCCTCTGATGCAAGGGGGATGTCTGGGCTTTCCCAGTGATGTAGCAGAGTGTGCGTCAGAGGGGGACGGGGTCACGTGACGCGTGGCCCGCCTCCCCTATATAAGAAATGTCAAAGCTCCGGTCGCGTCATTCCGCTGGGCTGTGTCCAGCGGAGAAAGAAGGTCGGCGACGCTGCTCTGGATGGATGGATTTTTCATCGCTGGACCGATCACCCGTCGCTGTAGAGATCACCCATCGCTGGATACAGACAACGTTGGAGCGGGGAGCCGCATCCAGAGTGGATTACCACCGCTGGATTTTTTTTCTTTTTTTTATTAATAAAGGACTTTTTTCTACGGTGTGTGTGTGTTTTTTTTAACAAGAATTTACACTTCCTTCGTGAAATGGTAGGGGTACAGTGTACCCCATTACCAATTCACATGGGGGGGCAGGATCTGGGGGTCCCCTTTGTTAAACGGGTATTCCAGATACTGATAAGCCCCCCGCCCGCAGACCCCCACAACCACCGGGCAAGGGTTGTGGGGATGAGGCCCTTGTCCCCATCAACATGGGGACATCCTCTCCATGTTGAGGGCATGTGGCCTGGTACGGTTCAGGAGAGGGGGGCCGCACTCTATCCCCCCTCTTTTCTGCGGCCGGCCAGGTTAACGTGCTCGGATAAGGGGTCTGGTGTGGATTTTTGGGGGGACTCCACGCCATTTTTTTAAAATTTGGGGTGGAGTTCCCCTTAAAATCCACACTAGACCTGAACCAAAATGCAACCCTCATAAGGACCCCCATAAGTACAGATTGAACAAACTTGTACATAACCTAAAAGTATGCCTTACCACTCTCATTAAAAAAACATTAAGATGGGTCAACCAATGATTCTTTACCCAAGAAGATATACCAGGTACACCATTAGCCTTCAGACTTAACCCAACACCTTTATCATCTGCCATTCCAAAGATTAGTCAGATAATGGGGTTTTATTGCAAAATTCACAATTAGTTTGGGTGAATTCCATTGTTTTTATGCACTCTATATGACCATTCTAAGACATTTCGCAAAGGCATATATATAGCAAACTTCTACAGTCACTAGATCCTCCAGTAATATATCAAAGCCATGTGAACCTATATTAAGAAGAGCTGCTGAAATGTTAGTGGTTATCAAGAATAAAAAAAAAAAAAGAAAACAAGTCCAGATGACTTTTCTAACTGCTCTTATAAAATTTATGCTGGTTCCTTATCCGTGTTGTTCCTTTAGTGCTAGAATAACTATTGGGAATAGTTAGTAATTTGGCCTTTATCAATGTAATCTTCAAACCAGGAAAAGACTTATTGGATGTATCCAATTTTAGATGTTTTCCTTATAAATTGTGCCATTAAGGTCAAGACAAATGCCGCGTACACACGGTCGTTTTTTGCGATGAAAAAAAACGACGTTTTTTAAAACGTCATTTAAATTGATCGTGTGTGGGCAAAACGTCGTTTTTTGTCTTCAAAAAAAGACCAAAAAAAATTCCAACATGCTTGAATTTTTTGTGTCGTTTTTCAAAACGTCGTTTTTTTTGTTTCACAAAAAGTCACCGTGTGTAGCAAAAACGTCGTTCAAAACGACGTTTTTCAACCCGCGCATGCCCAGAAGCTAGTTATGAAGCGAGCTTCAATGGAAAAGAGTGGTGAACTCAGGCTACTAGTCACAATGCAGAAATCCCCTCAGAACTGCTGACACAATTTGAAAGAATGCTGAATAAAGCACTGAAACGCACTTCGGACCAAATCACCTCACACCTAACCAAGGAAATAAGAGACCTGGGAAGCCGAACAGAGGTATTAGAAACAAAAATGGAGGAACTGGAAATTTATACACAAGAATACCAATTTGAACTGGACACACTCAAAGAGGAAAACTTGGTGCTACAAAATAGATTAGAGGATTACGAGAACCGTGCAAGGAGGTCCAATTTGAGGTTTAGAGGTATCCCGGAATCAATTATAGACCTCCAAGGCACAACATTGGCAATATGCCAGGAATTGTTACCAGGAATTGCAGTAGAACGTCTGGAAATGGACAGAGTCCACAGAGCACTGGCCCCTAAGAAAGCAGAAGGTCCCCCCAGAGACATCATTGCCAAGTTCCATTACTACAAGACTAAGGAACAAATACTAGAAGCAGCCAGAATGAAAAATGACCTGTCATTCCAAGGTCACAGCTATCAAATATTCGCTGATATCTCGCAGCTAACTATATCCAAAAGGCGGGCAATGAAGCCTCTTCTAGCAGAACTCCAACAACGACAAATCAAATATCAATGGGGATTCCCCTTTTCCTTAAGGTTCACATACCAAGGATCCAAAATTGTATGTAGAACCTCTGACCAATTGCACCAAGCTTTACTTGATCTCAAAATTATTGAAAACCCAACTACAACAACCACTTCCCGCAGAAGAACTGCATCGAATTCCTCCCACAATAACTCACCTCGCCCTGAGAAGGACAATGGCACACAGCATTCAAACAAGCGAGGGAGATTCGCTCCCCAGACCATGGACCAAGAAGACACGATGGACTGAGCATCTGATGGAACTCCCTCAAACATTACCTCCTCTTCAACGCGAAAGTTAAATAATGGAAGGACCCCTATATATTCTAAATACAAAAGGACTACATGCCTTTTTTTTTTCTTTCTTTTTTCTTTTCTCTTCTTTTTTGACCCCTTTCCCCCCACACCTTTAAAAGAGCAAAATAGAGAATTAGACACACACACATTTCCTAAATAGACTTTCATCCTTACCTCACTCCCTCCTTATTCTTACACCCCCCTCTCCCTCATTTTACCTCACATCTCTCCATCATACTAATCTACACGCCCTCCCATGGCCCACAATCAACACTTCCCTTGTACTGTACAAACCTAGCGCAAATTCTCTCCTTGCAATCACAATTACCAACATTACCTTACTCACGACTTGAACATCAACTTAAAACAAAACACATCGTTAACAATATCACTATAACTTGTTCAGAGACTCACTATGTCACAACACTACACCTTAAATCCATAAATAACACAAGTAACCAAGTTCTGACAAGACAGCTGTTTCTGCCAGATGTCTAGCACAAGAAGAGATCACCACTTTATCCCCACCTGTTTCCTCCCTCACCTCTAAAGCTTACTCCCCACCCAGCAAGAACCATATTATACCCTGTTCATTTATTATTATAGCCATTTATAGTAAAACTGACACCTGAATAGGTGTTTCTACTGTGCACTCAACAAGCGGTACTCCAGTTCATGGAAAATACACGTGCCTCTCTAAAATCTCCTCAGGTCCCCATAGTATTATGTGGAGACTTGACGAGACCCCCTTTCCCCTTGTTGGGAGACAAATTCTCCCACCACGGGCAAACACTATGTACATAATGTTGATTAAATTCTTGTTAACTTGCTTTGTATTTCATCTTTCATTTTTCTTTTTTAAGGTTAATTGTTTTGGACCCTCCCTTCCCTCATCCCAGGGGCGTTGCTAGGTGGCAAAAAGACCAGGGGCTTCAGCCCGAAGCCGCCACCCGAGGGGGGGGGGGGGGGGAGCGGCGGACGCGGTGCGACTTACCTGACTCACATACCCTGACCTACGCGCCCGTGTTTGTGTGTGTATGTCATTTACACATTCCATGAGATCAGCATTACTAGACACTAGCATGTCTTTCAGGGTTGTTTCTGACATATGTCCTACATACACTGACCTGTGCTGCACAGGGAGAGAGAGAGAGAGAGAGAGAGAGAGAGAGACCTCTTGTCACTTCCTGCAAAGAGAGAGAGAGAGACTGCTTGACACTTCCTGCAAAGAGAGAGAGACTGCTTTACACTGCCTGCACAGAGAGAGAGAGAGAGAGAGAGAGACTGCTTGACACTGCCTGCACAGAGAGAGAGAGAGACTGCTTGACACTGCCTGCACAGAGAGAGAGAGAGACTGCTTGACGCTGCCTGCACAGAGAGAGAGAGAGAGACTGCTTGACGCTGCCTGCACAGAGAGAGAGAGAGAGACTGCTTGACACTGCCTGCACAGAGAGAGAGAGAGACTGCTTGACGCTGCCTGCACAGAGAGAGAGAGAGAGACTGCTTGACGCTGCCTGCACAGAGAGAGAGAGAGACTGCTTGACGCTGCCTGCACAGAGAGAGAGAGACTGCTTGACGCTGCCTGCACAGAGAGAGAGAGAGAGACACACAGAGAGAGAGAGAGACTGCTTGCACAGAGAGAGAGAGAGAGAGAGAGAGAGAAAGCACAGAGAGAGAGAGAGAGAAAGACTGCTTGCACAGAGAGAGAGACTGCTTGCACAGAGAGAGAGAGAGAGAGAGAGAGAGAGAGAGAATGCTTGACACTGCCTGCACAGAGAGAGAGAGAGAGAGACCGCTTGACACTTCCTGCACAGAGAGACAGAGAGAGAAAGAGAGAGAGAAGAGAGAGAGAGAGAGAGACTGCTTGACACTGCCTGCACAGAGAGAGAGACTGCTTGACACTGCCGGCACAGAGAGAGAGACTGCTTGACACTGCCTGCACAGAGAGAGAGAGACTGCTTGACACTTCCTGCACAGAGAGAGAGAGAGAGACCGCTTGACACTGCCTGCACAGAGAGAAAGAGAGAGACCGCTTGACACTGCTTGCACAGAGAATGAGACTGCTCCACATTGCCCGCAGTGCGAAGCAGTCACTCTCTGTGGGGGCGAAAGTTTTCCAGCCATCAGAATACAGTGATCACTACTGGCAGCTAGCAGTGATTGCCAAAAAAAAAAAAGACACGCTGGTTGTACTGAAGTCAATTGATAGATTGAATTCTGTACAACCACATTCTGCACATAGAAAGTTCAATCTGTCTATGATGGCCTAAGTCATGGGTGCTCAGCCTGTGGCCCTCCAGCTGTTGCGGAACTACAAGTCCCATTATGCATTGCAAGGCTGACTGTTAAAAGCATGACTTCCAAATGCTGAGGCATGATGGGATTTGTAGTTCTGCAGCAGCTGGAGGGCCAAAGGTTGAACACCCATGGCCTAAGTCAACCAGCCTGGGTTTAATAATACCCTCAAATCTTGTGAAAAAAATGCTCCACTTGGGTGTAGAAATTCTTTTTTTACTCCACCTTATTTCCAGAACTCTTTAGGTATTAGATGTGCAAACAATAAGGTGAGAAGACATCTAATAACTACTGAAAGTCATGAAAACAAGATGGAGTTCAAAAGTGAACCGTGCCATTACCTGGAGGAACTGGCATTTAGGGGCAGTTCCTGCCCCTAAATGCCAGTGGCAGTGTGGCAGTTCCTGCTGCAAGTGAATACATGCAGGGCTGGCCTAAGGTGTTCAGGCGCCCTGTGCGAGCTAATCCTGTGGCGCCCCCTGGTCACCTAAACATACACAAAAAGGGAAAAACCCAACATGCCTGGGCCCTCCATCCCTCACTATCCAGAATACCTAGGTACACCTTCCCTCACCACCTACTGTGCCTGTAGCCCCCTTTATTGCAGAAATACTACATAAGATGGTCAGAGACTGCGGACCTGGTACAGGAGATGGTCAGAGACTGCGGACCTGGTACAGGAGATGGTCAGAGACTGCGGACCTGGTACAGGAGATGGTCAGAGACTGCGGACCTGGTACAGGAGATGGTCAGAGACTGCGGACCTGGTACAGGAGATGGTCAGAGACTGCGGACCTGGTACAGGAGATGGTCAGAGACTGCGGACCTGGTACAGGAGATGGTCAGAGACTGCGGACCTGGTACAGGAGATGGTCAGAGACTGCGGACCTGGTACAGGAGATGGTCAGAGACTGCGGACCTGGTACAGGAGATGGTCAGAGACTGCGGACCTGGTACAGGAGATGGTCAGAGACTGCGGACCTGGTACAGGAGATGGTCAGAGACTGCGGACCTGGTACAGGAGATGGTCAGAGACTGCGGACCTGGTACAGGAGATGGTCAGAGACTGCGGACCTGGTACAGGAGATGGTCAGAGACTGCGGACCTGGTACAGGAGATGGTCAGAGACTGCGGACCTTGTACAGGAGATGGTCAGAGACTGCGGACCTTGTACAGGAGATGGTCAGAGACTGCGGACCTTGTACAGGAGATGGTCAGAGACTGCGGACCTGGTACAGGAGATGGTCAGAGACTGCGGACCTGGTACAGGAGATGGTCAGAGACTGCGGACCTGGTACAGGAGATGGTCAGAGACTGCGGACCTGGTACAGGAGATGGTCAGAGACTGCGGACCTGGTACAGGAGATGGTCAGAGACTGCGGACCTGGTACAGGAGATGGTCAGAGACTGCGGACCTGGTACAGGAGATGGTCAGAGACTGCGGACCTGGTACAGGAGAGATGGTCAGAAGCTGGGGACCTGGTTCAGGAGAGATGGTCAGAGGCTGGGGACCTGGTTCAGGAGAGACATGGTCAGAGACTGGGGACATGGTTCAGGAGAGACATGGTCAGAGACTGGGGACATGGTTCAGGAGAGACATGGTCAGAGACTGGGGACATGGTTCAGGAGAGACATGGTCAGAGACTGGGGACATGGTTCAGGAGAGACATGGTCAGAGACTGGGGACATGGTTCAGGAGAGACATGGTCAGAGACTGGGGACATGGTTCAGGAGAGACATGGTCAGAGACTGGGGACATGGTTCAGGAGAGACATGGTCAGAGACTGGGGACATTATACAAGTGTGTCTTAACAGTGACCAGTGTGGAAAAACATTGATCACTGCAAACAGGAGTTTACAAGCTATAACTTTAAAGCGGAGCTCCACCTCCACTCCCGCTCATCGGAACCCTCTCCCCTCCGGAGTCACCTTTCAGGGGGAGGGGGGTGCAGATACCTGTGGGCAGGACTGCAGATACCCCCCCCCCCTTCCCCCTGTTGTGTTCTGGGAACACTCGGCTCCCAGAACACAGCGGGAACCAGTCAGCATGGGAACCAGGCAGTGAAGCTTCACTGCCTGGTTCCCTTACTGAGGTTGGCGGGGGGCGGCAGCAGCAGAGTGAAGAGCGATCGCTTGTCCTCTGCTGCGGATGGCGCTGGACTCCAGGACAGGTAAGTGTCCTAATATTAAAAGTCAGCAGCTGCAGTATTTGTAGCTGCTGGCTTTTAATTTTTTTTTGTTCAGGGGACATCCTCTTTAAGTGCCTAAAAAAAATATTATTTTCTAACAGTCATTTCTTAAGCACAGGAGGACAGTAAATGGTTAACAGGTTTGTAAAACTGCCAGCCTGACCAGCTAATTCCTTCAAAGATAACAAGGAAAGTTTGATAAATCAATACCAACTCCAGCACACATAGCTATAGAAACAGCTTCAGTTTTGAAGTCTTGCAGAAGTCTAATCTTCAGTGCTGTGTGCAGTGTAAATAAAAACATAGATAAGAAGCAGTGTGAGAAGATGGAGGGGAAGTCATCCCTCCATCATTGTCTAATCTACACACAGGACAGGAGAACACACAGATTTATTAGACATGATGCTCATACCACCTTCATTCTCAGATATGTCGGATCCTCTGCATCCCGCCCTGCTCTCGTCACTTTCATTTTCTCCTGGTCAAATGTGGTGGGCTGGGCAATCTGATTGGCTAAGGGGGTGGTGATAGGCGGAGCAACCTAGAAGTCACGCCCTCCCACTCAGAAGAGCAGCGCTATTGGCTGCCTGACACACTGGTCTGTCCCTCTCCCTCCAGCATGTAAAAGCCGTGGGAGGGAGAGGGGGGGAAGCTGCATGACACTCTGCACCTAATAACACCCGCACTGAGCGCCCCACTGTCCGGAGCCCTTCTATCCTCTTCCGGGAGCGACAATGAGGAGGAAGAGGTGACTCACATTCTGCGAGCTGTGCTGGTCGCACAACGTCCCCTGTTGGCCATGGCGCCCTGTGCGGGCGCACAGCTCGCACACCCCAAAGGCCGGCCCTGAATACATGTGTCTTTGGGCTCACACTGGGGTACTGCCAGTTTTTCACAGTCATAGTCCCCCAGGTTGCACATTTTTGCTGCATTTTCTAGAATTGCACCAAAGATGCAGCATGCAGGACATGTTGTGCACAAACATGCAGTAAAAATGTGCAACCTCTATGGGATACAAACTGCAGGATACCAGTGTGAGCCCACATAACACCTGGGTAGTGTCTGTCACAGGCTACTAGAGAAAAAAAAAAAAAACGTTTTAGCTGCAGGGAGGGGGAGGGAAGAGAGACGCTCACTTACTTTACTTATGCCAGGAAACTCACTGCAGTGCATTTGAGCCGACTGCTCAGCTTGAACTTCCCGCAAAACACATCTTCACAGACAGCACAGGAAGAGGAAGAGTGTGGGCGGGGAGAGAGAGAGCAGCCTCTGCCAGCCAATTGTGTGGAGGAGGGAGGGGCTGGGCTATCAGACTGTCGGCTGTGAGACAGACATCGCTGCTCATAGTGCTGCATATAGCTGCCGCACTCGGCCAGACTCGGGGCTAGCAACGGCTAGCTAAATGCACGGGATTCGGGGCTTTACAGGGACCCATTCGGGGCTTCAGCCTCCTAAGCCAGGGCCTAACAACGCCTCTGCCTCATCCCTCCTTATATCTGCACGGAGCAAATCGGACAACTACTCTACCAAGAATGACGGTAAGATTGCTAGATTGATTGAGCTGCCATGGCCCCGTTAAACTTATTGACCCTTAATGTGCAGGGTCTCAACGTCCCCCAAAAGCGTACAAAGGCATTTAGATCCTTCCAGGCCAAAAAGGCCCATATTGTTTGTTTACAGGAAACTCACTTCACTCCCGACACAACCCCTAAATTCTATAATGCCTCTTACCCACAAGTTTATACTGCATCGGCTTCCACCAAGAAAAGAGGAACTTTGATAGCCTTTCACCGAACTACTCCTTTTACATTAAAATCTGAAATCAAAGACCCAGAGGGTAGATACCTTATCCTAACAGGCTATATTATGGATTACAGTAGTCTCATACTACGCTCCCAATACCAACTCCTTACCTTTTCTATCCCACCTATTCCAAACAGTCAATACGCATAAAATGGGCTCTCTCCTGTTATGTGGAGATTCGAACCAGGTCCTCCTCCCATTCTTAGATAAATCCCCATATACGCCACCAAAATACCAATCTAAATGGACTCTCCCAGGCCTCCTATCCAAATATAACCTTGTGGACTCTTGGAGAGAATATAACCCCACAAAGCGAAACTACACTCACTTCTCAAACCCCCGCCAATCATTCAGTCGCATCGACCACAAATTAGTGACAATTGGAATGACCCCAGAAATTCTAAATTCAAGTATCATTCCCATTCCCTGGTCTGATCATAACGCAGTACTCACTACCATAGCATCTGCGATCCCAAAAAATCATGATCCTACTTGGTACCTCCCAGAAACTCTACTCAAACACCCCGCCCTTTGCCTACCCATCGAGCAAGCTTTGAAAGAATACCTAGAACTTAACACGAGTCCAGAAATATCTCCACTCACATTATGGGAAGCACACAAGCCAGTTTTAAGGGGAACATTTCAGCGAGAATTGGGAATCCTCAAAAAAAACCGAAGACATTTAGCGAAGCAACTTGAAACTGAATACAACTCAGCCTTTCTGGCCTTGCAAGACAACTACACCCCCACTAACAAAAAACGCTTAGATAAGGCACGCTTAGAATATGACTTATTCCTCACAGAATCAGCTGACAAAACACTTAACAGGTCAAAACACACTTTTTACAAAAATGCGAATAAGCCAGGGACATATCTAGCTAGATCATTAAACTCACTAAATAGAACGTTTAAACCCATAAAACTAAAGATAGCGAACAACGTTGTTTCTAGCAACCCTCTCAAAATTGTAAGAAAATTTAGTTCACACCTAAAAGCACTATACTCTGAAACAGGCACATTTAATGAAGCGGAAGCAAACTCTTTCTTTTCTCAAATCCAGTTGCCAAAGATGAATCATTTACAAAAATTGCAACTGGAAGAACTTATCACACAAGAAGACGTGTCCATGGCCATTAAAGATCTTAAATTAAACAAAAGACCAGGACCAGACGGGTTCTCTACACGATATTATAAAACTTTTACAGAACTAATCTCACCAAGACTGGCAGACGCATTCAATGACCTGTTGAAGCAAAAGACCTTCAGACCCGAATCACTACTAGCTACGATATGCATGATTCCTAAACCGCATACGGACAACACCCTCTGTACCAACTACCGTCCAATTTCTATGATAAACACAGATATAAAATTACTAGGTAAAATTTTGGCTACCCGTCTCAACAAACACATAGGCAAAATGATACATCGAGACCAAGTAGGTTTTATACCCTCCAGACAAGCGGGCGATAACATACGAAGGGCCTGCTTGCTAGCACATATTGCAAGAAAAAGGGGCATCCCTGCTTGTTTTCTGTCTCTGGATATTAAGCAGGCCTTTGATTCAGTCTCCTGGTCGTACTTAAATTATACGCTCCAAAACTGGGGATTCGGCCCAAACTATATCAAATGGATAATGGAACTATATAATAACCCAAGAGCTTATGTTAAGTACGCGGGATATAAATCAGACACCTTTAATATCAAAAGAGGCACACGACAGGGATGCCCATTGTCCCCATTATTGTTCGCCCTACTCATCGAACCATTAGCAATAAAGATTAGATCAGATCCCACTATACTAGGCATAGAACTAGGCGGCCTTAAGCACAAAGTATGTCTATTCGCAGATGACATTCTCCTATTTTTAGCATCCCCTCAAGTGTCAGGCCCAAACCTTATCCCAATACTGAACCACTTCGCAACTTTTTCAGGACTCAAGATCAACCCTAAAAAATGTCTAGCCCTGAACATATCACTTTCGAAACTAGAACTGACAGCAGCCAAAACAGGCCTTCCGTTCGAATGGCCAGAAAAAAGTATCCCATATCTAGGAACACACCTAACCGCAGCCACTTCTGATCTTTTTTCACATAACTATCCAACTCTCTTAAAACAAATCACAAACATTTTAACTGCATGGACCCATCTCCCATTGTCCTGGCTTGGAAGAATAAGCGCAGTGAAAATGACGATTCTCCCGAAATTACTATATCTCTTTAGGGTACTTCCTATCCCAGTACCTGCATACTTTTTGAGAATCATCCAGAGAAGAGTCTCATCTTTCATTTGGGGTTCTTCCAAGCCAAGGATAAAGCAACAGACTTTGCATCTCCCCAAAACACATGGTGGGCTAGGACTCCCAAACTTTGCACATTACTATAGAACGGCACAAATAGCTACTCTCACTAAATACCATGCGAACCAAGAATTACCTCTCTGGGTCTCGATAGAAACAACGGAATGTGACCCCATTCCACCAACCAACCTATTATGGATACCCCCCAAATCACGTAAAAACATAGATAACCCCATAATTAAGCACTCACTCTCCCTTTGGGATAGATTCAAGTCAAAATACCACTTACAATCCCCTCACATCCCAATGCTATCTTTTTATAAAAACCCGGCATTCTATCCAGCTTGGATTGCTCCCAAAACATTTAAAGAATGGATAGACAGGGATTGCATACACCTGTACAAATTTTGGAACTATCGAACTTCCTGCCCTTCCCGTCAATTTGCAAAAAATACGGTATCCCTCACTCAGAACTCTTTAGATACCTCCAAATAAAAAACTTCTTCGAACCACACTTGAACCATACCCCGCCACTCGCCCAGCAGTCCCCCTTCGAAAGAATATGCAGAAAAGACCCACATGCTAAGGGCACGATATCTACTCTATATCAACATTTGCTAATCCACAACATAACAGGACCACCATATGTTCGGAAATGGGAGGAGGACCTGGGACTCGAATTAGAGACCTCGGACTGGAACCAGATATGGCGTAACACGAAAGCTGCCTCCCCAAACATAATAGCATTGGAAACCAATTATAAAGTACTTACCAGATGGTACCTGGTACCGGCCAGGATAGCAAAATACGCTCCAAATTATACAGGGCAATGCTTCAGGGGATGCTCAGCTATAGGTACGTTTTACCATATCTGGTGGTCATGTCCTAAAGCGCAAACGTTCTGGGCAAAGATCTTCAACATAACTAATGCGTTGACTGGGAAAACTAACCCTCCGAATCCTAAAACAGCCTTACTGAATCTGAAGCCCGAGTGTCTAACAAACATACAATTCAAATTACTAATGCAACTCTTTACGGCAGCGAAACAAACCCTGGCTAAAGCCTGGAGAACCCCCAATCTTTCGATGACAGAAGTGAAAAATAGGATGAACGTAGCAATGACGCATGCCAAAATGGAAGCATTAGACACAGACACGATTACTAAATTTGAAAACCTATGGGAGCCGTGGACCTTGTACATTACTCCAAATTCCTTTAATGATAGAGTGTTGTTGCCATGGTAGCTCAATCGGTGTGCATATCTACAGAAACATCTAACCAATGACCGTGGAATCCGACTTGCTCCTGCAGACCCCCCTAACCCACTCCCCCTCCCCTCCACATATCTCCCCCCCCCTCCCTGATGGTTACCTTATATGATTTATACTGTACAAATTTTTATTAATAAGATTGACATGTGAACTCAAGACGGAACTTACAAAATCGATATATAAGTAACTGCATTATACTGTCAATCAATACCTTAAATGCAACATCATCTTATATATATATCTTTTTTTTTCTCACCTCTTCTCTCCCATACGTTATGTTGCCTTATGCATGTTGCAATTGCTATGAAATAACCTGTATTCATAACAAAACACTCTTTATAACAAAGTAACCACTATACACTATCTGTATATTCTACTTACCAAGTATCAATAAAATATTTGACAAGGAAAAGAGTGGTGAACGTAACCTTGCTTTTTGTGAAAAAACCATGGTGTGTATGCAAAATTGTCTTTGAAAAGTGACGTTTCAAAAACGTCGTTTTTTACTTCACAGAAAACGTCGTTTTTTTTCATCCCAAAAAACGACCGTGTGTACGCGGCAAAAGGCTTTGGCAATGCATATAAATTCCTTTCTTGAACAATATGTCCGTAAAGATCAGGCAAGATTGGCCCAGATTATACAAGATGCGCAATAGAATTTTTTTATGGTTCAGTCGAATTGGAACACATCCAAAATGACAGGCAATGCTTTTATCCATTAGCTTGCATAAAGCATTTGATAACATATCTTGAGCAGGGCCAGATTAAGAACATCATGGGCCTGGTGCTGAGGATTTTGTTGGGGCCTTTTATAAATAATAAATAAATGCGTGAGAATCACAGCGCAGCAATGGAGGGTCCAGTCTGAAAATGTAAGTGTACCCTAATGTGCTAATATGCTGTGCATACTTGTACATTGTGGCATAACCTACCCCAGGGCCTCTAAAAAGTAGTAATGTCAGGAAAGTTTACTACGACTTTAATATCACAGGATCCCAGAAACCTCTCATGGGGCCCCCTACTGACCCAATGGCCCTTGGGCAGTGCATAAGTGCATAGTTGCCAACATTTAAAAAATATTTTCAGGGACACTTTTTCACAAGTGCTATATTTAGAGTAGCTGAGATCCCCAAATGTTCCTCTGTACATCACAGTAGTAATCACAAAATTAAATTAAGTTCTAATAACAGAACAAATATGAGAACTGAGATTTCCTTTAGTTGAACTAACAAAAGTGTGTCCATTCTAAAGCTGGTAACATTGAGGGTATTCAGTATCATTTTAAATAACTGTTTTTGTGGGTAAGCGACATAGGGGAGGAGTACGGACAGTATATAAGTGGGAAGTATGTGCAGGTGAGTGAGAGGAATGTGGAGGGTCTAACATTGGGCACTATGTACAGGAGAAGAGTGCAAAGGGTACGGCAAAAGGCACAATGTACAGGAGAGAAGTGTGGAGGGTATGACAGTGGGCATCATGTACAGGAGAGAATCATGGAGGGTACAACAGTGGGCAGTATGTACAGGAGAGAAGTGTATGACAGCAGGCACCATGTACATGAGAGGAGTGTGGAGGGTATGACAGTGGGCACTATGTATAGGAGAGGAGTGTGGATGGTATGATAGTGGGCACTATGTATAGGAGGAGTGTGGAGGGTATGACAGTGGGCAGTATGTACAGGAGAGGAGTGTGGATGGTATGATAGTGGGCACTATGTATAGGAGAGGAGTGTGGAGGGTATAACAGTGGGCAGTATGTACAGGAGAGGAATGTGGAGGGTATGACAGTGGGCAGTATGTACGGGAGAGAAGTGTATGACAGCAGGTACTATGTACAGGAGAGGAGTGTGAAGGGTATGACAGTGGGCAGTTTGTACAGGAGAGGAGTGTGAAGAGTATGACAGTGGGCAGTATGTACAGGAGGAGTGTAGGGGTATGACAGAGGGTAGTATGTACCAGAGAGAAGTGTGGAGAGTATGATGGGGCAGTATGTACAGAAGAGAAGTGTGAAGGGTATTACAGTGGGCAGTATGTACAAGAGAGGAATGGGGATGGTATGATAGTGGGCACTATATATAGGAGAGGAATGTGGAGGGTGCGACAGTGGGAAGTATGTACAGAAGAGGAGTCTGACAGCAGGCACTATGTACTGGAGAGGAGTGTGGAGAGTATGACAGTGGTCACTATGTACAGGAGAGGAGTGTGGAGGGTATGACAGTGGTCACTATGTACAGGAGAGGAGTGTGGAGAATATGACAGTGGGCACTATGTACAGGCAAGGAGTGTGGAGGGTATGACAGTGGGCACAATGTATAGGAGTGGAAGGATGTTTAGGGACTGCGTAGTGGTTAAGCGGGTCATACATGAATTGAAATTACACCAATTATGCAGAGACCAGCCATAGTCGATCTATGTATGGGCTAGCTCAGGGATCCTCAAACTACGGCCCTCCAGCTGTTGCGGAACTACAAGTCCCATGAGGCATTGTAAAACTCTGACATTCACAGACATGACTAGGGCATGATGGGAATTGTAGTTCCTGAACAGCTGGAGGGCCGTAGTTTGAGGACCCATGGGCTAGCTGGTTTTACACAAGTCAATCTATTAATCGACTTGAGTACAACCAGCCTGTTTTTCCAAAAACAATCAGTGCTGCCAGCTATAGATAGCAACACTGATCATTGTACTCACTGGCAGAACACAATAACACTACAGGAGTGATTCCCCCATCTACAGGTCAGCAGGTGAGAGGGTGTGTGGGGACAGGCTGGGGAGAGATACCAGCCAGTGGCTGGGTAGGCACTGGCTAGTATCAGAGCCAGATACACACAGGTTACATACGTTGCGACCGTTAGAGCGAGAGCAATAATTCTAGCACTAGACTTCCTCTGTAACTCTGAACATGTAACCTAAAAAATGTTTAAAGCATTGCTTAGGATACCAAAAAAAAAAAAATTGTGCTAACTTTAGTGTTTTTTTTGATGTATAAAAAACTGTTTATTTCCAAAAAAAACATGGTTGAAAAATTGCTGCGCAAATACAATACCGTGCTAGAGCTGCACAATTAATCGTTAAAATTATGATCTTGATTCAACCCCCCTGACATCTCCAATGCAGAGTTTGCTGATTCTAGTGGAGAGACTTTCAGCTGTCAAAAGAAAATATCTGGGCAGTCTGCCAAGTTCTTAGCAGGAAACATTGTAACTAACGCTTTCTTCTTATATCAAAGGGATACACTTCTGTGTGTAAAGAAAATATCCGACTGTCTGCCAAGTTTGTAAACAACATGAAACATTGTAACCAACTTCCTTTTTAGATCAAACTTCTGTGTGTAAATGCAAGAAATGTAACCACTTAAAGTCCAACACTTGTTTAAGTTAGAAACCAATATTTTTTGCTAGAAAATGACTTGGAACCGCCAAACATTATATATATTTTAGCAGAGACAAAAATGGCAATTGCTGCAATATTTTATGTCACACTGCATTTGCCCACTTCATTGAATAATAAAAACAAAACAGTAAAGTTAGCCCATTTTTTTTTTTTTTTTTCATTTTAATGTGAAAGATGATGTTATGCCGCACGAATCGTGAGAGAATCGTGATCTATCTTCTAAGCAAAAAAATTGCAGTTGTCGTTTTTGCCAGAATCGTGCAGCTCTATACCGTGCAACATAAAAAGTTTGCAAAGACCACCATAGAGTAATTTTCTAGCAAAAAAAAAATGATGTTTTTTTTTTTCTCAGTCTGCTGCAGTGTGTCAGCTTGTATTTATAATGGCTGCTCTGTATGTAGCTTCTGACAGGCTGTGCAAGCAGGCCCGTATCTCCGGAACCCTAAATGATAGCCATCCCATATTTTGACCGGTTGTGGGGTAGGTCTTCAACTGACTACCCCCTAAATGTGGGGTTTCTGTGATCTCTGGTCATGGAGCTACAACCCCCGAAGTCGATCTAATGGGCCTATCTTGAGAAAGGGGCCTGGAGCTGCAGCTCCATCAGCCCCTCTGTTAATCCGGCCCTGATCTTGAGAATACCTCCCAGCCATTCATTAGTCTTATGGATTTGAACCAATCTTTCAACATACTCTTGGGATTGTGTATGACACACGCATTGCATGAATCTCTGTTAAAGGTTACAAATTTTAACCTCTAAGGGTCCTTTCACACGGAGCGGACCATTTTTCGGTCCGCTCCGTGTGCCCGTCAGCTCAGCGGGGGGTCTCCGCTCAGCTGTCGACGGACAGGGCGGTCCCCGCACACTGTGCAGGGACCGCCCTGTCTCTCCTCCGCTCTCCCCTATGGGGAGTCGGATGGAAACGGACCGTCTGTCCGTTTGCATCCGATCCGTTTGGCCGGACGGAAGAAAAATAGGACATTCTTCGGTCCGCAAAAACGGATGCGGATTTAGCGGACGTTAGCGGATGCATCATCCGCTAACGGATCCGCTCCCATAGGGGCCCATTACAAGTCCGTAAACGGACTTGTAATGAGCGGACGAACGGTCCGCTAGTGTGAAAGGACCCTAAGGCCGCGTACAGACGAGGAGACATGTCCGCTGAAACATGTCTGACGGACCGTTTCCAGCGGACATGTCTCCTCGGATATTTGGTCTGATGGTGTGTACACACCATCGGACCAAAATCCCCTCGGACGGATAACGCGGTGACGTTGACGCCGCCACGTCACCAATCCAGGAAGTAAAATACTTCCACGCATGCGTCAAATCCATTCGACGCATTCGGGAGATTTATGTCCGCTGGTTAGGTGTACTAACCAGCGGACATGTCCGACGGACATGTTTCCAGTGGACAAATTTCAACGCATGCTTTGAAATTTGTCCGCTGGAAAAACCTGTCCGCTAGGTTGTACACACGATCGGATATGTCCGCTGAAACTGTTCGGCGGACCAGTTTCAGCGGACATGTTCGATCGTGTGTACGCGGCCTAACTCACATATATTAAACACAATGCCCAGGGGCCGAATGCAGATGTCCAGGCCTTATCATGTGGCCATCACACCAGGTTTGGAGCAGCATTCTACTGGACCACTGGTCCTTGATGGCTTTTTTATTTATATTTATATATTGCTTTTGCCATGACAGGTATACAACAATAGACACAAGGCCGGATAGGCCACATACAAAAATAAACAATATACATTTCATTGGCATTGGCTCTCTACTCCTACTACCAGAGCCTCACTCTCAAGATAATAATAAGGCTTTCTTGTATCTTATCGACAGGAGAGTCAGGACGCTCTCTATGTTGCAGATAGAGAAAGGAGCTGTGTGTTAGTGGGCGTCCTGACTCTCCTGTAGCCCAAGGGAGGGGGTAAGCACGACACTTCACACCAGGGAGAAAGCCTCGCACTACTGTGTGTAGTTACGGACTGAAGAACAGGAAGTGAGGATTTCTCAGAAGAAATAAGGACATTTAAAAGCAAAATGGAAAGATGAGGTAAGTGAAGGAGGACTGCACTAAGGTAAAGGAAGCTATTTAGGGGATTTTTCTTACCTTTACAACCCGTAGATGTAGAACAGATCATACGCAACTGCCCTGTACTAACACAAGGATGAGATTTAAAAAATGATTCAGACTATGGCAATAGATTTACCAAAGGACTAATTTTCTTATTTTTCACCTTCCTTTTGATATTGTCCTTGGATGAATTGTTACTAAATCATTCCATTATTTATTTTATTTTTTTACAGGGTAGTTACATTACACAGCCAGATACCATGACTGTGCGATTAAAAGAAAAAAAAAATTTGGTCACAATGACACTTTTCACATTATTTTTATTACTAAAGAATAGTTTTCTTGAAACCTAGTTTCTTTTTAGCTTTAAATGTTGTACTTTGCTGTAACTTGTGTACTTTTGTTACATTATAAAAAGACAAAAGTTGCTTTGAAGCTTGAACAATTGTTTTTTTGTTGCTTGTTTGTCATTTTCACACAGGGGCTCTATATAGGTACAAATAAAAAACAAATTCAAATAGTTGCAACACGCCTTCTTTTGGGTTTAATACCGCTTTAGATCATGGGAATGGGAAAGGAAAGAGGGCCAATTAGGCTCTCCTTTCCTTATGGGTCCACGGCAGGGGCAGCTAGGATAAGGTTTAAGCCAGAAGAGGTCATTTGCAGGTCAGAGCAGATTGGTAAGGGGACTAATCAAGCGGATCAGCTGTGTTGAAAGAGCCCAGGAGTCAGGACAGGTAAGAGCAGTGGTTGGACGGAGGGTATCAGGTGACCTAGGTAGAATATTCTGGAGTCCGGTTCGGACCTATATATAGGCCCGGTTCCGTGACAAGCAGGCGGCCGTTTGACTACAAGAGGACCCAGCCGACGGAGCTCCCCATCTTTCCCCCCCCCCCCCCCGTCGCGGCCAGATTCATGTGGTAGTATTGTACTGTTTAAAGGCAGGTTGCCTGATGGGAGATTTAATTTGGTTTCATGGATATACAGCTCGAGTCTCAGTGGCTGGGCTGCGCGTGATGGTTATGGAAATTTAATCAGTTGAATTATTTATGGTATGAGTACAATATCTTCGAATGATTATTATTTTGAATGGACATTTTAAACCAATGAATCAGGCCGTGGCCAAGTTAAATTCCAATAAACTCATGGTTATGTGGAGATTATAATGTATGTGTTTACTTTAATAAAATTTTGAAGAAAGAAATGGTGGTTGGTGTGTTATTTTCCTCTATTGCATGTTTGCTCGGGTTGGTTATGCATAATGCCTGTGGTCCCATAGAAATATCATGGTATTCAACAGAACTAACCATAATCTGAGCCATCTAAAAGTGTGATAAAATAGAAGTAAACCCTAACTCAATGTCATTAAGGTGTTACTAATCCCACAACAGTAAAATCAGTCTGTATAAGCAGTAAAGCATGCGTGTTATACTCACTGTGGAACATAAGGGGTTAATCTTACAAATTGTGGAGTGTATATAACCCAAATGAACAATCTGGTTCATGCAGATACAGCATTTTCGGAAATTGATTGATCCTGGGTCACAATTCTTGCACTTATATTTCCAGACACAGCTGCAGCAAGTGTCTGCACACGACTGTTATTCATGTCATGAAAAAAAAACAACGTTTTTCTCTACGTGATTTGTCGTGATTCCTCTCAAGCCTGCCTTGCATACACACGATCGTGAAAATAAATGCTTGAGCAAAGCGCAGTGACGTACAACACGTATGAGGGCACTATAAAGGGGAAGTTCCATTCGAATGGCGCCACCCTTTGGGCTGCTTTTGCTAATTTCCCCGTCTCATAACTTGCTTCTGAGCATGCACATTTTTTTCCCCCTCGTTAAAGCGTACATACGACCGTTTTTCATGATGTGAAAAAGAACGATGTGAAAAACTAGAAAAAATTGAGCAGGTTTTAAATTTTTTCGGGCATTTTTCTCGTCTAGAAAAATGCATTTTTCCCGTCATGAAAAACGGTCGTGTGTACGCGGCATGAGTTTCCCCTTCAGGCACTTTAATGCTTTGATCTAAATGTTCTATGTATCTTGACAGGCTCCTGCATTTTCCAAGCTCTGTTTTATTCATTAATTAGATCTGGACATCATGCCAGTCAAATTCTGGATCCGATTAGGAGCCAGGATTTTGAACAATATCTATGAAGTGACTATCCACAGCAACTGATGTTACCATGAGTGTGCATTTGTCACTCAGCAGGCCTACAGTGGGAGATTATATATATATATATATATATATATTATATACACAGTGGGGATCGAAAGTTTGGTCACCCCAGGTAAAAATTTGTATTAATGTGCATGGTGAAGCCAAGGAAAGATGAAAAAATCTCCAAAAGGCATCAAATTACAGATTAGACATTCTCATAATATGTCAAAAAAAGTTAGATTTTATTTCCATAATTTACACTTTCAAAATTACAAAAAAAAAAAATGGCGTCTGAAAAAGTTTGGGCACCCTGCAGAATTTATAGCATGCACTGCCCCCTTTGCAAAGCTGAGACCTGCCAGTATCATGGATTGTTCTCAATCATAGTCTGGGAAGACCAGGTGATGGCAATCTCAAAGGTTTTAAATGCCCAGACTCATCTGACCTTGCCCCAACAATCAGCACCATGGGTTCTTCTAAGCAGTTGTCTAGAAAACTGAAACTCAAAATAGTTGACCCTCACAAAGCTGGAGAAGGCTATAAGGCTTCATGCACACTGAAGCTGATAAAAGCTATAAACAAACGCCAGTAGCTTTGCAGGGAGCCTTCCAACGTTTTTTAGCGTTTTTGCAATAGCTTTAATCAGCGTTTTTCAGTGTAGCTTTTATCAGCTTTTTTTTTTCTTCTTTGACTTTGGCGCCAGCGTTTTTGGGCGTTTTTTAGCAATTTCCCAGCCAAAAAACAGCACTTTGAATGCAAATTTCGGGCGTTCAGAAAAAAGCCAGTAAACTCCAAATCTCATTGACACTGAAAAACGCTCAGGTGTGCATGGGCACATAGGCTAACATAGAGTTCAGTTTATGGGCTTTAAAAAAAAACGCCAAAAAACTGCAGTTTATCAGCGTCAGTGTGCATGGAGCCTAAGAAGATAGCAAAGCGTTTTCAGATGTCAATATCCTCTGTTCGGAATGTAATTAAGAAATGGCAGTCATCAGGAACAGTGGAAGTTAAAGCGAGATCTGGAAGACCAAGAAAAATATCAGACAGAACAGCTTGCAGGATTGTGAGAAAGGCAATTCAAAACCCACGTTTGACTGCATGATCCCTCCCGAAAGATCTGGCAGACACTGGAGTTGTGGTACACTATTCCACTATAAAGAAATACTTGTAAAAATATGGTCTTCATGGAAGAGTCATCAGAAGAAAACCTCTTCTATGTCCTCACCACAAAAATCAGCGTTTGAACTTTGCAAATGAACATATAAACAAGCCCGATGCATTTTGGAAACAAGTTCTGTGGACCGATGAGGTTAAAATAGAACGTTTTGGCCGGAATGAGCAAAGGTAAATTTGGAGAAGAAAGGGCACAGAATTTAATGAAAAGAACCTCTGTCCAACTGTTAAAGGGGTTGTAAAGACAAAAATATTTTCCTCTTAAATTAAAGTCTGACAGTAGCTGATAAAGTAAAAAGTAATGTTTTGCATTATAACTAGTTTGATACCTGTTGAAATCGAGCTGTTTTATTCACCTCTGTCACTCCTGAATCGTTATTCTCACTGACTTCCTGGTTTGCAGTGCGTGTTCATTCTTGCTACATCACGGCCTAATGAGAACTACAGTTCCTATTAGGCTTAGCCTCCATGCCTATGAGGGATAAGAGAGCATCTTCACGCAGGGCTGTAGTCATGGGGAGGGGGTGAGCACATTCTGCTTTCCACCATGCAGGTGCTGGTGGAAAGCAAGAAGAGGAGAGACAGGAAATTGCATTTTCAAACCTGGATTACTGTATTTTGGAAGTCAAAAGGAAAAACGAGGTAAGTGATATTTAAATGCTCTAGCTTACAGCAATTAATTGATCTAATAAAAAATGAACCTTTAGTGTTCCTTTAAGCATGGGGGTGGATCAATCATGCTTTGGGGTTGTATTGCAGCTAGTGGCACAGGGAACATTTCACGAGTAGAAGGAAAAATATATTCAATAAAATTTCAGCAAATTTTGGATGGTAACTTGATGCCATCTGTGAAAAAGCTGAAGTTAAAGAGAGGATGGCTTCTACAAATGGATAATGATCCTAAACACACCTCAAAATCCATGGGGGATTACATCAAGAGGCTGAAGGTTTTGCCATGGCCTTCACAATCTCCTGACCTCAACATAATTGAAAATCTATTGATAGACCTTAAAAACGCTGTGCGTGACAGACAGTCCAGACATCTCAAAGAACTGGAAGACTTTTGTAAGGAAGAATGGGCAAAGATACCTCAAACAAGAATTGAAAGACTCTTGGTTGGCTACAAAAAGCGTTTACAAGCGGTGATACTTGCTAAATGGGGGCAGTAAAAGATATTAACTCTGCAGGGTGCCCAAACTTTTGCAGATGCCATTTTTTTGTTTTCTGTAATTTTGAAAGTGTAAATGATGGAAATAAAATCAATCTTTTTTTGACATATTATAAGAATGTCTAATCTGTAATTTGATGCTTTTTGGAGATTTTTCCATCTTTCCTTGGCTTCGTTATGCACATTAATACACATTTTTACCTTCGGTGCCCAAACTTTTGATCCCCACTGTATAGGAAGTGAGAAAGGGACATGTGGTGGTTGTGCAGTGGCAAACAACATTAAGGCAGAATCCTCTTTGTGGAGAAACTACATCACAGGGATAATTGTGGGTGTTATAGCGTTTTAGCTTTCTTTTGGGGGAGCAGGGCTGGGAAGAAGACCATTTAAAAAAAAATAAGAGGGAAATTGATAATTGGAGACTGTGGGGCACCTGTTTTCTTTCATGGAGAGCTGTTTAACGTTTAATGTTGGATGAACATCCCTGTTTGCTTTGAAGACTCAAAGTAGTGAGACTCATCTTTAATAGAGAGCACTGAAGCTAGAATGACAATATTGTATCTGTTCTGTGGATGTGTAAGGCCTCGTACACACGAGGCAATCGATTTGTTCAAAACGGTCTGTCCGACTGATTTGAACAAATCTGTCGGCTGGCATTTTGGTTTGCTCGCGTGTACACACGAGCAAACCGAAATCTCCGCCAGCAGACAGCGCTGACGTGTCGGTGACGTGGCGGTGACGTTGACGCCGCCACGTCACGCACCAGGAAGTAAAACACTTCCGCGCATGCGTCGAAACCATTCGGCGCGCGTGCGAGAAGACATGTCTGCTGGTTAGCGTACTAACCAGCAGACATGTCGGGCGGACGGGTTCCCAGCCGACAGATTGGTAAGCATGCTTTCCAATCTGTCCGGTGGCCAAATCCGTCGGCTCGCCCGTACACACGATCAAATCTGTCTGCTGAAACGGTCTAGAAGACCGTTTCCAGCAGACAGATTTGATCGTGTGTACGAGGCCTAAAATATATATCAAGTTCAAGAATTGAAGGCCTAAACAGAGACCTCTGGTGCTTCACGGTGTCAGTTGGGCATAGGTTGTGTTGGTTTGCTTGCAAAGTTGTGAGGCACTTGAGACAATCGTTCCCTGTACACACGGCCAGGAATCCTGTCAGGAAAAAAACATTTGTTTTCCTGACGGGATTCCTGGCAAGCTTTTCTTGCAAAGCCGTGCATACAGACGGCCATTCAAAATGCGGTGATGTCATCGACTACGACGAGCCCGCGCATGTATGCTACCGCACATGCGTCGAAGGCTTATCGAGCATGCACGGGTTTACCTTCGGACAGGTAAGCATACTGACGACCGGTTTTCTTGGCAGGAAACACTCTGCCGCTAAACCCGACGAGAAAATAGAGAGCAGGGTTCCCGACGGGAAAAACTGCTAGGGAGCATACACACGCCCGGGATCCCCGGCCAAATGCTCTTCTGGCAGTTGTCCTGCCGGGAAAAACAGTTGTGTGTACGAGGCTTGTGTCTATAGAAATGACCTGGGTTGAGCGAACTCTCTGTGTGTCTATGGAAGATTAGGTTGGGGAAAGGCAGGTGGCACATATGACTAGGCTATTGTAAACAAAACAGAAGACAAGAAAATGATTTCCCACCTCAGGAATGACAGACCTATCTGAGGGATATCATGTTTAGTATCTCTGGAATGGAAATTCCAAACAGGACAATAATATACCCGGTCACCCAGATGGAACCTGTAAGTATTCTAAGCTATTAATACTGGTATAAAATTGTATATTAGGAAGAGAATGCTACATGGTCATAAACATGATGCCATCCCATCGGCCACTCCTCAGACCTTCTCATTGGTCAGATTATTTCTGTCCACACCCTTCTCAAGGACCAGAAATGAGGGGTTCTATTAACAGTATAGAGCTCCCCTTTTAGGCTTCATGTACCCTGCTGCTGGTAAACGGACGTTTAGAAGCAGTTGGGCGTTTTTTTCAGCTGCTCATGAACTCTCCTCTGTGTTATCTTATCAGTACATGCACACATCAAAGAAGGAACATCAGCAAAGACTTATGCCCCATACACACGAGCAGAATTTCCGCCAGCAAAAGTCTAATGTGAGCTTTTTATCGGAAATTCCGACCGTGTGTATGCTCCATCAGACTTTTGCTGGCTGAATTTCCACCAGCAAAAGTTTGAGAGCAGGTTCTTAATCGGAAAGTCCGTTGATTTGTATGGAATTCCAAAGGGAAAAAAACCCACACATGCTCAAAAACAATTCGACGCATGCTCGTAAGCATTGAACTTTTTTTTATCGCCTCATCGTAGTGTTGTACGTCGCCGCGTTCTTAATGTTCGAAAGTTCCGAGAACTTTTGTGTGACCGTATGTATGCAAGCCAAGCTTGAGCGGAATTCCTTCGGAAAAAACCATTTGTTTTTTATTTTCTAAATATGTTCCTTTAAGCTTGTGCATTGTTGGTTCACTTACCTTTTCCTTCCATTTCCCTTCTAAATGTTTTTTTTCTTTGTCTGAATTTCACACTTCCTGTTTCTCCTTAGTAAGCTTTCCACCATCATCCGAGACGTTCTGAATGGGGGTTAGTCAGCCAGAACAGCTTACTGAGGAGGAACAGGAAGTGAGAAATTGCAGACAAAGAAAAAAAACATTTAGAAGGGAAATGGAAGGAAAAGGTAGATTGAAAGCTACCCTGCTTTCAATCTATCCAATCAAGAGCCAAGAACCCCAGGCAGTGAGGTACAGCGCATCTCCACCGAGGGATCGGAGGGCTCAGGTGAGTAAAACGGGGGGCTGGGAGGCCGGTCACTCAGAGAAGTTTTTTTACCTTAATGTATAGGATGCAACCCCTTTAAAGTCCTCTATTTGTCAGCAAACACATAAACAGGCTTTTTCATCTCCATCAGGGCAAACACGACACATAACAGCTTCTTTTAGTGCACAACACAATCTCTAATCACATATATTTGCATTGCTTCAGCACAGATTTGAAAGTTCAGAACACAGAAATCACCGGCCAGGATAGAGTCCTAGAAATGTGAGTCCTTTGGGCAGCCTAGTAGTGGGGCACCTTTTGTCTGGCATGCAGGCTTTCAAAACAGCTCTTACCTCTTCACACACAACCCCCTGTTTGTCTGAGCTCACCTGTATGGTTGGGTACAACGTGGTGGAGTGGCAGTGACACACACTCGGTCCTGATGCAAATAATGGAACTTGTATTAAAGTCAGTGAAAAACAGTTCACAACAAGCCTGGTGGAAGGAAGCACAGCCAGGAACACCCATGGATGACAGCAGCGTGTAATGAAGCAGGTCTGTCTGGATGGAGGGGCAGAATGCGGCCTGGCCAGTCCCAACCCATGTGGGAAGGTTTCAAAGAAACGGATCCCTAAGCTTTCTCTAACGCTAATACTGTCCCCGAGAAAAGGGTGACCTGTCCTTATGTACATATACTGACCACTGGCACACATACTGGCAGAATGCGGCCTGGCCAGTCCCAACCCATGTGGGTACACATACTGGCACAGTCAACAGTGTGTGACCCTTTGGACTCCACTCATACCCTCTGCTCCTGCTATACTGCTGCATACTGTCCTCCTGAGGTGGGTGCACACCTCCTGTACACATTACTGCCATATGCACACCTCCTGTACACATACTGACCATACCCTCTGCACACCTCCTGTGCCCACACATACTCTCTGCCACACATACTGTCATACCCTCTGCACACCTCCTGTACTGCCCACACCTCTCTGCACACCTCCTGTACACATACTGCCCACAGTCATACCCTCTGCACACCTCCTGTACCATACACTGCCATACCCTCTGCACACCTCCTGTACACATACTACACATACTGCCCACCTGCACACCCTCTGCACACCTCCTGTACACATACTGCACACTTCCTGTATACATACTACACATACTCTCTGCACACCTCCTGTACACATACTGCCATACCCTCTGCACACCTCCTGTACACATACTGTCATACCCTCTGCACACCTCCTGTACACATACTGCCATACCCTCTGCACACCTCCTGTACACATACCCTCTGCACACCTCCTGTACACATACTGCCACCGCCATACCCTCTGCACACCTCCTGTACACATACTGGCCACCTGCCATACCCTCTGCACACCTCCTGTACACATACTGGCACACCTCCCACATACTGCCATACCCTCTGCACACCTCCTGTACACATACTGGCCCACCGCCATACCCTCTGCACACCTCCTGTACACATACTGCCCACCGCCTTACCCTTTGCACACCTCCTGTACACATACTGCCCACAGTCATACCCTCTGCACACCTCCTGTACACATACTGCCCACAGTCATACCCTCTGCACACCTCCTGTACACATACTACAGTCACGCCCTCTGCACACCTCCTGTACACATACTGCTGCACACCTCCTGTACACATACTGCCCACCGCCATACCCTTTGCACACCTCCTGTACACATACTGCCCACAGTCATACCCTCTGCACACCTCCTGTACACATACTGCCCACAGTCATACCCTCTGCACACCTCCTGTACACATACTGCCCACAGTCATACCCTCTGCACACCTCCTGTACACATACTGCCCACAGTCATACCCTCTGCACACCTCCTGTACACATACTGCCCACAGTCATACCCTCTGCACACCTCCTGTACACATACTGCCCACAGTCATACCCTCTGCACACCTCCTGTACACATACTGCCACAGTCATACCCTCTGCACACCTCCTGTACACATACTGCCCACAGTCATACCCTCTGCACACCTCCTGTACACATACTGCCATACCCTCTGCACACCTCCTGTGCCCACACATACCCTCTGCACACCTCCTGTACACATACTGCCCACAGCCATACCCTCTGCACACCTCCTGTACACATACTGCCCACAGCATACCCTCTGCACACCTCCTGTACACATACTGCCCACAGTCATACCCTCTGCACACCTCCTGTACACATACTGCCATACCCTCTGCACACCTCCTGTACACATACTGCCCACAGTCATACCCTCTGCACACCTCCTGTACACATACTGCCCACAGTCATACCCTCTGCACACCTCCTGTACACATACTGCCCACAGCCATACCCTCTGCACACCTCCTGTACACATACTGCCCACAGTCATACCCTCTGCACACCTCCTGTACACATACTCATACCCTCTGCACACCTCCTGTACACATACTGTCATACCCTCTGCACACCTCCTGTACACATACTGCCCACCGCCATACCCTCTGCACACCTCCTGTACACATACTGCCCACAGCCATACCCTCTGCACACCTCCTGTACACATACTGCCCACAGTCATACCCTCTGCACACCTCCTGTACACATACTGCCCACAGTCATACCCTCTGCACACCTCCTGTACACATACTGCCCACAGCCATACCCTCTGCACACCTCCTGTACACATACTGCCCACAGTCATACCCTCTGCAAACCTCCTGTACACATACTGCCCACCGCCATACCCTCTGCACACCTCCTGTACACATACTGCCCACCGCCATACCCTCTGCACACCTCCTGTACACATACTACCCACTGCCATACCCTCAGGACATACTGCTCGCTGCACACATTTGCAGGTCAGGGTGTGACTTCCCTCCTACATCACTAGGTACATGCTTGTTCTTGGTCAGAGGCTGGGAACCTGCTGAGGTGTGTGGGTCACCATAACAGCCAAACACCTTGCATTTTTAGAACAAGAGTAACACTTCAGTTTAGGACTTTATCTAGGAGACTAACACTGCTAAGAAATCATCCAACTTTGCAAACCTCTGTGCTAGTTTTACAAGCTGTAAAATGTGGATATTTTCCAGGCCATAAAAAGCTCCTTTATTGCATGAGCAGTCCTCCTGTCACATCTGTTCTAGGGCAGGCTTTCCAGTCTAGACAGGAGCTGAGCATTGCACAGCAGTCAGGAGGCGGACCTGCAGCGAGCAGTAGCGCCGGTAGGGGGCAGCGGAGAGCCGGAAGAGCCGTGTGTTTTGGGAGAAGGAAGTGGAGAGAAAAATAAGAGACAGGAAGAGACACACAGCGAGTGCACAGCTCCGGACCTCTAATATTAGACTCCCACAAAGTTCCACAGTCTCTGGCCGGACTTCTCTGCTCTCACACACAGACATGACACACTAAAGAAGTGACTTGCCCGAACCAGCACCATGTCTCTGTTCCTCACACTTCTCCTGTACGGTAAGAGAGTTGTGTATATTGCCCTCCCCCCACCCAGGGGCAGATCTGTGATCTTCATAGACTTCCTATGGTGTCTCAGGGGTCACCGAGTTAGAGGACCTTCATATCTCTGTGTGTTTTCACATCTAGGAAGCTGAGGTCACATGATCTGCCATTGCCATCATGGACCTGACTTGTGCCAGGTGTGCCGAAGCAAGGAAGCCTTCATGGCACATAGCAACCAATCAGCTGTTAGTTATGGCGCAGGGCTGATACATGAGTGGGGGAATGTCGTTGCTATGGGCAACGAGAAACATTCCTATAGAATAGATGCCCTCATTGTGGATGAGTGTTGTATACATGTTGAGGCTGCTGACATTTGTGTTGTATGTTTTCGGTTGGGTTTAAAGCTATAACGCACCTTTTGGTATTTCTCAACAGGAGATTTTGTAATTGCATTTTTAATGCCAGTTTCAGGATATCCTTTTGCTCCGGTTACCCACATTCACATACTTAAAGGGGTTGTTAATAGGGTTGTCCCGATACCACTTTTTTAGGACGGAGTACAAGTACCGATACTTTTTTTCATGTACTCGCCGATAACGAATACCGATACTTTTTTTTTTTTAAACGTGTCCCCAAATGCAGCCATGTCCCCCCCACAGATATTGCAGCCATGTCCTGTGCCCCCCACGATATTGCAGCCATGTCCTGTGCCCCCACAGATATTGCAGCCACGTCCTGTCCCCCCACAGATATTGCAGCCATGTCCTGTGCCCCCACAGATATTGCAGCCATGTCCCTCATACCTGGCACCGCTGCTGCCGGTGCAGTGTCATATTCTGCGGGTTAATCCCCGTGCAAAATACAGCGGGCATTACAAGCCACGCCATCTATAGACACTCCCCTTCTCTGGATTGGATGGATCCATCCAATCGCGAGCAAGGGGGAGTGTCTATACACGGATTCGTGCATAGACACTCCCCATTGCTCGCGATTGGACAGATCCGTCCAATCCAGAGAAGGGGAGTGTCTATAGATGGCGTGGCGGGCATAACAAGTATACAAACTGTATTGCACGGGGATTATCGCGGCGGCGGCTTTGCGGCGGGGGGGGGGGGAAGTATTCTATTTAAGCATCGGGAGTATTTGCGCGAGTACAAGTACTCGCGCAAATACTCGGCATCGGTCCCGATACTAGTATCGGGATCGGGACAACCCTAGTTGTTAACCCTCGTTTTTTTTTTTTTTTTTTTACCTTAATGCATCCTAGCCCCTAGTTTTACTCACCTAAGCCTGTTTGTTCGCCCGCCGGAGATGCGCTCTGCCCTGGTTCTCAGGTCTTGATTGGATAGATTGATAGCTGCACAGCCATTGGCTCCTGTCAAAAATCCAATGACGCGGGGGCGAGTTCGGTATTCTGTTTCTATGGATGCAAATGCTGGACTCTGGCGTGTGCCCACCAAGGTAACCCCCAGGAAGAGCGATTTATCCTAGGGGTTTATTGATGCAGGGAGGAGCCGCGAGCGCCGTTGGGGGACCCCAGAAAAGGGTGCAAAACAAACTGCACAGTGGAGGTAAGTATGATGGCAAACAGCTAGTTTACTGCCCTTCAGGCTGTGGCCAGTGGGTGTAGAAAATACCCCATCATTGGTTTAGAAGGGCGAAATAGTGCTTCATTGTCAGTATCAGTGGCAATAGCGACACATTGATGGTGTAGGGAGGAATGGTGCCCCATCATTGGTGTCAGTTGGTGAAATAGTTCCCCAAGGGCCAGATAAAGGGACACATCTGGCCCCTGGGCTGCAGTTTGAAACCGCTGTCATAGTCCATGCTCTAATAGGAAGTTGGATCACAGCAACAAAAAAATGAGCCATAGAAGGGACTTTCTTGAGGGTTTTGAGTGAATACTTTTTTTAACCACTTAAGGCCCTTTCTGAGATTTGGTGTTTACAAGTTAAAACATTTTTATATATATATATATATATATATATATATATATATATTAGAACCCCCAAACATGAAAAAGTGTTCGCTGCAGAGACCACTTTAATCTGAAAGCGGATCACCCACTCTTGGAGAGGGTACCGGGGTTATGGTAGCTAACTAGTTGCTACCATAACAATGGTATCCCTTTTCAAAGTAGCGACGTATAACTGCGCATGGTTGCTTTGCACAGTACTGACCACCTAAGTGCCCTTAAAAGATTCAGTTTAGCAAGTTAGGAAACAAAAATAACAAATACACATTTTACCCCCCCCCCAAAAAGTACATTTAATTATTTACTTTTTGTTTTTACAGGAGTTTGCAAAGCATTGTACCAACGATCAGTGAACCGTGGTGCAATGTCCAGCTCCTGCAGCCTACACCTCTCCCTCTGCACACCGCTCTGTACACCCCTCTGCACACCCCTCTGTACAGTCTTTAATTTGGAGGGCTGAAGGAGGTGTCAATGGACTACGAGTCAGTACACTGATTATCACTCTCGTGTTCTGGCAGACGCTTGTAATTGGGTCATGCACAGATTTCTGATTTCACTGGAGTTCCCTTTTAGTAGCATGTTGTGTCACACTGGTGATGTCTTACCAGTGACAGGATAACTATACAGAGTGGAAAAAATAATACCGGTTTCTTAATTTATATGTTAGTAGAAGTGTTGCTCCCTCGCTAGTGAGGCGATTCTGTAGCTTTTCCCTCAGTAAGGTATTGATGCCTTGCCTATCTGGCCAGCAAGGGAGCGTCACTGTGTGTGCAAGGCAAGATTTCTCTCTGCCCTTTCTAGCAATGCTGTAGCTATTGCTGAGATTTCAAGTGTATTTTGTCCCTTACACTATGAACAACAAGACGGTGTATGATGGAATGATCTCTTCTGTGTGCCGCTGCTCCTTTTTGGAAGCTGGGCTGGCTACTAGATCAGGATATGCTGCTTCATTGAGGTCTTAAAGTGGAAGTAAACCCTTCAATTTGATAGTTACAAAAACAGTTAACATTCCCGGCATGCCGGAAATGCTAGCTGTCACATTTGTTTGTGCTCTCAACCAAACTGCCAAACCATCCAATGGCTGGTTTCATAACAGGTCACATGTACAGCATTATGGCAGTTGCAGATTAAACAGAGGTCAAGATGGTTGCTTCCTTGGCTGAAAACAATAGGAGGGTTTACCGTACTTTAATTGAAGATTGGCGTTGTCAAACAGACCCAGATTGGTGACTGGATTAACAGTATTACAGTTCTTTTCATTGTTAAAACAGCTCACATATATACATTTAAACTGTGGGTTAGCTAAAACCCTGGTTTTGTAGCAGCAGCTCCAAGGTCCCCGCATTTACCTCTTCTATGTGTGTTTGTTGGTGGGGTGGAGTAAGGAGTGACTAGCCTTGTACAAAAAACTATTTTTCTATAAAGCTGGCCATAGATGGATCAAATCTTAGCTGGTTCAGCAGGGACCGACTGAGATTCAATCCGTCTATGGGCAGGCTGGTTGTACCCAAGTCGATCAATGGATTCAACCTGCCCATTGGATTTTTTACAGGCCATTATTTCTGATAGCTACAGCCACTAGTAGTAACCATTGTGTTCTTCTGGCCTGTAAGGCTCCCCCCCCATCAACTTTGACTGTGTTATTAGGCCACTCAAATGTTTTTCTTTCACCTGTGGTGGAGGGAAAGAAAATTGCATAATGTATGGGCTGCATAAATCATGGCTCAAATTTCAGCTGAATTGGATACAATTCAGGTGGTGGGCCATGTTGGTATGCCTGGCAGAATTAAAGCGGAGGTCCACCCGAATTTTTTATTTTTTAAAAGCCAGCAGCTACTGACTTTTAATAAATGGACACTTACCTCTCCAGCGCGCCCGCAATATCAGCAGCCGAGGCTGAGCAATCGCTTGTCTCTCGGCTGCCCCCCGCCATCCTCAGTAGGGGAATCAGGAAGTGAAGCGTTGCGGCTTCACTGCCCGGTTCCCTACTGCGCATGCGCGAGCCACGTGGTGCGCCCTGGGACCAGTGTGTTTCTGCTCCCCCCCCCTTCAAATGTGACACCGGAGGGGGAGGAGGGTACCGAAAAGTGAAGGTTCACTTTTTGTGTGGACCTCTGCTTTAAGGTCTAATGCCGCGTACACACGGTCGTTTTTTGCGATGAAAAAAAAACCGACGTTTTTTAAAACGTCATTTAAATTGATCGTGTGTGGGCAAAATGTCGTTTTTTGTCTTAAAAAAAACGGCCAAAAAAAAATTCCAACATGTTTGAATTTTTTGTGTCGTTTTTCACAACGTCGTTTTTTGTTTCACAAAAAGTCACCGTGTGTAGCAAAAACGTCGTTCAAAACGACGTTTTTCAACCCGCGCATGCCCAGAAGCTAGTTATGAAGCGAGCTTCAATGGAAAAGAGTGGTGAACGTAACCTTGCTTTTTGTGAAAAAAACGATGGTGTGTATGCAAAATTGTCTTTGAAAAGTGACGTTTCAAAAACGTTGTTTTTTACTTCACAGAAAACATCGTGTTTTTTTTTCATCGCAAAAAACGACCATGTGTACGCGGCATTAGAAGCTGGGTGACAGATGATCAACCTACCAGTGACTGAGCGGATGCAGTCACTGTTTTAGTGCTGCTGTATTTAATTAGCCAGCTTTAATGAGTTCTTCATATAATCTTAAACTGCCTCCCCTAATGTTATCTTTTAATTTACCGCCCCAATCCTTATCCTCAAGTTTTCCACTTGCCTATCCAAGCTGAATATGCTCCTGGCTAAAGCTGTTCAAACAATATACTATTTTCTTATTGAATTGCCTTTAGATTTACCTTAACTATGTAGTGCAAGAACCTGCTTGCATACAAATTTAAAGGGTTTAGGTCTGACCTCATATTATATGGTTCTGGTTAATCATAAATAAAAATGGTACAATAAAATAATGGTTGCACACAGCATGAATCGGACGGCAGCTGGGATAGGTGGTTATAAGATTTTTATTTTTGGGTGGGGAGGATTAAAGGATTACTTCACAAAAGTATCATTCTCCTTTAGGCTGGATTCACACCTAGGCAGTTTTTGTGCTTTTTGTATTTTGCAGATTTGCACTACAGTCCATTTAATATGGTTTCCTATGAAACACGTTCTGTAGTGCAAATCCGCAAAAAGCACTAAAAATGCATAGGTGTGAGTCCAGCCTAAGGCCTGATTCACACCTATGCAGGCTTCAGTTTGCATATTATAGGTGCATTTTGTGTTGTTCAATACATGCTTTTCATCCATTGAAGTCTATGGAAACAGGAAAAAGTCCCTGGTCCTTTCCATACAATGCATAGCAAATGTGAAATGGACTGTAGTGTGTTTCTGCAAAACCCATTTAAAATGCATAAGTGTGAACCAGCCTTAAGTTTGGTGACTGACTGAACACAGATCCTATTTTTTTTTTTTAAATAACTGAGTGTCTATCGGTAAAGCCTAGTGCACACAGACCGAATGTCGGGCGGCGACACTTGGCCCGTGTGTACTGCAATTGGTTAAGCGGGCTTTCGTCATGACCGAAAAAGGTCTGCTAATGGGCTTCTGAAAAGCGCTCTCAGCCAAAGGCTGAGAGGGCTGACCAGCGTGCTCTGACGCGGGGGCCGTCCCTCTGTGACAACAAACACAATAGGGCAACAGGGGATATTGCTGTACTAACGTTGGATAGTTAGTACAGCAGCTTCCCCTGAGCTGTCAGCCATGATGGGTTGAACGGAAAAAAAAATTGTAGTGCGTGCGGGGTTTGGTCTGTTGGTTCTGTTTTAGGGTTGGCAGGAGAAGTGAACCTGGAGAAACGAATAGGCGGGTATTATACAAAGTACGTAGATTACAGGATGAGGGTGAGGTACAGAAAATATAAAGTTTACATTGGGGTGTAGGACTGCTTTAACAGCTTGTGCAAACCAGAGGTTTGTCAATTTAAAAAAAAATATATTTGAATAAAAAAAAATTGCTTCTAAAGTTTGAAGTGTTAATTTTCCAAGCAAGCCTTGGAAATTATTTATTGTTACAAACTTTGAGCAACAGGGTTGAAGTAGTTTTTTCGTTTTGGATAGAGTAAGGGAGGGTTATAACACCAGTCAGGTTATTGCTATGTATAGCCCATTGGGGAGATTTCCCTTCACTTCCTGTCTCATAGTCCATACAGGAAGTCCATCCAAAGTGATCACCAGAACTAGTGTCCGCACTGTGAAGATTTCCCCTGCTCTTAGTGACTACTCTATATTTCCTTTCACTTGTGGCAGTCACCAGGAAAATTGAGGCGGTGAATCTCCCTCACAGGGATACAGACAGCAAGTTTGGCCTTCAGTTATCCTTTAAGTCGATGATGGTGGGTTGTGTTCAGTTTAAGTCGGGGCCATTGTTCTCGATGACCTTGTCTGTCTGCCGTTTGCTTAGAAGTTTGTTCCTGACAACACCAATGTTGGGCTGTGTTTAATTACACTCTACATCTCCTGCAGTGTTTTGTACACAAAGAAGTTTCTGTATTTGTAAAACATACCCACAGTGCATTGCAAACTGTGTGTGTACTTTGCTGGGCATTCTGGGTAGGCACAGTAGCTACAACAAAGCCAGAGTGTCCATTTGCTTTCCCTTTAGAACAGCTGGCCTGACTTTCATATGAGAAGCATTGACAAGACCAGTGAAAAGAGTCTTAGCATTTACAAGTGTTTGCTTGAAAATTACTTTTACATTTTTTAATAAATAAAAAAAATCTTGCTTGTTACAGTGCAGGTTTTCTGGAGGACAAATGTTTGTGGTAAATGCAATTCAAGCTGACATCTAAATGTTTTTGAGCAACTTCTATGGCTGTCTTTGCACTCCTAGACTGGCTGAGTTACTTCTTAAAAAAGGAACTGCAGTCTGCCCACATCATTTGTAATAAAAACATCTTTGCCATTCTGACGCTTACCTCCAACCACTTTGCACATTATTTGATATATACTGTTACCCTGTACTTGCCAAATATGCTGCAGAAATCTCCCTCCATTGAGTCTGGCTGCTTCCTGTTTACTTCCTGGCACACCTCCAGCTCTGCTGCTCTCATTGGCCCTCTTATGACTCCCGCCCCCCTTTCTGGCAAACTCAAAGAGAGAGCTGTGCATGATGTCATAAGCCTAGGCTAATAAACAGACAAGAAACAGAAACAGGTAGTGGGCTGTATAAGGTATTTACTGGCAGAAAAAAATCCAAAGTAAAAACAAGGGCAGAGGATTTAATAGATGGAAATATGAAAAAAATACTAAAGGTCCGCTTTAAAATCTCTATAAATTTGTTGCTATGTTGGATCAAAATGTCTTCCTGCTTTAAATCCATTGTGGTTACATTACATGTGAAGACTAGAACAAACTAGTGCCTACAGCAATCGGATTTAATTTTTTAAATCCTACTTCTTTTGACAGCAGCTCCATGTCCGCTCCAGGTTTATCGCGCCACTCTTTTTTTAAATTGGTTTCTTTCTCATACAGAATCTCGGAAGTCTATCCCTGTGTGCTAAATTCTGCATAATAGTGAACTTTTTTGGTTGTCTCAAAGGCTCTGTTCACATATATGTGAATTGGATGCGTTTTAACCACTTAAGACCCGGACTAATATGCAGGTAAAGGACCAGGCCCCTTTTTGCAATTCGGCACTGCGTCGCTTTAACTGACAATTGTGCGGTTGCGCGACGTGGCTCCCAAACAAAATTGGTGTCCTATATTTTATTTTTTATTTTATTTTTTTCACAAATAGAGCTTTCTTTTGGTGGTATTTGATCACCTCTGCGGTTTTTATTTTTTTGCGCTATAAACGAAAATAGAGCGAACATTTTGAAAAAAAAAACAATATTTTTTACATCTGGCTATAATAAATATCCCCCAAAAAGATATAAAAAAACGATTTTTTTTCCTCAGTTTAGGCCGATACGTATTCTTCTACATATATTTGGTAAAAAAAAAAATCGCAATAAGCGTTTATCGATTGGTTTGCGCAAAATTTATAGCGTTTACAAAGTAGGGGATAGTTTTATTGCATTTTCATTAATATTTTTTTTTACTACTAATGGTGGCGATCAGCTTTTTTTTTGTTTTGTTTTTTTGTGACTGCGACATTATGGCGCACACATCGGACAATTTTGACACATTTTTGGGACCATTGTCCTTTTCACAGCAAAAAGTGCTACAAAAATGCATTGTTTACTGTGAAAATGACAATTGCAGTTTGGGAGTTAACCACTAGGGGGCGATGAAGGGGTTAAGTGTGACCTCATATGTGTTTCTAACTGTAGGGGGGCGGGGCTGGATGTGTGACATCATTGATCGCCTTTCTCTATATCAGGGAACAGTCTATCAATGACAGTGCCACTGTGAAGAACGGGGAAGGTGTATTTACACACACCTCTCCCCGTTCTTCAGCTCCAGGGACCGATCGTGTTCCAGGTACGTGATTGTGCCCAGCCGTGCCATTCTGTCGAGGTATATTGGCGTTAGGCGATCCTTAAGTGGTTAAACCACATTCGATTTGCATGACATGTGAACCAAACCATCTTTCCATGGAGTCAGGTCACGTATATGTGGTGCCTCAGCAGTGTGTATTCATAGTGAATTGTAAAAAGATTCCTTTGCGTTTTCCGAGCACTGAGGTGTGATTCAGATGCAAATTTCAGGCTCTTTATCTTCTATGGGAACACATCTAAATCATCAGTTTTTAAGTTAAGTGGCAAAAGTAAATTAAAACGCACACAATTTTTGATCATTCAAAAACAATGTCCCCCAATGTAGATCCAGTGTCAATCACAAACGCCCCTGCTGATCCAGGAAAAAACGCTCCTGTTGCTGGCTCCCACCGTCTGCCTGCTCCGCAGTCTGACAGATTTTAAATAGCTAAGCACTAAAACTGTGACGTCACTGGATGGCCCCGCCCCTTGTGGCGCCATCAACCCAGCATGCACCGGTCAATGATGATGCAAGGGGCAGGGCCACCCAGTGCTGTCACCATTTGGCCCCACCCCTTAGCTATTTAAGAACTGCCAGACTGCGGAGTGGGCAGATGGTGGGAGTTGGCTACGGGTTTAAAAAAAAAAACACGCACATGCGCGCGCGCGCACACACACACACACTCTTTCCTGCATGCTTGGATAAGGGTCTGACATGGATTAAGGGGGCCCACACCATTTTTTTCACAATTTTGCCAACAATGTGTTTTTTTTTTTTTTTAACACTCAGCTGTCAGATGGGGGAACCCCCCTGAGAGCTGATAAGTCATCTGTTGTTAAGGACCCAAAGGCCGACTTCCCAACCTGCTCCTTGACAACCAGCTATTGGTAAAGACGCTGAGGGCTTTAAAAATTTGCATCTAACTGTATCCAAATTTTCAGTGGAACAGCTGCTTGGGAAATTTGCACCAGATATGTGTGAACCTAACCTAAAGTATAATTCTAGGGTCCATGCCGAATAGTGGCATTAGAGACCTGTTCCCTCTCCCTGCTGATGTACAGTGCAGAGGATTACAGGAAGCTGATGTTGTGATAAACTCAAGTACTTATCCTTTTTCTACATAAAAATACATATAAAGGGCTTTAATTAACTACTTATTTTTTTTTTGTATAAAAAACGGGCGTTACTTCTGTTAACCAATCGGCATCAGTCCTGTCCTGAATCTAATTGGTGGCTTTGGAGAAATAAATCCAGCTCTAAAGACTTCCTTGATAAATAGGGTCCGGTGTATTGTAAAATGTATTTTGTTTTATAAAAATATTTTACTTTGCTGTCTTTGTTCAGCTACTCTATTAGAGAGCCTACCAGTCCAGGCCTTGAAGAAGCAAGGTCAGGTTATTTATTCAGTCCCCATGCCAAAATGCTGCAGTAAAGTTTTTAAAAAGAAAATATGTGATGCATGAATAGCCTTCTAAATTAGCGTGCCTAGACCAGGGTGCAGTGTCATTTTATTGCATTAGCTGGTGTCTTTTGTTTTCTTAATCTACTACTTTTCCCAGGGGTAATCGCATATTGTCAGACTTTCTGTTTAGTAAAATACTATTTGAAATTGTATGCTTAGGAGCATAATAGAATAGCCCAATTAGGTTTTTGACTGACTTGTCATTTTTCTTGCTTCCTCTTTAGGACATCTGGTATTTGCAAGTGGAGTTTCAGCTTCCGGTAAGTTTAATACTCGGATCTGCAAAAAAGAAATGGTAATTTCTACAGGTGTTGGAATATCACTGTGCTTCCAGGGTGTGTGAGCAGCACTGCACAGTCTAGCCTTGCCACTAGCTTAAAGTGGATGTAAACCCCAAAAAAATGTTTTTATGTCACAATGTAGAGTATATGATTTCCTATTATCTGTGCCCAGTCTTGCCACACAGAGTTAATCCAGCTCTGATCAGTCCTCTTTTTTTTATTGTTCATTGAAAATTAACAGACTTCCAGATAAAAACCTGTCTAAATAAAAAGTCTGTTTCTCTCTTCTTGCTTTGAGTGACAGGTTATTTACATATCTAGCTTGGACATGTTTATCTTATGTTATGTTTATCATAATATGAGGTGATCCAAAGTTCATTGTATATTACCAGGATGTGTTTTATGTGGGGGAGGGGTGGATTTCTCACTTTTTATACTTTGGCTAACCTCATATTATGAAATTTTTGGGGTTTACATCCACTTTAAAGCCAGTCTCTATATAGTAAAATAATAATGCTGGGCTGGGGTGAGCATATACTGTACCGTTAACAGCCTCAATCACGTTCCACATAATAAGTTTCTAAATCACATACACTTCATATTCACCAAATTACCCAAGTGGGTCAGTTAAAAACAATGTAACTTGCAATAACTTAAAGATAGTTTCATCGTCTTCCCAGTAAGCCTCTATGACTCTCTCCATGTGTCTGCTGTGTAATGTACATTTCACTGGCCCAGAACAAGTCTGCAATCAAGGACTTCTCACTTCTCTGATTTTCATACTTGCTCTGGGTTAGTGACTCAGAAAATAGAGAGGTTCAGTAAAGCAGCCTAGCCGTTACTATTGTCGGAGGAAAATCTGCACTATATTTCTCTCAACCATAGGTTTAGTGTGCATTTTTTTTATTTTAAAAGCTCCTAAATTATTTACCTATTCATCATTGAATCTAGAAAATAAGCAACCTTTGTTTTCGTGCCCCACCTTTCAATGATCAAATGTGCCAGGAATGTTAAGAAACTTGGTTTTGCTGTCTGTCAAGTATTGTAAAGTAATAGGACTTGAGTCATGCACACAATTATAATGATGTGTATGTGTATGGGCACCTCGGTGTATTGTTTGTTGTACCAGGCAGAAACCCACAAACCATTTCATAATTGTAAGACCTTTCCCACACATACAAGCACTGACAGTTTGACTTTTGTGTAACTTGCACAGCCTATTGCTCTGTGAGCTCTGATAGATAAAATATGTGTGTGATATATATATATAATATATATATATATATATATATATATATATATATATATATATATATATATATATATATACACATATATACATACATACATACATACATACTTTATTTATTTGATTGATTGAAAATGCATCGGTCCTGATGGCCTGCCTGTCATTTCTTGAGGCCCTAAAATGCCAGGATAGAACAAATATCCCTTAAATTACTCAGGCCCAGATTCAGAGAGAATTAGATTAGCGTAGAGTAACAGAAATACTCTACGCCGCCGTTTTTTACCTGGCTCTACGTGGAATCCCGGTAGATTTTGTCCAGTAAACGACGGCGGCGTAGAGTATTTCTCCCGGCGCAAGCCATCTACGCGAGTAGGGGGCGTGAAGCATTTAAAATAGGCGCGTTCCCACGGCGATCGAACTGCGCATGCTCCATTCAGAAATTTCCCGCCGTGCATTGCGCGAAATCACGTCGTTACGTCATTCGTTGTTTGAGTAGCGTCGTTTACGGACATTTCTATTCCCGAACGACTTACGTAAAAAAAAAAAAATTTCATTCGACGCGGGAACGACGGCCATACTTAACATGGGCTACGCACCGTTAGACCAGCAAAAAGCTGGTCTAACAGTACGTAAAAAAAAATAGACGTAAGCGATTGCGAAGACCGCTCGTATCTTCGTGGATCGCCGTAAAAACTCATTTGCATATCCCGACGCATGAAAACGACGCAAACTCCTCCCAGCGGCCGCAAAAATATCGCAGCGTAGATCCGAAGGCTTACGAAGACGTAAGCCTCTCGGATCGAAGCCGCCGTATCATGGTTTGAGGATTCAAACTAGTGATACGGCCCGCGAAATTTGAAATTACTCCTGTCTAACACCAGTTAGACAGGCGTAATTGCTCCGTGAATCTGGGCCCCCATTTTTTGGAAAATAGACAGCCAAGATATTTAGTAAAAGGTATGGTGAGTTTTTTAAAGTTGTAACTTTTTGGCACAATCTGAATTTGGAAAACGATTGATACTGTCCGTAATGCATTTTTTTTATTTGATTTGATCATATTTATATACAATGCTACATACAAATCTTGTGGTTTTATAAAGAAAAGATAAAATAAAATCTTTCTCTCCTTTTTGTTTTATCAGAGTCATCCTCCTGCTACCCAGGTTTTTTTCAGTGCAACTCTGGATGTCTTCCACTATATACTCTCTGCGATGGTTCCTTTGACTGTGAGGATCAATCTGATGAGTTGGCATGCTCTTCAAACTGCAACTTTACTCTAAAGGACTTTTATGGAGTCTTCTCTCCTCTTGGATATCCATTTGCTCCATCCTCTTCAATGCCTTTTTGTCGTTGGTTGATTGATTCTGAAGATAGCCGAGGTCTTGTCCTGCAGTTCTCTACCCTAGATCTGTCTGAGCAAGATGCTCTTGTAGTCTATGAGAATAGTGTTGGAGAATTTCCACACCTTCTCCGTGCCTTAGATCAACACAGTAATGGAAAATCTGTCACAGTGGAGTCTTCTGGTGGAAGAGTATTGGTTGTTTATCAGTACCACTCGAGCTCCACTCGTATCCCCAATATTGGGTCTCCTGTAACTTATGACAGCAGATTTCGGCTTCCCAGCTCTTTGGTTCGTGAGCCAGGTTCACGTTTCTTCGACCAGATGGGTTCACCTCCCTCTCGTTCTCGCTTTCCTGGCTATGGTGGTCGTAACTCTTTTCTTCCTCGTTTTAATGCCACTTACCGTGTACATGGCTACTGCCTCCCTTGGGACCAGCCTTGTGGTTCCAGTCCAGGTCTTTTGTGGGAGGATGGCATGGAAGTAGGAGGAGGATGTTTTTCAGATTCACAGCGTTGTGATGGAGTTTGGGACTGCGCCAATGGCAGAGATGAAGCGAATTGTTCTGGATGTGCAGAAGGTCACTATCCCTGTGCCATTAGCCGAGCTTGTTATCCCCTCGCTGAAAGGTGTAACTACCAGACATCTTGCCAAGATGGAACAGATGAAAGAGGCTGCCGTGGATGTCAGCCTGGAGGCTTCCATTGTGACATAGAGCGCTGTGTTTATGAAGCTTGGGTGTGTGATGGTCAAGCTGACTGTCGAGATGGAAGCGATGAGAAAAACTGTGGGTACACGCTCCCAAGGAAAGTGATTGCTGCAGCCGTGATTGGAAGCTTGATATGTGCTACATTACTAGTTGTAGCTCTTGGATGTACTTGCCGACTGTATACTTCACGAGCTCGGGAATATAGGTAAGAAAAATTGGGATTTACAGAGGAACTGTATTTTTCATAATGGTTTTAAATGTGTATGTGGAAGGGTTCAGCGTGATGTAAATAATCTAATGCATGTAAAGTTTTTTTAAAACTTCATAGTTATGTGTGTTGATGGGAGTGGCCATATGTACCAATTACATCCTCCTATCTCACAGGAAGCCTTCCACACAGGGCATGTCTCATTGAAAACCATAGATTCTCTGATGATATGAAACACCCACAATGTTTCTAGTAGGCAGAGACCTTGTCATTTAAACTATACCTTTAAAATGGAACTGCAATCCACCAAAAATGCTATTTTGCCATCCATCTATGTCTCCATGCTTTATTTTGTTGAGAAATCACTTTAAAGAAAACACCCTCTAATATTTCTGGCCGTGATTATCTTGAGTGAGGGCAGATGATTTATGTAGCGTTTACTTCCTGGAATCCATCTGCCCTTGCTCAGGCATGCAAGCAGGAGAGGGTGTGCTTAGCTGAGAAAACCCCCTCCTGTCCTACTGAAAATTACTGGGCTTTCACACGGGAGACACAGTAGCAGCTGTTTAGGGTCGGTTTACAGGCGCTATTCTTAGTGCAATAGTGCCTGCAAATCACTCCAGTGTGGAAGGGGGTATTGGTTACATGAGGCAGCTTGGGTACAGAAATATTATTTTTTCATTCATAGTAAAGAAGCTTTTTTTTTTTTTTTTTTTTTTTTTTTTTGCACATCGCAAGAACAATAAAGTTTTGCTAATGATAATATGTGTCCTGTTTTATAGGAAGTTTGAATTTTAATGATTGGTTCGCTTTAAGAAAATGCGTTTGTAAAGCCAGGAACCAGCATCAGATTTAACTATTTTTAAAATTTTCTACAGCATCTTTGCTCCTCTGTCTCGGATTGATGCAGAATTGATCCAGCAGCAAGCTCCTCCATCCTATGGGCAATTAATTGCTCAAGGAGCTATTCCTCCTGTAGATGACTTCCCAACTGAGAGTCCAAGTGATGTGAGTACCCCTAATATGGCTCCCAACTGGCTCTATATGTTCTGTAGTGTTCATTTATTATACATTGCTTTTTTTATGTTTTGCAGTAAGCTAGCCATAAACTCATTACATTCTGTACAGCTGGCAGGCTGTATTTCTCCATATATGCTGTAGAGCATGGATAGACACATCTGCAGGCAATTGTGCACATGCAGGAGTCCGAATACCTGAACAGTAGTTGCATCTGCTTGGATAGTACAGAAAAAGATGAATATATTACCAAAAGTATTGGGACACCTGCTTTTATATGCACATTTACTTTAATGGAATTCAGCCTTCGGCCCCTTTTTACACGGTCGGACCATTCAGGTCCGCCTGTCAGTTTTGACGGCGGACCGTTCAGGTCCGCCTGTCGGTTTTGACGGCGGACCTGAACGACTGCTCCATGCAGTCCTATGGAATGCCAGGTGTCAGTGGAAACCTGTCGGCTGACATTCGATCCGCCAAAATCAGACGGATGGCGATACGTCCCCATCTGTCCATATCGGATCGGGTGAGATCTGATGAAAGCGGACATGCTAACCGTTTTCATCAGATCTCTATATAGGAGACAGTGGTCCTGCACAAGCCCCTCCCCGCTCAGTGAGCAGAGATGGACTTGTCATCCGCCGGCTCAGCAGAGAGATCTCCCACTGAGCTGGTGGTCTCCCACTGTTCTAGGAAGGCTGTCCACAAGGTTTAGGAGTGCGTCTGTGGGAGTGTTTGACCATTCTTCCAGAAGCACATTTGTGAGGTCAGACACTGATGTTGGACGAGAAGGCCTGGCTTGCAGTCTCCAATTCATCCCAAAGGTATTCTATCGGGTTAAGGTCAGGACTGTCAAGATCCTCCACCCCAAACATGCTCATCCATGTCTTTATAGAAAGATGTTGAGTGGAGCTGGTTCATCAGGTCATTTTGGCATTTCCTTGTGTTTATTGATGTGTACTGGACACTGTATTGAAAATGATCTAAATGTGTGGTGTGTGCAGCAGTTTGGAAGACAGGGTGAAATACAACTAAAGAGAACTCTGACCTTGAAAGAGGTTGTAGAATGCAAGAGGCCAATTGTCACTTGAGAATGGATGCCGTAAACCTTGCTTCTAGTATTTTACTGAAAGGGTAGTTGATGATTGGAATAAACTACCAACTGAAGTAGTGAGACAGTCAATAGTAAATGGCTTCAAACCTGCTTGGGATAAACATAGTCAGATAACAAGGTAAATGAGGGGGGGGGGGGGGGGTTGGGGGATACATTTGGGCAGCCTCAATGGACTACTCGGTCTTTTTCTGTTGTCATTTTTCTATGTTTCTATACTGCAGTAAGAAAGCTGTAGTGTAGAGAAATCCATCAAACTAGGAAAATACAGCATTCTATATTTTGAAACTTAGAATTTATTTCCCTCTCTATATATGTTTGTCAAGGAGAAACTTGCCCGTCACTGAACAAATATTATGAGTACATTGCTGTACTCTTTCAGTGATGACAGAGGTGTGTTCTTGGTACTTTGACCCCTAAACAGAGAACACTTTCTATTGTTCTCTGTTTAGGACCTGCCTGGCAACGTATACAGTAGCTTCTTTTATTTAAAAAAAAAATAAAAAGAAAAGGACTTACTGATTTTCCCAATCATATAGTCCTTAAAGCGGAGTTTCCACCCAAAAATGGAACTTCCGCTTTTTCGGAACCCTCCCCCTCCTCCGGTGTCCACATTTGGCACCCTTCAGGGGGAAGGGGTAGAGCTGCACGATTCTGGCCATAATGAGAATCACAATTTTTTTGCTTAGGATGAAGATCACGATGCTCTCACGATTCTCACGGCGTAAAATATTTTTTTTTTACATTTATAGAAAAAAAAATATATGGGCCAACTTTACTGGCTAGTGTTGTTTTTTTTTATATAACATAAAATATTGCAACAACCGCCATTTTATTATCTAGGGTCTTTACTAAAAAGTTATATAATCTTTGGGGGTTCTAATTAATTTTCTAGCAAAAAAAATAATGATTTTAACTTGAAAAGAGCTGTCAGAAAAAGGTTTGGTATTTAAGTGGTTAAAAATTCCTAATTTACATACAGAAGAAGTTTATTCCTTTGAAGAGATACAATGTTTTCAAAACTTGGCAGGCTGCCCAGACCTGGCAGATTGCCCAGACTTTACCTCTGCCGGGTTAGCCCCCCCATATAAAAAATGTTGACTTTTTTTTATGTAGTTTGTTAGATCTTTGTTAGATCAGGTTAGATCAATCAATGTTTGCGTTAGATCTCACACAGAAAAAGCAATATTAAGAGTTATTTGCTGGGGGGGCTAACCCGTCATCAGCCCCCCCTATCAAATTTTCTGGCCGAAAATCATTCAGGCTGATAGATATTCGTTAGATCCGGTAAGATCAAGTGGTTTTAACGTTAGATCTCACATAATTATAGACTTATTAAGTGATTAATGAGGGGGGGCTGGCCCCCCCTTATCAATTTTTTGGGACAAAAATCATTCAGGCTAATAGATATTCGTTAGATCCGGTAAGATCAAGTGGTTTTAACGTTAGATCTCACATAATTATAGACTTATTAAGTGATTAATGAGGGGGGCTGGCCCCCCCTTATCAATTTTTTGGGACAAAAATCATTCAGGCTAATAGATATTCGTTAGATCCGGTAAGATCAAGTGGTTTGAACGTTAGATCTCACATCGTTTCCGAGATATTCCACATAAAAAACTAGATTTTTAGGTGGTACATATGTATGGACATATGGACGGGTTGGCCCCCCCTTATGAAATTTTCTGGCCGAAAATCATTCAGGCTAATAGATATTCGTTAGATCCGGTAAGATCAAGTGGTTTTAACGTTAGATCTCACATCATTTCAGAGATATTCCACATACAAATACAGATATTGGATGTATACAAGGACAAATGAGGGGGGGCTGGCTCCCCCTTATCAATATTTTTGGCCAAAAATCATTCAGGCTGATAGATATTCGTTAGATCCGGTAAGATCAAGTGGTTTTAACGTTAGATCTCACATAATTATAGACTTATTAAGTGATTAATGAGGGGGGGCTGGCCCCCCCTTATCAATTTTTTGGGACAAAAATCATTCAGGCTAATAGATATTCGTTAGATCCGGTAAGATCAAGTGGTTTGAACGTTAGATCTCACATCGTTTCCGAGATATTCCACATAAAAAAATAGATTTTTAGGTGGTACATATGTATGGACATATGGACGGGTTGGCCCCCCCTTATGAAATTTTCTGGCCGAAAATCATTCAGGCTAATAGATATTCGTTAGATCCGGTAAGATCAAGTGGTTTTAACGTTAGATCTCACATCATTTCAGAGATATTCCACATACAAATACAGATATTGGATGTATACAAGGACAAATGAGGGGGGGGCTGGCCCCCCCTTATCAATATTTTTGGCCAAAAATCATTCAGGCTGATAGATATTCGTTAGATCCGGTAAGATCAAGTGGTTTTAACGTTAGATCTCACATAATTATAGACTTATTAAGTGATTAATGAGGGGGGGCTGGCCCCCCCTTATCAATTTTTTGGGACAAAAATCATTCAGGCTAATAGATATTCGTTAGATCCGGTAAGATCAAGTGGTTTTAACATTTGAATATCCATAATTACAGGAATATTTGGTAGGAATGCACAGATACCTGTTCTAGAATCTATATCGGAGCAGATACTGAGCATTTTCACATGTACTAGTGATGAGTGCCATTGAGCATACCAGGGCTCGAGTCCTGCGGGAACATGTGGGAACGACGTCCCTGCACTTATTTTACTGCAGGAACGCCGTTCCCTTTGCAGGACTCGGGCAGCTTTTGCAGTGCCGTACTAACTAGGGGGCGGGGGCGATTCACCTTGGGTGTCACATGCTGGGGGGGTGTCGGGCGGCCACGACACCCCCTCCTCCAAGTCCCCTCTATGCATCAGTGACAGCGCGGCGTGTCTGTCAGCGGCCACGGAGTGTAAAAAACTGACAGTGCAGGGGGAGAGCTGTGACAGGGTGTGGGGGTGACCGCGTCGGGTGCGGACTGTACCGCTACCCGGGTGACATACAGACCGGCCGCCGCGAGGAAGGAGTAAAAAACACAGTCTCTCGCTCTCTTGTACAACAGGGAGAGCGAGAGATGGTAAGGCAGCGTTAAACGGAGGACAGGAAATGCCAGAGATGTAGCAGGTGATTGGTTGCTAGGTGGCCCTAGCAACCAATCATTATCTTGTGGTTCAGAATAGGAAAGTGCAAAGGTAAGAACTAACACAGAGCACATGGGGGGGGGGGTACAGAGGTTGACGTGGAGGGGGTACAGAGATGGACATAGGGGGTACAGAGGTGGACATGGGGGGTACAGTGGTGGACATGGGGGGGTACAGTGGTGAACACAGGTGGACCGGGGGAACAGAGGTGGAGGGGGGTACAGTGGTGGACATGAGGGGTACAGTGGTGGACATGGGTACAGTGGCGGACATTGGGGGGGTACAGTGGTGAACACGGGGGGGTACAGTGGTGAACACAGGTGGACAGGGGGAACAGAGGTGGACATGAGGGGTACAGAGGTGGACATGGGGGGGATACAGAGGTGAACACAGAGGTGGACATGGGGGGTGCAGAGGTGGACATGGGAGAGGGGGTACAGAGGGTGGACGGGGTAGAGGTGGACATGAGGGGGTACAGAGGTGGACACAGAGGTGGACGGGGTAGAGGTGGACATGGGGGGGGTACAGAGGTGAACACAGAGGTGGAAGGGGGTACAGAGGTGGACATGGGGAGGAACAGGGGTGAACACAGAGGTGGACAGGGTAGAGGTGGACATGAGGGAGTACAGAGGTGGACATGGGGGGGGGGAACAGAGGTGGAGGGGGCACAGAGGTGAACACAGAGGTGGACATGGGGGGGTGCAGAGGTTTACATGGGGGGTACAAAGGTGGACATGGGGGGGGTACCGAGGTGGACATGGGGGGGGGTACCGAGGTGGACATGGGGGGGTACCGAGGTGGACATGGGGGGGTACAGAGGTGGACATGGGGGGGTACAGAGATGAACCCAGAGGTGGACATGGGGGGGTGTACAGCACCCTGAGACCAGCCAGGCCAGCACCCTGAGACCAGCCAGGCCAGCACCCTAAGACCAGCCAGGCCAGCACCCTGAGACCAGCCAGGCCAGCACCCTAAGACCAGCCAGGCCAGCACCCTGAGACCAGCCAGGTCAGTAGGTATGTGTGATTAAAGAATATCTATTAGCCTGAATGATTTTCGGCCAGAAAATTTCATAAGGGGGGACCAACCCGTCCATATGTCCATACATATGTACCACCTAAAAATCATTTTTTTTATGTGGAATATCTCGGAAACAATGTGAGATCTAACGTTAAAACCACTTGATCTTACCGGATCTAACGAATATCTATCAGCCTGAATGATTTTCAGCCAAAAATATTGATAAGGGGGGGCCAGCCCCCCCCTCATTTGTCCTTGTATACATCCAATATCTGTATTTGTATGTGGAATATCTCTGAAATGATGTGAGATCTAACGTTAAAACCACTTGATCTTACCGGATCTAACGAATATCTATTAGCCTGAATGATTTTCGGACAGAAAATTTCATAAGGGGGGGCCAACCCGTCCATATGTTCATACATATGTACCACCTAAAAATCTAGTTTTTTTATGTGGAATATCTCGGAAACGATGTGAGATTTAACGTTCAAACCACTTGATCTTACCGGATCTAACGAATATCTATTAGCCTGAATGATTTTTGTCCCAAAAAATTGATAAGGGGGGGCCAGCCCCCCCTCATTAATCACTTAATAAGTCTATAATTATGTGAGATCTAACGTTAAAACCACTTGATCTTACCGGATCTAACGAATATCTATCAGCCTGAATGATTTTTGGCCCAAAAAATTGATAAGGGGGGCCAGCCCCCCTCATTAATCACTTAATAAGTCTATAATTATGTGAGATCTAACGTTAAAACCACTTGATCTTACCGGATCTAACGAATATCTATCAGCCTGAATGATTTTTGGCCAAAAATATTGATAAGGGGGGGCCAGCCCCCCCTACTTTGTCCTTGTATACATCCAATATCTGTATTTGTATGTGGAATATCTCTGAAATGATGTGAGATCTAACGTTAAAACCACTTGATCTTACCGGATCTAACGAATATCTATTAGCCTGAATGATTTTCGGCCAGAAAATTTCATAAGGGGGGGCCAACCCGTCCATATGTCCATACATATGTACCACCTAAAAATCTAGTTTTTTATGTGGAATATCTCGGAAACGATGTGAGATCTAACGTTCAAACCACTTGATCTTACCGGATCTAACGAATATTTATTAGCCTGAATGATTTTTGTCCCAAAAAAATTGATAAGGGGGGGCCAGCCCCCCCTCATTAATCACTTAATAAGTCTATAATTATGTGAGATCTAACGTTAAAACCACTTGATCTTACCGGATCTAACGAATATCTATCAGCCTGAATGATTTTCGGCCAGAAAATTTGATAGGGGGGGCTGATGACGGGTTAGCCCCCCCAGCAAATAACTATTAATATTGCTTTTTCTGTGTGAGATCTAACGCAAACATTGATTGATCTAACCTGATCTAACAAAGATCTAACAAACTAAATAAAAAAAAGTCAACATTTTTTATATGGGGGGGCTAACCCGGCAGAGGTCAGACTTTGACTTGGCTGAGAGCAGACAGGAAATTCTTTGCATACCAAAGTGCAGGAGAGAAAATTATTTTCATGTCAAAGATCGTGAAACCCATATAAAGAATTGCAACGGGAAAAAGATGGCGATAACGATTCTTGATGATTAATCATGCAGCTCTAGGAAGGGGGGTGCAGATACCTGTCTAAGACTTCCTGTCCAACCACCCCCGCTGTCTCATTGGAAACTCCCTGTTCCCGGGAGAGAGCAGGGACCAGTGGGGACCAGCCACGCCCCTCGCGCACGCAGCAGCGAAGCCGCAACGCTTAACTTCCTTATTCCCTCACCAAGGATGGCGGCGGGGGCAGCCGAGAGACGAGCAATTGCTCGGCCTCGGCTGCCGACATCGCGGGCACGCTGGACAGGTAAGTGTCCATTTTTTTAAAGTCAGCAGCTGCAGTATTTGTAGCTGCTGGCTTTTTAAAAAAAAAAATTGGGTAGACCTCCGCTTTAACCACTTCCCACCCAGCCACTGCATATGTACAGCTGGATGGGCGCTCTCTCAGGAACGTCCCTCAGGAGGGGGATGTGCTCGTGTCACCCGGACACGGCACATCTCAGAATGGCAGAAGGGCTCTGTGATTGGCCCTCCTGATCACACGATGGCCGTGTGCAATCACAGCCGTCAAGTGATGTAAACGGAGAACCGGTTGCTAGGCGATCGGCTCTCCTCTCCTCAGACATTAGTTGTTGTGAGGAGAGTGGATCTCTGCAGCCAGCTGGTGATCGGTGTGTATGAGCTGTTTTTTTACAGATTTTTATACACTGATCACCAGCCTAGCACAATGTAAAAAACGCATGTCCCCACACAGTAAAAACACCTGTCCCGTGATCACCTGCGCACATCTGTACATGATCATCTGCGTACATATGTCTTTGATCACGCAAACCAATTATTATACACTTAACGGGATTTTTTTTTTATTTGTTTTTATTATTTTTTTACCAAAGACATGTAGCAGAATACATTTTGGCTTAAATGTATGACAAAACGTGATTTTATTGTCCTTTTTTTTTTTTTTTTTTTTTTTTTAATAAAGAAAATCGTTTTTTCTCCAAATTGTTTGCTTTTTTTTTTTCGCAAAAAAAATACTGAGTGGTGAATAAATACCACCAAAATAAAGCTCAATTTGTGCGAACAAAATGATGATAAATTTCATTTGGGTACAGCATCGCATGTCCGTGCAATTTGTCATTAAAAATGCGAGAGTGCTAAAAATTGGCCTGGGAAGGAAGGGGGTGAAAGTGCCCGGTATTGATGTGGTTAAAGATGTAGCAGCTACTTGGCTCCCTACCCACATTCCCCTGGCAAGAGTCTCTCGAACTGTTTATCTAGCTGTTGCACAACCATCTACCTTGTCCTTGTAGCCTTAGCAGCTTTTATGTGAGTACACATTGAAGTGAAAGCAAAGCCACCAGAACAAGTGCCCAAAATTTCTCTTCTATTCTTGTTCTGGCGACAGCTGCAGAGTTTTGGATTTGCCATCACGGCAGTGATCACCAGGACAAATGGAGAATGACTCTACCCGGTAGGAACATGGACAGAAATGGGCCATTGCACACTGCAGCTTGAAAAGGCTCAGTACAGCAGTTTTTTTTTTTGTTTTTTTTTACTGAACTAAAATGCAGTCCATTGTTAACAATATACTTATACACACAGGCACATAAGTGCTATGTATTCTTAAGTAAAAGGAAAGTGAAAATCTGTGTTCCTGGTCAGTGATTTTCTCAGGTATGTGCATATGAGCATAAATATGAATACATTTTTCCCCAGGAGGCCTCGTACACATGACCGAGAAATTTGTCGGGCGAAACACATTGTTTTCCTCACCGAATTACTTGTGAGGCTTGTCGAGTAGCTCGACAAGCTGTCTTTGCATACACACTGTAAAGACCAAATCTCCTCGTTCTCAAATGCGGTGACTTCATTACATACAACAGCAGGGGAAGTTCGATTCCACTGGCACAACCCTTGGGGCTGCTTTTGCTAATCTCATGTTACTGTGTGTTAGGTAAACGTTTGGTAAGAGACATTTGCACTTTTCAGTCTCTCAGCGTGACAAATGTGCTATTTCCATTACAAACGCTACTTTTACCGAAGGTGCGCGGGTTTCTAAGCATACACACGCTTGAGTTTCTCGTCGAAAAGCAGCCCAACGAGGAACACGACGAGCCAATTTAGACTCCCGACGAGGAAAAAGAGAACTTGCTCTCTTTTTTGCTCGTTGAGTTCCTCGACAGTTTCCTCGATGAAAAGCATACACACGACCGTTTTCCTCAGCAAAAAAGCTCTGCCACCAAGTTTCTTGATGGATTCTGCCGAGGAAACCGGTCGTGTGTACGCGGCCGAAAAGTCTTGTGCATACAAATACACTTGCATTTTAAACTAGGCTAGTTTTATGTAAAAAGTGTATTTGCAGTGATGCTCAACCAGTACTTCACTGTCAGGGAATCTGTATGTATCGTGTGAGTCAGATTACAGCAAGCTCCACCAGGAGGGCATTTAGTTGGATGACACTTTTCCTTTTACAAGTACAGGAAACCTGTACAAAACAAAAATCCTTACACTGCCATCGCTGTCCTCTTTTCGAAAATGCTACCTGGCATCCATGCTGACACCTCGCTGACCTATAACAAGTATATCCAATAAATCAGGAGCTGCTACTTCACCTGCTGCATGCTTCCTGCTTCCGGTCTCTAAAGCCGGAGATCTCGATCTCAATCCAGCTGCTCTCCTGGCTTTCTCCCTCCCTCATTGGCTCCCATTGCCCTAAATCAGTCAGTGAGGAGGGAGTGGGGGCAGGGTTGAGATACACAGCACGTGGCACGAGCATGCACCAGTCATCGTTGCCCCCCCCCCCCCCCCCATAGTAAGCGGCCTGCTAGGGGGGTGGAGCCTAGAGCGCTGACAGGAGACCCCAAAAGAGGAGGATTAGGACTGCTCTGTGCAAAACCACTGAACAGAGCAGATACGTATAACATGTTTTAAAAAAAAAATTATACACTCACTGGACACCTATTTATGTACACCCGTTGTATTGCTTAGAAACACAAATTGCACATGGTAGCAACATGTAGGCATCTAGATGTGGTGAAGATGACTTGCTGAAGTTCAAACCGAGCACCAGAATGGGGAAGAAAGGGGATTTAAGTGACTTTGCATGTGGCATGGTGGTTGGTGCCAGATGGGCTGGTCTGAGAATTTCAAAAACTGCTAAACTACTGGGATTTGTACGCACAACCATCTTTAGGATTTACAGAGAATGATCCAAAAAAAAAAAAATAGCGGCAATTGAGTGGATGAAAATGCCTTCTTGTCTGAGGAGAATGGGCAGCCTGGTTCAAGATGATAGAAAGGCAACAGTGAGGGCTCTTTCACACGGAGCGTCCGTTCAGGTCCGCCTGCCAGTTTTTTGGGGTTTTTTTGCGGACCTGAATGGGCGCTCTGTGCTCCTCTATGGAGCCGCGAATGTCGAACCGCTCCGATCTGCCAAAGTATGACGGAGGAAAAACCTACTTTTCCTTCCGTCTGGCGGATCGGATGAACACGGACAGACGGTCCGAGTTCATCCGATTGTCCCCCCCATAGGGGAGAGCGGAGAAAAGACAGGGCGGTCCATGCACAGTGTGCGGGGACCGCCCTGTCATCCGACGGCTCAGCGGGGAACAACGGAGCGATCCCCGCTGAGCAAACGGAGGTGCACTCAAAAAAAACCCCCTTGTTACAACCAAGGCACAACACATCAAACCTTGATGAGCTACAGCAGCAAAAGACCACACTGGGTGCCACTCCTGTCGGTTAAGAATTTGCACAGGCTCACCAACATTGGACAATAAAAGATTGGAAAAACTTTGGGTTTGATGAGTCTCAATTTCAGCTGCAACATTCAGATTGTAGGGTCAGAATTTGGCATAAACATGAAAGCATGGATCCATCCTGCCTTTTATCAACAGTACAGACTGGTGGTGGTGGTGTAATGGTGTGGGGAATATTTCCATGGCATACTTTGGGCCCCTTAGTACCAATTGAGCATCTTATTAATGCCACGGCCTACCTGAGTATTGTTGCTGACCATATCAATGGCCTCCACATTCACAAGATCTCGGTCCAATAGAGCACCTTTGGGATGTGGTGGAACAGCAGATTCACATTCTGGATGTGCAGCCGACAAATCTGCAGCGGGTAATGCTATCATGTCAACATGGACCAAAATCTCTGAGGAATGTTTCAAAAATGGGGTCCAACCCTAGCAAGGTGTACCTAATAAAGTGTCTGTGAGTGTGTATACCCATAGAAGTCTCTAGGAACCTGCACATTGCCATGGAGGTGCTGCGGTAGCCATATCTTTGTTGTCGCAGGCCTTTGCAGGAAGGGTTAGGTCTCTTATTGTAGACCCGATCAGCACATTTAATACATGCTACACTCGGAGGCATGATATACAATTGTACATGAGCTCGGTGGTGACCATTAATAGTAATTTATCTGCGACTAGTCTCAGGAATACTGATGGTTTCTCACCTGTGCTGTTGCCATTTAGTGAAGTGCTGCTGTGTAAAGGTGGCAAAAGCTCCTTGAATGTCATTGTGAAATCATTTGATTTGAATGCCTGGCCTTTCTCTTACAAATCTTCATTTCATTATGGAACAGCAGCTGAATGTGACTCGTGGTGTTTCTAGAGGTAATGTGGCATTTCAGTGCTTGGAAATGTCTGAAACAGAAGAATATCAACTAACTAGAACCAGCCACAGCCATTGGCAGTGATCAGAAATATATTAAAGTGTTTTATTCAGCCTGACATTATATTGACACAGTAGATTCTAAATCATCTGATGGGATGTAGTAGTAGCATTATTATTATACAGGATTTATATAGCACCAACAGTTTAAGCAGCACTTTAAAACACAAGGGCAGACCGTACAATTGCAATACAATTCCATACAGTGAAAATCGGAGGGCCCTGCTCCTTTAGAGCTTACAAAAGAGAATTAATAAAAGCGCACAAAGCATTCATACCTTGTTTAACCACTTCTCGCCCATCCTATAGCAGAATGCTGGGCGGTGGTTCAGTTATCCTGACTGGGCATCATATGATGTCCAGCAGGATAACAGCCGGAGGGGCACGCATCGCGGCGATCGGTGGTGCGACGTGTCAGCCTGACACAACGCTACACCGATCTCGGTAAACCACGTTATCAGTCGTGTCCAATCACGGCTGATCACGATGCAAACGGGAAGAGCCGTTGACCGACTTTTCCTTACTCGCGGGTAGAGGAGAGCCCTTCGACGGGGGGTCTGCGCTGTTGTTTATCAGCGCAGCCCCCTTCAGATGCTCGCCCAGGACCACCAGGGTTGGGCACTCGCACTGGACCACCAGGTATGCCACCCTAGACCACCAGGGATCAGCCAATCATTGCCCAGGCAGCTGCCAATCTGTGCCCATCCACAATGCCTGCAAGTGCCACCAGGGATGCCTATCAGTGCCCAGCAGTGCCGCCTAGCATTGCCACCCATAAGTACCCTTTAGTGCCGCCTTATCATTGCCCATCGGTGCTGCCTTATCAGTGCCCACCCGTGAAGAAGAAAACGTACTTATTTACAAAATTTTATAACAGAAAAAAACTTTTTTCAGAATTTTTGGTCTGTTTTTTTTTATTATTATTTTTTAGCAAAAAATGAAAAACCGCAGAGGTGATCAAATACCACCAAAATAAATGTATATTTGTGGGAACACAATGATAAACATTCTGTTTAGGTACAGTGTACCATGACCGCGCAATTGTCATTTAAACGGCGACAGCGCAGAAATCTGAAAATTGTCTTGGGCAGGAAGGGGGTGTAAGTGCCCGGTATTGAAGTGGTTAATGAATTTATTAGTGAGCTCTCTGACATTTCTTGATTTAAGTATAAAAGGTAAGCTGCCCAGATTGTGCCGCTTTAGAAGTAGTGGTTGAGTGGGCAGTATGTGTGATGGGACGGGAGTCGGAGAAATCACTCACTTTATGGAGGCAGCAGAAAAGCATAGACACCTACAGGAAGGTTTTAGAATAGAAATGCACACAAAGAGGAGGAACAAAAGAAAGAAGCGTGCACACAGTCATTCCCAGAGAGAGTCACACACTGACACTACCAATCATTTTAATGACTGGCAATTATACTCGTAAAAAAAAAAGCCAGTTTCCCAGAACACATTGTACCTGTCACTGAGAAGAAGCCTTGTGCTCCCTCTAGTGGCAGCCGAGAATGGAAGCTTACTGTTAAACTCATTGTCAGCTTCTGGGTGAATGGGCCAAGGCTGCAGGCTTGCTGTGTGTTTGGCTACATTTCTACATTTCTTATGTATCTACAATACTCACTGGCCACTTTATTAGGTACACCTCGCTAGTACTGGATTGGACCCCATTTTGCCTTCATTCTTCATGGCATAGATTCTCCTCAGAGATTTTGGTCCATATTGACATGATGAGGGTCATGCAGTTGCTGCACATCCATGATGAGAATCTCCCATTCTACCACATCCCAAAGGTGCTCTATTAGAGATCTGGTGACTGTGGGGGCCATTGGAGTGCAGTGATCTCTGTCATTCAAGGAAACGGTGGTGAGATGATTTGAGCTTTGTGACATCCTGTTAGGAGCCATCAGAAGGTGGTACACTGTAGTCATAAAGGGATGGACATGGTCAGCAACAATACTCGGGTAGGCTGTGGTGTTTTAACAATGCTCAATTGGTACTAAGGAGCCCAAAGTGTGCCAAGAAAATATCCCCCACACCATTACACCACCACCAGCCTGAACCGTTGATACAAGGAAGGGTGAATCAATACTTTAATGTTTTTTATGCCAAATTCTGGCCCTACCAGCTGAATGTTGCAACTGAAATTGAGACTTGTCAGAACAGGCAACGTTTTTCCAATCTTCCATTTGTCCAACTTTGGTGAACCTCTGCAAATTGTAGCCTCAGTTTCCTGTTCTTAGCTGACAGGAGTGGCACCCAGTGTGGTCTTTTGCTGCTGTGGCCCATCTGATTCAATGTGTTGTGCGTTCAGAGATGGTATTTTGCATACCTTGGTTTTAACGAGTGGTTATTTGAGTTAGGCCCCTTTCACATGGGGCAGTGGAGGTGCGCTGGCGGTATAGCGGCGCTATACCGTCGGCTTTGCCGCAAGTTGCGGCTGCTAGCGGTGCGGTATTAACCCCCGCTAGTGGCCGTGAAAGGGTTAATACCGCCCGCAATGCGCCTCTATAGAGGCGCATTGCGGGCAGTATTGCCGTGGTTTCCCATTCTTTTCAATGGGAAGGAGCGGTATACATGCCGCTCCTCTCACCGCTCCAAAGATGCTGCTTGCAGGAGATTTTTTTTCTCTCCCGCCAGCGCATCGCCTCAGTGTGAAAGCCCTCGGGCTTTCACATTGAAGTTGCTGGGGCAGTAGTTTTTCAGGCGGTATAGCAGCGCTATAGGGGGCCTTACTGTTGCTTTTCTATCACCCTAAACCACACAACTGTCACTCACGTAGATCAGCAGTTTTTGAAATACTCAGACCAGCCTGTCTGGCACCAACAACCATGTCGCATTCAAAGTTACTGAAATCCCCTTCCCCATTCTGATGCTCGGCTTGAACTTCAGCAAGTCGTCTTCACCATATCTAAATGCTTGAATGTGTTGGGTCGCTGCCATGTGATTGGCTGATTAGCAATTTGTGTTACCAAGATAATTGTACCCAATTAAGTGGCTGGTGAGTGTATACTTCCCTGTTTGAGCCCTCGTTCACACTGAGGGTGGGATTGAAATTGTACAAGTTTAGCTGAACACGCACAAATTTCAATGTGAGTTTGGGGCGATTTGGCAGACATCTGTGCGGGTTCATGCACGGATATCTATTGAAATTGCCCTCAAAGTCTCCAAAAGTAATGCAGAAACGACTTTTGGGATGGTGCCATCGCAGGCAATAGGCTCCGATTTGGCATGTGATCTGACATGTTAAAATCGCATGCAAAATCGTCCCAATGTGTACATGGGCTTACAGTAAGGTTGAAAGCTTTTTATGCATAAACCCCCTTCATCCTATAGAATCGCTTTTTGTTGGGGAGCTGGGAGCTGACACGTAGGCAATATCTACCAGTAAGAAGCCATACAAAGAATCGGTTAGGACTGAGAAGACACGGTCCTTGCCATCAAATTATTTACTTTCATTAGAATAGATCTAAACATTCATAAATACTTGACAATAGGTGTCTATAAGCCTGCCCCATTACATAACCCAAGTAAAATAATGAAGACGCTTCCACACTCGAATAGCAAAAAGGAATCTATAATTCATTTATTATACCTCCAATTACATGGAAACGCATTTCTACATTACCTCCTCAGAAAGACCTTGAAAAATGTAGCCAAGGAATGGTCATGGTAAATAGAGAGGAAGGTGAATGAATATAAGCAAGAAAATGTGACCAGATTCTATAACAAGTCAGTCGTAGTACTGTATACAGTTGTGCTTATAAGTTTACATACCCTGGCAGCATTTGTGATTGGCTATTTTTCAGAGAATATGAATCATAACACACAAACTTTTCTTTCACTCATGGTTAGTGTTTGACTGAAGCCATTTATTATCAATCGACTGTGTTTACTCTTTTTAAGTCATAATCCAAACAGAAACTACCCAAATGACCCCGATCAAAAGTTTACATACCCTGGTGATTTTGGCGTGTTAACACGCACACAAGTTGACACAAAGGTGAATGAGCATTAAAGGTAACCATTCTCACCTGTGATAAGTTTGCTTGCCCATCTCTCTTGGTAAAAAGCCTCCAGTTCCTGTAATTTCTTGGGTTGTCTTGCATGAAATGCACGTTTTGAGATCTCCTCAGGGTGGCTCAATGATATTGAGGGTTGGAGACTGAGATGACCACTCCAGGATCTTCATTTTATTCTGCTGTAGCCAATGACAGGTCGACTTGGCCTTGTGTTTTGGATCATTGTCATGTCATGTCATGTAGCCAACGACAGGACGACTTGGCCTTGTGTTTTGGATCATTGTCATGTCATGTAGCCAACGACAGGACGACTTGGCCTTGTGTTTTGGATCATTGTCATGTCATGTAGCCAATAACAGGTCGACTTGGCCTTGTATTTTGGATCATTGTCATTCCCCTTTTGTCATGCAGGCTCTGTAAAGTATAATGTTTATTTATTTGTCAGTGTTGCTGTGATTTTACAATGGCACTATACTATTGATCACTATCTATTTTTTTACTATAGGGCACATTCATGGGAAATCTCCGCAGCCTAATGCAGTTTTTACATCAGACTCAGCCACACCCTGCTGGAGGCGCAAACGAGCTGCCAACACGACGACGTCCACCACGTCCTGTCAGGCGCCTCCTCCGTCGCCTCAGGCGTTGGGGACTCCTTCCTCCTCGTACCCAAGGGACACAGACCGAGACCCATCAAAATCAAAGTACAGGCTCATCGCAGCTAGTGTCAGAGGGCAGTGATCCTCCTTCAGCTCCACTGCTTCCAGTCAAGACCCCTTTAGACACTCCTGATTTTTCTGTTTCCCAGACTGATTCTGCCATTTCTCCTTTACCAAATGATCCCACTGAGGATAGGAGTGGACTGATGATGGGAATGGTGCAGGTGGTCAGGGAAAGAATTTTACTCCCATTTAGTGGAGCGGAACAATTGGGTGCAGAAAGAGCCGATTGTGGTGTGGAGATAGACAGGCCTGAAGAAGAGGATGAAATGCTGTTGCTACCACTGGCAGAAGGCTTAGACAGCGAGTCAGAAGATGTAAGCTTGATTTCATGTTAACACTGCTTTCGTTCTATCCTCTATATACACCTTTGCACAAAGTGGAGGGCTTTTTAATTCAGCCCAGGCTAATACACTCCTAACTACAGTGCTCAGTGGATCTCGCCCCAACTTCTTATCCCCACCTCTCCTTGCAACATGTGATTCATGAACGCCACATGACTGGAGAGGGAAAAAACAGCACAGAAAACGGTCAAAAAATAAAGGGATGTCTTCTTGATCTGGATATTGTTCCCAGGTGGTGGATGTACCTCTGCATCAAAGACTGAGCAGATGACTAATATATTGTTTTACTGTCTGTGTCTCATAGACTTTGACAATGATGTAAAAAATGTAGGCATAGGTGTTCTGTGGATGTAAGGGGCCTGCTTTAATATCATTTCTCCCCGATGAGACATAGAACTATGCCCCACCTGAAGCTGTTTACTGGGTTTAGAGTGTACACGAGTGTTTGTGTACACCTTTAGATTGTGTACATAGGGCTCAGTTTAGTCGGTGTGGGGGCCAAGGTCTTATACCATCTGATTTGAAAAAGTGTCAGATACAGGTAGGGAGCAAAGAGTGTGGTGCACTGCAAATGGTGTGGTGGCATAGGTAAAGCAAATGATAAAGTGAACAAAAGGTGGACGGTGATGCCTTCCAGTATCTTCAAAAGAAAAGATCGTCACAAGCACATCGAAAGCTCAAATAAGAGCCGTTTATTAGTCGCAACAGAAAAAATAACCGCTAGATTTTATATATATATATATATTGCAATAGGACCAATGGCAGAGAGTCATAAATGCTTCTCCCCTTGCTCATGTTTATTATAAAGCCTTATTTTAATGTTTTTAGATTTTTATCTTTTTTAGCTCTCCATGTCCTCCTTTGGTATGTTTGACCATGCCTCATGTTTTTATCTGTTGCCTTATCAGGCTGCTTATATTGCTTATGCTCTATCTTCGCTCCTTTTTTTTTTTTTATTGTCTGGTTGCTTAGATATGAGGTTCTGCCCAAGGTGCTGACTTCACTTCTGGCAGAAGTAGGAGCGGCCAGGATGGTGGGATGGCAATTACTATGGAGAGCCTTTAAAACTTCCTACTGTTATAGGAATGGCATGGTTTGTATGTACATTCTCAATGGTGATTTGTGGCATGGTGCACTGGGACAGGACACTGGAGCACAGACATACTTTGGCATATTGGTGATCATATGTTAAGTTTTTAATTTTTTTACTTTCTCATTGGTCCTCTTGTGACTAAATAAATAACGCTAAACTGAGCTTGCGATGTGCTGGTGATGCTCGATACAGGTAGGGCCCACATGTCCTCACATCACCAGTGTACTCCTTTTTTTTTTTTAAAGCTATTTACCTATGCTAACTAATAGAGCAGAGCTCTGCAATATCCAGCGGCGGTGCAAAGCTGAGTGTGACTGAATGCCTGAGAGGGCATAAAGCCTTTGGTGTAAAAATAGAAAGGTAGCATGGGGAATTTATAACTCCTGTAGGGAAGACCATGCAGAACAGCTGTGTGCAGTGGTTGAGACAATTCTGCCGGCTTCTCTGCTTTTTGACTAAGATCAAGTGACGTTTGCAGCTTCAGTGGAAACCCCTCTAGTGATCAGAAGTTAAATTGTACTAATTAAAACCTTGCAGGTCCTGTAAATCAGTTTGAAGTAAAATGGTGAAAAATGTCACGCATGTATGCAGTGCATTAAAATAACTGGCATAAGGGGGTGAACATTACAGTGAAGCAATTTGGGAGTTGCAATTGTTCTTAAAGATGTAGGCTTTGGGGCTTTCATCTGAAATGTTTCTTTACCACCTGATGAATTACTGACCTGGAACAAGTATGCGACCAGTGAAGTGTGAAAAGTCCAAGGCCCGGATTCACAAAGCACTTTCGCCGACGTAACTCACCTTTTCCCGGCGTAGCATCAATATACGCCCGGCGTATGTGTGTGCGAGAGTCACAAACCAAGATACGCCTAAAAATAGGCCATCCTACCCCGACGTATCTTACTTACGCCGGCGTGGCGTGGGCGCAATTATGGTCTGGACATATGTTGCTTCTCCCATTGATTAGGCATTCACATATGCAAATTAGGGAAAAACTTACTTGCGCATGGTATACGCGATTTGCGTAAGTTTTACGTCCGGCGTAAAGTTATTCCCCATAGATGAGGCGCAACCCATGCAAAGGTATGGACCAGGGAACACAAGCCTACGTATTGTACGTTGGATGTCTGTGAATATGGGCCGCCGTGGGTCTGGCGGGGCGTAGGTTACGTTAACGGCGTACACAGTGATCCGGCGTATCTTAGGCAGTTGTTCCGACGTAGTTATGCGCACGGTGATACGGCCACATCTCGACGCAAGCGCAGTTCGTTTTAAGTACTTGTCTGGCGCCCGACCCATCATTTGCAAGGGGTCACGCTTCATTAGCATTGATCACGCCCACTTCCACCTACTTCCACTTGCGCCAGGCTTCGCCTTCAAAATGTACGCTACGCCGGCCCAGAGTTGGGAGCAATAGCTTGCTGAATTCAGTGCATGCCTCTCCGCTTGCGTAGCGTACTATGTGCGCTACGCCGGCGTAAATATGCGCCCATCTCTGTGAATCCGTGCCCAATTATCTATCTTGCCTATTTGTTCCAGGCGAGTGCTCAGTATCTGTTGAAGCAAGGTTCAGGGCGAGAACCCTGGAGCCTCCACCTTTAAAATCAAGTTAGCAATGTCGGCCTTCATGTTGCTGTCTTCTCGGATTCCTGTTAAAGTAGTAGTAAAGTCATTATATATAAAAGTGGGTAATCTGATCTGAGCCGTACATGCGCATCCCAGATCACATTTATGGCCCACTCTGTGTGCCACAGCGACTCCCATGCGCATTTGAGAGAGTGATGTCACCACAGCCTGGCAATTTTAAGCGGAAAAAAAGAAACAAAACCCGGAAGGAAGACTGGGCAAAGATGGCTGTGGCAGTTCTGCACTGGAGGGCTCTGTTTGCAGGTAGGTCTGTCATAATGTACTAGTATGCAGTACGATCGTCTCACGGTAAGGAAGAACGGGGAGATGCTGATGTAAACATACATCTCCCCGCTCTGCCTAGTGACAATGACAGTGATCACCGCTTCCTGTAATCGGAAGTGGTGATCACTGTCTGTCACATGTAGCACATCCCCCCTACAGTAAGAATCACTCACTAGGGCACACTTAACCCCTACAGCGCCACCTAGTGGTTAACCCCTTCACTGCCAGTGTAATTTTCACAGTAATTGGTGCATTTTTATATTGCTATTAATAAATATGCCATAAAACTATCCCCTATTTTGTAGACACTATTACTTTTGCGCAAACCGATTTAATAAACGCTTTTTGCGTTTTTTTTTTTTTTTTTACCAAAAATATGTAGAATACGTATCGGTCTAAACTGAGGGGAAAAAAAATCATATATATATATTTTTTGGGGATATTTATTACAACAAAGTGAAAAATATTGCTTTTTTTTTTTTTTTTTTTTTTTTTTCAAAATTGACGCTCTATTTTTGTTTATAGCGCAAAAAAATGCAGAGGTGATCAAATACCACCAAAAGAAAGCTCTCTTTGTGGGGAAAAGGGACGTTAAGTTTGTTTTGAGAGCCACGTTGCACGACTGCGCAATTGTCGGTTAAAGCGACACAGTGCCGAATCATATAAAGTGGCCCAGTCATTTAGCAACAAAATGGTCCGGGGCTTAAGTGGTTAATAAAGGCAAATAGACTGTGTGCATTTTGCAAGTGCAGTTGCTCCAGAGTTTAGTAATGAGTTGAAGCTTCACTTTGCAAATCACATGCAAGTAAAATAAAATATTTTTTTTTTGCTTGCATGTTATTGGATGATGGAAGTCAGCAGATCTTCCCCTCATTTACTAAGCTCTGGAGCAACTGCACTTGTAAAATTACTGTTAGTAAATCCACCCCCTTGTATGGATGTATTTTGAAGCCAGTAAAGATGTGTGAATGTGTTTAACATATAAAAGTAAATCTGTGACAAAACCAAGCAGATACAGTACAGAAAGCTAAATAAAGATATGCAAATCTCAACTGTTTCCCACCATTCACTTCTTTTTGCTGCCTTGTTAGATTTTTGTGATCAACAACCATCAGTAGGGAAGTAAGAAGGGACGAGACCACATCTCTGTTAAAAAGAAAAAAAAAAGGGACGAGACCAAGCTTTGCTGTTGAAATTTGCATATAACATCAATACAGTTGAACCTTGGATTACGAGCATAATCCGTTCCTGGAGAATGCTCCTAATCCAAAGTACTCGCATATCAAAGCCAGTTTTCCCATTGAAGTCAACAGAAACAAAAAAAATGAGTTCTGCATTGACTTCAATGGGATGCAATACCTCATGTGGCCAGAGGTGGGGAGGTGCCGAAAAGGCCCAAGGACACTTTGGCTCGTTTCATGTGCCCCCCATACCTCAGGTTAAATGAGGTACTGCAGGCCTATTTTCGGCTCTGCTTCTGCGCCCCCATACCTCAGGCCAAATGAGGTACTACAGGCCTATTTAGCTTGAATTCTCGTCTTGCGAGTCAATAATCGCAAACCGAGTCAGAATAAAAAAAAAAAGTTGCTCGCAAATAAAAATGCTCTCAAACCAAGTTACTCTTAAACCGAGGTTCCACTCTACCTTTAATGGTTGTTTAGGTTATTATGACACTTGTCTTTCACTGATAGTAACTTTAGCGTATGCATTTTTTTAAACTTGCCTTTTGGTTTAATTTGTTCGGGATTGTGCCAAGTATAGGTTTTATTTATTTTTTCCAACAAGCCTTTTCTGTTCATGCAATCCCAATGTTGATTTAATATCCTGTATCTTTTTGGTGAAAACTAACATACACTGCTTGTCTGCTTTCACTTTGGTTCCTTCAATTTCCAGAAACGCAGTTTGTATCGACAATCAGATGGTTGAAATTTCTCTTTTGATTTCCTCACTATCTACAAAAAGGAGATATTTTAAAAAGGTCTTCACAAGGTTGTTTGTGTGGAAACAAATTAAACATATATTTTTTTATCAAAAAAAAAAAAAGTATTCTTAAGTATTCCTTTTATCTTCCGTGAACCAGACACGAGGCCCACACCACATTGAAACAGCTTCTTGTCTGCAAATGGATCGTTCACACAGGAATTGCAGATATATATTGCTGTGTTCACATATAGCCAACATACAAACAACTCCTACAATGGTATGATGTTCTGGCTGGCTTTCGTTGTATCAAAGAATGCATTAATGATTGGTGTGGGATTGTATGCAGGGCTGTCTAAATTATTTATTTTCTGTGGTTAAGTAAAAAAAGAAATAAATCTTTATAGTGCTGAAACATTTTGTGAGTTCTTCTTGACATGTTCTATATCGGCTTTGAAAAAAAATGTTGTCTACAGTTTAAAGCTGACATCCACATATTGTATTTGCCAACTGGTTCACCATTGTGTGTAGCCACTTTTGTGATTTGTACTCCTATGCCAAACATGATAGTCAGAGGGGTGACTCCACTTTCTCTGTGGCCTCTCTCACTTGGGCCTAAATATGCGTAAAAAACAGCCTTTTTATTTTTATTTATTTTTTATTCCATTTTTCTGTACCACCTGCCAACACAGTAGGTAATTAAAGCACTGACAGGTGGGTGGGACAGTACACGGGTGTGTTAGGGCAGTGGCCATCAACCCTGTCATCAGGGCCCACTAACGGGCAAGATTTTATGTATTACCTTGGGGAGATGCAGACTAGAAAACTGCAATCACTGAGCAGCAAATTATGTCACCTGTGATATATTTCAGTTATCTTGAAAAACCTGGCCTGTTGGTGGGCCCTGAGGACATGGTGTGTTAGGGCCCTTTCACACGTGCGGACCGTTTTTTTCATCAGTTGATCAGTTTTTCCATACGTTTTTCCATCCGTTTTTTTTTTTTTTTTTAGAACTTTTTTCTTTATTACATATTTTGATGAAAAACGGATGTTGGCGGATCGGATGTTAAACGGATCGTCCGCTAACATCCGTTTTTCGTCCGTTCCGTTTTTTTGACGGAAGAAAAATAGGGGTTTCTTCCGTTCAAAAAAACGGAGCTTAACGGAGACGGATGCAAACGGACGTTAGCGGATGCTCATCCGCTAACGTCCGCTATCCCATAGGGATGCATTGCGGTCCGTTTTTCATCCGTAAAAAAAACGGACGAACGGTGTGAAAGGGCCCTTAGGGTGCCACGTAGAGGCTTCTAGGGCAGTGGTTCTCAACCTTCTAGTGCCGTGACCCCTTGATAAAATTTCCCAAGTTGTGGGGACCCCTAACAATAAAATTATTTTCGTAGCATGAGTTGAAAGCACCCAAGGCAAGACAAGAAATTTGTGCCCCTAACCCGCAGACATATAGCGCTCCCCAAGTCCCTTCCACTCGTAAAGTATTAAAACCCCTTATGGTACATTTTAGGATGTACCACCCTTCCTCTTTGTTCTCCTTTCCCTTTCATCTCTCTCTATCCTAATTCCTTTTTTTCCCCCCATATTTCCCTCCAACTGTCTTTCTTGCGCTCTATTTTTTTCCTTTCTCTCCCTTTTTTCTTTGTTCTTCCCCCTCTTTTCCCCCTTCCTAGAAGAGTAGTGCAGGCTTCAGGAACAGCCCAGGATCTGGTGACCCCTGGCAAATCATCATTTGACCCCCAAGGGGGTCCCGACCCCCAGGTTGAGAACCACTGTTCTAGGGCGTGACGCATTTCCTAGACTTTGCTGCAAGCTTCTGCCTCTATTGAAGTCAATTGCACATGCAGCACACATTTTTGATGTGCTTGCTTTACCTTTTGGAAAAAAATGTATGCATGTGTAACACATCTTGAGCACACATTAACGGCACCGATGTATGTCTGCAGCATGGCACGGGCAGGCAGAAGGACGTACCTGTACGTCCCCTTTAAGAGGCAGTTGTTGATGATCTCTGTAAAACGCCTGCGGGTCTCGTGGACTCGATAGCCGTGGGCATACCTGCGATCGTCTCACGGAGAGATGTTAGCGTAAACACATCTCCCCATTCTGCCTAGTGACACTGTCACTTATGTTCCCTGTCATCGGGAACACGATCAGTGACGTGTCACAGCAAGCCACGCCCCTCTACAGTAAAAATCACTCCTTAGGGAACACTTAACATCTACAGAGCCACCTAGTGTTAACCTCTTCACTGCCAGTGTAATTTTTTACAGTAATCGGTGCATTTTTATAGCACTGATCGCTGTAAAAATGACAATGGTCCCATTGGGACATGGCGACTGCACTGTATTAAGGAGAGGATGACCGGGGCCATGTATTGCAAGATTTTGGGCAACAACCTCCTTCCCTCAGTTAGAGCTTTGAAGATGGGTCGAGGCTGGGTCTTCCAACATGACAATGACCCGTAGCACACAGTCAGGATAACCAAGGAGTGGCTCTGTAAGAAGCATATCAAGGTTCTGGCGTGGCCTAGCCAGTCTCCAGACCAAACTCCGTGTTTCTCAGCGACAGCCCAGAAACCTGACTGATCTAGAGAAGATCTGTGTGGAGGAGTGGGCCAAAATCCCTCCTCCAGTGTGTGCAAACCTGGTGAAAAACTACAAGAAACGTTTGACCTCTGTAATTGCAAACAAAGGCTACTGTACCAAATATTAACATTGATTTTCTCAGGTGTTCAAATACTTATTTGCAGCTGTATCATACAAATAAATAGTTAAAAAAAATCATACATTGTGATTTCTGGAATTTTTTTTTGATTATGTCTCTCACAGTGGACATGCACCTACGATGACAATTTCAGACCCCTCCATGATTTCCAAGTGGGAGAACTTGCAAAATAGCAGGGTGTTCAAATACTTATTTTCTGCACTGTATACTAGATGTATACAAAAATACATTAAATTACGTTTACAGTGCATTAAGAGTTCCTTACTTCCTGCACACTAGTGCTTTGCCGTAATGTGGGGTAAAACATGCACATACCCAACTTGCAGCAACACGACATGCACGTGGTGATGTGCAGTGCCATTAATTTTGAATGGCACCCCACTGCACTTCCACAAACACCAGAGTTTACAACATGAAATGTGCTTTGCACTGAAAAAAGGGAGCATGCACTATACATCCATTTGCAAACACTGCTTCTGGTGTATCAGCAAAGGATGGTACAAGTGCTATAAAGCGCTCGTCCACATTGAACACTGCTTTGATATCATGCAACTTCATCTGAAATTGCACGATTTCAAAGCCGAATTGTCAGGTCTGACTTCAATAGACATCTATCTGTGTGGCTTCATGCACAGATGTCTATTGAAGTCACACCCGAAATGTTGCAAAAGTAGTGCAGGAACTACTTTTGCAAATCAGTGCAGCGTCGCACCGATTGGAATAGTGCCATTGCCAGGAATAGGCTGTGACTTGTCATGCAATTTGACCTGTCAAATTGCATGACAAACGCTGCAATGTGAATGATAGGGATGAGCTTTATGTTCGAGTCGAAAGTTGGCTGTTCGCCCACTCGGCAAACAAATTCGAAAAAGCCGCGGAACACCCTTTAAAAGTTTATGGGAAAAATCAAGTGTTAATTTTAACCACTTGCTTACTGGGCACTTACACCCCCCTCCTGCCCAGGTAAAATTTTAGCTTCCGGCACTGCGTCGCTTTAACTCACAATTGCGCGGTCGTGCGACGTGGCTCCCAAACAAAATTTACGTCCTTTTTTTCCCCACAAGTAGAGCTTTCTTTTGGTGGTAATTGATCACCTGTGCGATTTTTATTTTTTGCGCTATAAACAAAAAAGAGCGACAATTTTGAAGAAAAATACAATATTTTTTTACTTGTTGCTATAATAAATATCTGTCAAGGGATATCGGGGCCTCCCCTCACTGCATTGTTCAGAGCAGAGAAGAAGGCTTGGGTCAGCGTGGGGATCTAGGTCCCCCTCCCTGCAGTGTTAAAAACAGAGAAGACGGCTTGGGGCAGGCGATGGAAGCGCCGAGCGGCGATTATATGGTAATGGTGTTTGCACAGTTGTATTGCAGCAGCACCTTTTGCATTATATGATCCTTTTACTGGTATGTTCATACTGGAAATTCCTGCATGGCAAGCCCTGCCCCAAAAATAAGCCCTAGAGTGTTTTTGGTGTCCAAAATTAATATAAGAAGACCCGGGCTTATTTTCGTGTATGTGTGTCCTAATAATAAAATACCGTTCCACTTTAAATTGGCTTGTTCACTGGGGCTGTTGGGTGCTCACACTGGAAAGGAACTTGGCCTGGCTCCAAGGAAAGGCCACAATCAAGAAAAGACCAACTGCACACAGTTTCTAGCGTGGAAAAATCTTTATTGTACTAGACAAATACAGCATTAAAATCAGCTTGGGACCTGAGATGTTTCCCCCACAAATGGGTTTAATTGTATTTGCCGGGATTTTGTACAGCTCAAAAGGTCACCAATGTAAAAAGCAGAAAACGCCTGTATTCTGGCCAAAAAAATTAATTCCAAGGAGGCAGCACGAGGAGTAGGAGAATAGGACCACCCATGGATAAGGAAGTGGCAGATTAGGACGATCTGCCTAGTAACAGCCACTTCTGGTAAGTATAAAAAAATAAATAAATAAAAACTCCACCTTTATCCCCCAAAGTAACTCTTTCGATTCCATGAAAAACAAATGATTCCATATTCTGTATAGAGGCATTGAAGGATTATGTAGCTACTACAATTTGGCCATTTCAATAATGTTAAGTAGATAGTGGGTTTACACTGTATTTTTCATTGTCCTTCTATCTCTATTACTTCTGTAATTTCATGTCTATTAGAGCATAATTTTTTTTTGTTTTTGCTAATTGTCTAATTATTTCTTGTTCCCAATTAGTGATAGGAGACAGTCCTTTAAGTAAATGAGCGTGAGGTTCTTAAGCACCTGTGAGACACTAAAGTCTAATTAACTAAGCAGATAGCACATGTTTGTTGATCGGTGTAAAATGTTTTTTTTTCACACATTGCTGAAATCACGACATAATAATGACAGTAGCACTGTGACAATGTTGCATATATTTGTTTAAAAAAAAAAACATTTATGTTTGGCATTTCGGTAGTCTTATAATATCGGTTCTTTCATGCAAAATGAGCAAGGTAATTTATTTTAAATTACATCATTTAGTTTAAGACTGTGCCATTTAGAAATTCATACAGACATGAAAGTGGAAATATTGTACCTTGTAAAACAAAAAGAAATGCTTTATGCAACTGTACATGAACCTGCAGTTGCCTAAAATTGTAAAAAGATAACAGTTCTGCTATTATTCTGTAATCCTTTGAGAACTGCAAGTATTTGTTTTAGTGTTCAAATCTTAGGCCCATGTGGAGATCCTGGGCCCATGCATGTACAGACATGGCCAAAAGTTTTGAGAATGACACAAATATTAATTTTCACGAATTCTGCTGCCTCCATTTTTATGATGGCAATTTGCATATACTTCAGAATGTCATGAAGAGTGATCAGATGAATTTCAATTAATTGCAAAAGCCCTCTTTGCCATGAAAATTAACTTAATCCCCCCCCCCAAAAAAATTAAAAAATGTCACTGCATTTCAGCCCTGCCACAAAATGCCCAGCTGACATCATGACAGTGATTGCCTCATTACACAGGTGATGAGCCGAAAACCCCCCGGTTCCAGGGCCGATCCTACCCGGGGTGCAGAGGGTGCAGTGCACCCAGGCGCCACAGAGCTGAGGGCGCTGAAGTGCCAGAGTGCTTCACTCAAATCCCTCTCCTTGTTTGTATAGCGCGGCGCCGGCGGCTCTCCCTGACGCCGCCACGTGTGTCCTATACGGCTGTCAGTGCCCCCCCTTCCTCCTCCTGTTGTGTGAAGGTGTGTGAAGAATCCGGAGAACGGAGCGGCTGGCTGTCTCTGTGTGGGGAGACGCTAGCTGCTCAGTGACATCACTGAGGGGGCGGTTCATCATGTCTGACATTCTGGTCCTCTCTGTGTCATTAAAAAAACTCCTGTCTGCGGCGTTCTGTGATCCACCCGGGCGGCGCGGCTGCACACTGTCCCCTCTTTTGCAGCTGCCGCCCAGGTGGATCACAGAACGCCGCGAACAGGAGTCCTCTTATGACACAGAGAGAAGCATGTGTTTTTATGTACTGTAATGGAGAGGGGGGGTTGTCCTGGGGGGGGGTCTATAGTAATGTAGGGGGTGTTTTTTTTCCTGGGGGGAGTCTGTACTAATGGGAGGGTTTGTCCCTGAGGTCTGCACTAATGAGGGGAGGGGGGGGTTGTCCTAGGGGGTCTGTACTAATGGGGGGTTTGTCCTGGGTGGGTCTGCACTAATGGGGGGTTTGTCCTGGGGGTCTGTACTAATTGGGGGTTTGTCCTGGGTGGGTCTGCACTAATGGGGTGGTTGGTCCTGGGGGGGTCTGTACTAATGGGGGGAGTATGTTCTAATGGGAGGCTTGTCCTGGGGATATGCACTAATGGGGGGGTTTATCCCAGGGGGTCAATACTAATGGGGGTTTAACCTGGGGGGTCTGTACTAATGGGGGGTTTGTTCTGGGGGGTCTGCACTAATGGGGTGGTTTGTCCTGGGGGTGTCTGTACTAATGGGGGGGCTTGTCCTGGGCGAATGCACCAATGGGGGGTTTATCCTGTGGGGTCGGTACTAATTGGGGTGTTTGTCCTGGGGGTCTGTAATAATGGGGGTTTGTTCTGGGGGGGTCTGCACTAATAGGGGGGTTTGTTCTGGGGTCTGTTCTAATGGGGGGTTTGTCCTGGTTGGGTCTGTACTAATGGAGGGGGTTGTCCGGGGGGGTCTGCACTACTGGGGGGGGTTTGTCCTGAGGGAGGTCTGTACTAATGGAGGGGGGGTTTGTCCTGGGGGGAGTCTGTACTAATGGGGGGGTTTGTCCTGGGGGAGTCTATACTAATGGGGGGGTTTGTCCTGGGGGAGTCTGTACTAATGGGGGGGGTTTGTCCTGGGGGAGTCTGTACTAATGGGGGAGTCTATACTAATAGGGGGGTTTGTCCTTGGGGGAGTCTGTACTAATGGGGGGTTTGTCCTTGTCTGACATGGGAGTCTATACTAATGGAGGGGGGGGTTTGTCCTGGGGGTCTGACATGAGGAGTACTAATTTACTAATTTCTAGGGGGCGGTCTTTAATACTGGAAGGGGGTCTGTACTAATGGGTGGTGTTTTGTCCTGAAGGGATCTGTATTAATGGGTGGTGTTTTGTCCTGGGGATCTGTATTAATGGAGGGGGTTTGGTTTGTCCTGAGGGGGGTCTGTACTTATAGAGGAGGGTCTGTACTAATGGGGGGTGTTTTGTCCTGGGGGTCTGTACTAATGGGGGGGGTCTGTACTAATGGGGGATGTTTTGTCCTGGGGGTCTGTACTAATTGAAGGGGATGGTTTTTCCTGGGGGGTCTGTACTAATGGGGGGGGGGTGGTTTGTCCTGGGGAGTCTGTACTAAGGGAGGGGGTTTATACTTAGTTAGGAGTCTGCACTGACGGAGGAGGTCTATACTTAGTGGAGGGGGTCTGTACTGAGGGGTAACTATAGGTGGAGGAAGAGGGGTGACACCATGTTTTACCTCAACGGGTGACAAGCCTAGTGATGCCACTGCAGCTACGGGCTCTTCATTCCTCCTTCCACTCCCTCTCCTCCTTCTCTTTGCGCGCAATGCTGTACTAGTGAGCGGCGCTTGCCAGCACAGCCACCCTTTATGTTTTTTCCCCGCCATTTTATTGGCCAGGGAAGAAAAAGGAGCAGAGAAGAGGATTGTGGGAGTTGTAGTTCGAGGACTGGCAGCTCCACTGTAACAAAGAAGCTGCAGCCCACACGGCATGTTCAGCTGAATGGGAGAGAGAGAGAGCCAGGACCCCAGGAAAGCTTTCAGGGAAGTGCACCCAGGACTCCAGAGGGAGAGGACAGTGCTGAGAGAACACCATCAGAGAGAGAACCCCGCTGCCGTGCGCCACCAGAGGCAAAGCCACACAGCCTAGTGCCATCCCTGGAAAGGAAGAGTCATTGCCAGAATACAGATCTGGGCTCTACCCAGTGGAGTATCCATGGGCAATTCAGAGTGAGCTGACTCCTGATCAGAAGAACTGTTGTTGCTGTATCGCTGGATCAGGTGAGAGCCGATCGGCCATTATCTACTTATGCCAATAGGAACTGCAGTCTCTGACCATCTCCTGTATTATATCTGCAGTCTCTGACTGTCTCCTGTATTATTTCTCCAGTCCCTGACCGTCTCCTGTAATATGTCTGCAGTCTCTCACCATCTCCTGTATTATATCTCCAGTCACTGACTGTCTCCTGTAATATGTCTACACTCTCTGACCATCTCCTGTACTATAATTGCAGTCTCTGACCATCTCTTGTATAATGTCTGCAGTCTCTGACCATCTCCTGTACTATGATTGCAGTCTCTGACCATCTCTTGTATCATGTCTACAGTCTCTGATCATCTCCTGTACTATGTTTTGGGACACTTTCTAACAGTATCAGAGAGGTTCCCCTCCAGGTCTCATTAGTGTACGCTCTTCCAGTATTTTCTTTATTGTGATCATGGGAAGATCCCAGGGCAACAAATACTTCTTAGAGGAGCATCTCTGTGTTTGAGTCATTGCCATAGAAACATTTGTAAAGGGGAGGAGTTGGTAAGATGACCACGCCCCCTTTGTGGGGGGCGCCAGAATAATTTCTGCACCCAGGCGCCTGTGACCCTAGGATCGGCCCTGCCCGGTTCAGTTCGCACCAGAACCTGTAAATGGACGGAAAGTTTGCGCGAACATCAGAACCCCGTTAAAGTCTATGGCACTCGAATGTTCAAAATCGAACGTGCTAATTTTAACAGCTAATATGCAAGTTAATGTCCTAAAAAGTATTTGGGGACCCGGATTCTGCCCCAGAATTTTAATGATGGTTAAAGTGAAAAAAAAAGTGAAATATCTTTAACCACTTAAGCCCCGCACCAGTTTTTTTTATTTTTTGCGCTCTAAACAAAAAAAGTGCGACAATTTTTTTTTTAATTCAATATTTTTTTACTTTTTGCTATAATAAATATCCCCCAAAAATATATAAAAAAAATGTTTCCTCAGTTTAGGCCGATGACTGAGTGAGTGACTGAGTGAGTGAAAAACGTATAAAGTGCAACACATGCAAACTGAATCACCTCTGGGCGCTGTTTCCATTCCTGCAGTTAGGAAACCCTTTACCTCAGAAGAGATGATTTTTAATCATTCTCCTGAAGGCCAAGTGGTCCTACTCTAGTCGGATGCTGGTTGGTAGTGCATTCCATAGTTGAGGTCCTTGGACAGCAAATACGTATTCTTCTACATATTTTTGGTAAAAAAATATTGCAATAGGTGTTTTTTGATTAGTTTGCGCAAAAGTTATAGCGTCTACAAAATAGGGGATCGTTTTATGGCTTTTTATTAATAATTTACTAGTAATGGTGGCGATCAGCGATTTTTATTGTGACTGCGACATTATGGCGGACACATTGGACACTTTTGACACTATTTTGGGGCCATTGTCATTTTTACAGCAAAAAGTGCTATAAAGATGCACTTATTACTGTGAAAATTACACTGGAAGTGAAGTGTTTAACCTGTAGTGGGCGCTGAAGGGGTTAAGTGTTTCCTAGGGAGTGATTACTACTGTGTGGGGGTGAGGCTTGGCGTGTGACGTCACTGATCGTTGTTCCCTATGACAGGGAACAGGCGATCAGTGGTAGTCACACTAGGAAGAACGGGGAAAGATTTGTTTACACTTACCTCTTCCCGTTCTTCAGATCTGTGACCCGATCATGGGACACCGGTGGCGATCGGATCCCATGGGCACGGTCACGGAGTACAGGACCAGTCTGTCTGTCTACCTTGCAGACATTAATTTTAGGCACATTTTTTTTTCCTTTACAACTCCTTTAACTCTTACAGGAGAGAATTTCCCTTCCTAGGGATAGATTTCCTCTCACTTTCTGTTGTCTCCTTCAGTTTGCAAGTAGGAGTCGTTTGTAAGTTGGATGTTTGAAAGTAGAGGCCTGCCCTATATACTCTGCAGCGAGGCATGGACATTGCCTTCTACATGCCGGTAGAGAGCCGGAATCGCCTTCTGTTAGAAAAAGTGGAGTTTGGTACCCTGCCACTGAGGTACTGCACATTCCACCAACTCATGGAAGGGGGCAGAGTCTACCAACTGAAAAGGCAGCAGTTGAAGTGCTAGCAATTTAGCCAAGCTAGCATTCAACCGCTGGGCATGTGGATGGCTGGAAGCAAACTTCTTTTGGTGCTGCAGCAGCTGGGGCAGGGAAATTTGCCAGGTACAATCTTACATTGGTGTACCGATAGCAGATTGCCCGCAAGTACTTGGCTGTGAAACACCTAATTCTACACCTTCATTCCTCTCAGTGCAGGTTTCAGAGAGGACTGAAGGTTTAGTGGGGTTGGAGATCCCAGCTGATGAGGAGCAAGGAGAGGTCCGCTTTGTTCTTTGGTGTGGGTCTTTTAGGTACACTTGCCAACTAACTGCATGGCAGGTTGACATACGTCTGGTCAAGCATGTGGTGCCCAAGCGGGTGATGTTTTGGCCGCGCGAGATATGCTTGAGACATATGTTGCAAATAGCAGAGGTGCAATCTGATGCACTCATCTCAAAAAAGGCCCACACCAAAGAACTTTTGGAATAACGCGGAAAGACAGCAGCGCCCTGCACATGCGGAGCTCTGCGGTGTGAGGCAGTCGGTGTGCTGCCCTTAAGCTGGCCCCTGGAGGGCATCCTGCCTTGTTGGAGATGTGCCTCCTCCTCCTCCTCTCCCCTATGAGGCACCCACATAGAATCAGTGACCCCAACATCCCCTCCCTCCTCATCACTGTAGCAAACCTGGCAGTATGCTGACTACCAGATTGCTGTCCTTCTTGGGCACCCCCTCTCTCTTGGCTCACATTACTGCCTTCCAATAGCTGGGTACCATCATCGGAGCCTTCAAAACGCTGTGCATCCTCATGCAGCATGTACCCAACACTGTGGTCAAACAGTTTGGGGGACTCCTCAGGAGGACATGGTGGGGCTAGGGAAGCAGTGACTGATGCCATTGAGCCAAGGGAAGAGGCCGCATTGGCAGCTGCTTTGCCAGACAATGTACCCTGAGCCTGGGTGAGAGAGGACGAGGACGATGAGGATGGCTTGGTCATCCACTTTACCAAGTCTTCGGCATGTTGCGGCTCAACACGGCCAGCTGCCGGAAAAAAGGACAAGCATGTCCCACGGCCCTGTGCTGATGAGGATGCACCGTGTCCACGACCAGCACTGTTGCCTCTAGACACAGAGCCTGCTTGCCCTCTTTTATCGACTCGTGACTGTCTGCCTCTCCTTGTTGTCATTCCAGACAAGAGAAGTGCCAAAATAGGCCTGGTGATTAAGTGGTTAAGGTCAGTGTTCATGGTTCAACAATAAGAAAGAGACTGGAGGGAAAAATGGCATCCATAGGAGAATTCCAAGACGAAAGCAACTGCTGACCAAAAACGACACAAAGGCTCATCTCACATTTACCAAAAAACATCTTGACTTTATCCACAAAACTTTTGGGTAAATATGTTGTGGACTCGTGAGACAAAGTTGAAAGCTGTAGATTCAATTGGCAGACTCCAAGACTTCAATAGTAGGACAGACGTGCAGTGTAAGGCCCCTGCAAGGTGCCAATCTTCACATACAAAAATGCTGTCTCCTTTGGCAACAGTCTTTAACAGTTCCTAACTCAACCGTAACAGTTCCTTCAGCTTCCTTACAACTGCTTCTTGTAGTTCTTCAACACTGAGCTCCCGATCTCTCACTAGACCCACGGATTCACTGACTCTGAATCCCTTGAGCTACTCCAATCTTTGTAGTGTTATCTCCCTCAAGCGTCATCCACTCTTTCTTGCTGGGTCCCTAGTTTGGCACTCCAGATACTCCTCAAGCTTCACCCCTGCTGACTGACTCAGTCCCTGGCTTGACACACAAGGCTGCTCTGCAAGCGTCACCTCCGCTGGTTGGATCCCTGACTTGATCACTGCTTTAGGTTTCCAGATTTTCCACCATGCCTGTTCAATGAGAATACTGCTCCAGTACTTGCTTCACTCACTGTGGTCCCTGGTAAAGGTGGGTAGTCCCTTAGTGGTGACAGCTTCCCTTCTACCTCCGACCAATGACAGGTTCTCCGGCTAGCAAAACCGGCACTCTTGGTTGGATTGCAAGCTGCAATCCCAACCCTGCACTGCCTTCTTACTTCTGGATACGCCCTCACACAGCCTGACAGACAGATTCCCCCAGTATAGGCCCAATTTCCAGCCTAGCAGCCCGGGGGTGTATGACACACATCCACCCCGACAGCCATCCAGGTGGCACAGATCACCTGAATCCATCCAAATATATAGGTGTTCCCAGCAGGCCAAGGGATTTAAGGAAACCCCTGCCCATTGGCTAAGATACTCCATATACCCATAACCTGACCTTGGGTTGTTCTCTTATATCTAGTACCACCAAGTACCTGGCCACCTAGTGGTAGAAGAGAAAAGTGCAACAAGGTCAAACTTAGGGAGAAATCAATAGATCTCTATCAATCAACCAGGAAAACTACTCCTGGCAAGTAAATTTGTGAGAAGCTCTCTGCCTAAGCTACAGGGTGCTACATTCGTACAAAATCATTTGTTGGTAATGACCGCTTCAAGACACCTCCTGTATGGAGAATCTAGTCGCATGCGTTGATCAGGTGTAATTTTGGCCCATTCTTCCTCAAAAATAATCTTCTAATCCTGAAGGTTCCGTGGGCCTTTTCTATGAACTCTGATCTTTAGTTCTTTCCATAGATATTTGATTGGATTCAAGTCAGGTGATTGGTTGGGCCATTCTAGCATCTTGATTTTCTTTTTTTGAAACCAATTGAGAGTCCTTGGCTTTGTGTTTGGGATCGTTGTCTTGCTAAAATGTCCTCCCTCGTTTCATCTTCATCATTCTGGTAGAGGGCAGCAGATTTTTATCATGAATGTATTGGAACATTTTTCCATTCATCCTTCCTCCAATGACATGAAGTTTGCCAGTACCGTAATGCTGAAAAACAGCCCCACACCATGATGTTCCCACCTCCAAACTTCACTGTTGGTTTTAGTGTGTTTCTGGGGTGATGTGCAGTGCCATTTGACCTTCAAACATGGTGTGCATTATGGCATTCAAAGAGTTCAATTTTGGTCTCATGTGACCAGACTATATTCTCCCAGTATTTTACAGACTTGTCTAAATGTTGTGCAATAAACTTTAAGCAAGCTTCAGTTTTTTCTTCAGCAATGGAGTCTTGCGTGGTGAGCGTGCATACAGGCCATGACAGTTGAGTGCAATACTTATTGTTTTCTTTAAAACAATTGTACCTGCTAATTCCAGGTCTTTCTGAAGCTCTTTTGCAAATGGTACTTGGCTCTTGGACAACTCTTCTAATAAATTCTTTTTACTCCTCTGTCAGAAAACTTGCAAGAAGCACCTGGTTGTGGCTGGTTTATGGTGAAATGTCCTTCCACTTCTGGATTATTGCCCCACCAATGCTCACTGGAACATTCAAAAGTTTAGAAATCCTTCTGTAACCAATGCCATCAGTGGATTATTGTTTGCAACAATAAGGTTGTGAAGGTCTTGAGAGGGCTCTTTGCTTTTACCCATCATGAGATGTTTCTTGTGTAACACCTTGGTAATGAGACACCTTTTTATAGGCCATCACTTGAGACTGAACCAGCTGATATTAATTTGCACTAATAAGGGTCAGGAATCCTTTCTAATTACTGATGGATTTCAGCTGGTGTCTTAGCTTTCCATGCCTTTTGGCACCTCCATTTCTTCATGTGTTCAACAAGATTTGGAAGTGTGTCTATGGGAATGTATGACCATTCTTCCAGAAGCACATTTGTGAGGTCAGGCACTGATATGGACGAGAAGGCGCGACTCGTAGTCTCCGCTCTTATTCATCCCAAAGGTGTTTTATCGGGTAGAGGTCAGGACTCTGTGCAAGCCAGTCCGAGTTCTTCACTCCAAATTCGCTCATCCATGTCTTTATGGACCTTGCTTTATGCACTGGTCCAAATCAATTGGTGGAGCGGGGGTTATGGTGTGGGGTTGTTTTTCAGTGGTTGGGATCGGCTCCTTAATTCCAGTGAAGGGAACTTTTAAGGCTTCAGCATACCAAGACATTTTGGACAATTTCATGCTTCTAACTTTGTGGGAACAGTTTGGGGATGGTCTCTTCCTGTTCCAACATGAGTGTGCACCAGTGTACAAAGCAAGGTTCATGAGCGAGTTTGGGGTGGAGGAACTTGACTGGCCTGCACAGAGTCCTGACCTCAACCCAATAGAATACCTTTGCAATGAATTTGAGCGGAGACTGCGAGCCAGGCTTTCTTGTCCAACATCAGTGCCTGACCTCACAAATGCGCTTCTGGAAAATTGGTCAAACATTCCCATAGACACACTCCTAAACCTTGTGGACAGCCTTCCCAGAAGAGTTGAAGCTGTAATAGCTGCAAAGGGTGGGCCAACTCAATATTGAACCCTACGGACTAAAGCCTCGTACACACAATCGGATTTTCCGACAACAAATGTGTGATGGCAGGGTTTTGTCGGACAATCCGATGGTTTTACGCTCCATCGGACAAATGTTTTATAGCATGCTTTCAAATTTTACGACAACAAATGTGTCTTGTCGGATTATCCGATCGTGTGTACACAAGTCCGCCGGAGTACAAACACGCATGCTCCAAACCAATACTAACCATAACACAACATTAGCAGAAGTTGCCCAACGGGTGGTGCTAAAGAGCTGAAAAAACACACGTCGTTTTGTGTATGTTGGCTGAAAAAGTTCTGCCGTCTGTATGCGTACCAAGTTCATGGCCAACGCCCTTCGCACAAAATTCCAAGGATCTGTTCGTGTGTACGAGGCTCAGGGCTTTCTTTCTCAAACAGTAGGTGCTGGAACTCAACCACGACCCCCCCAAAACCCCTCCACCTGCACACACCCTCCGAATCTCATCAAAAAGTGGGCGTGGTCAGTCAAATTTCACGAACAGTAGGAGGGTTTTAAAGGGGCATTAAATACTAGGATTGCATTACACACAGAGTGCAGAGTTTTGGGGGGGGGGGGGGTTTACACACAGAGGGCGGAGCTGTAACTTGTAAACACAGTGGGCCAGATTCAGATAGAGTTTATGTCGGCGTATCTAGAGATACGCCGCGTAACTTCTAATCTGCGCCGGCGTACCTTTTTTCTGTATTCAGAAAACAAGATACGCCGGAATTTAGCTAAGATACGAGCGGTGTAAGTCATTTACGCCGTCATATCCTAGTTGTATCCTAGTTGCATATTTACGCTGGCCGCTAGGTGGCGCTTCAGTCGATTTACGCGTCGAATATGCAAATGAGCTAGATACGCCGATTTACGAACGTACTTGCGGCCGGGCGTCGTATTTTACGTTGTTTGCGTAAGCCTAAGGCCGGCGTAAAGTTTCCCCTGCTATATGAGACGCAGCCAATGTTAAGTATGGATGTCGGGACAGCGTCGAATTGTACGTTGTTTACGTTGTTTGCGTAAATCGTTCGGGAATGGGGCTGGGCGTAAGTTACATTCACGTCGTTTTCATTGACTACTTGTGACGTGATTTTGCGCGTAAATTACGTGGGGTCATGATTCATTTACATGGATCACGCCCCCTACCTGCCTATTTTGAATTAGGCGCCCCTTACGCCGTCCTATTTACGCTACGCCACCACAACTTACGGAGCAAGTTGCAGAGGCGTAGCGTAAATAGCATACGCTACGCCCGCACAAATTTACGCCAGGTTTTCTGAATCTGGCCCAGAAACCGGACTTCTTTGTTTACAAGTGATTGTGGTGAGCACCCCCTTTAGTTATCCTAACCCATAGTAACCAAATGCCATATATCATCGGTTTATTTTTTTTGTTTACTTTCTTTTTGTTGCATTGTTAAAGGGTCAATAAAGGAAAAAATATTTTTTTCTGAAATTACTGTTTACAGGGTATAGAGACATAAACGTTAACTGATTCCTTTTAAAAATGATTAAAAATAGATTAAAAATCAATCATATAATGTGCCTGCAGGTTAGTTTCACTTTTGAACTGGCTTCATGTTTCTGCAAAGTAGAAATAGACACATAGAACAAAAACAAACAAATCCAGGGCAGTGTTTTGTTTTTAAAATGAATCTGACTGGTTCTGGGAAGTTTTAGACACACAGTAATGACAGCTTAGACCACCGTGAGAAAGCTCCCAGCACTGTGGTTATAAGGAAACAGACAAGCAGGAAGTGTGGAGATCAGAGCAGGATTACAGCAACTTCAAAGCAAAAACGAACAATAAGGATATGAAACCAGGACTGGAGTAAGGTAAAGGAAGCTATTTAGCGGAAAAAAAAATTCCTTTAGTGATCCTTTAATGTATTCCTATTCCTATATCTAATTGCACCCTCTAGTGGCATTCGCTATATCAGGAATTGTGAATAGCAACCGTGCGGTAAATCTATTGAAATGAGATACATTTTTCGTAGATGCGCTTTGCTTATGAATCCTTCATTTTACATTCTAAAGCAGATTCACTTGGGGTGAGTTCGACTTGATTTTTGCTTGCAATGCAAACAGATATCATCTCACTATCTAATGCATCCTTCAACCGCCATCCAAGCCTCATGATTAAAGTAACTAAGGATCTGCAGACTTGTGATTAAGTGCACTTCAAATGAAAGTCACATGCAAAGATAGAAAGTGCATTGTTTCCATTGATGTTGCATCTGATCCATATATTTGCACTAAGAGGAAAAAGGAGTACGGCACTACTAGGCATTAAACAAAGTCTATCTAATGAACAAATATGGCTGCCTAGTGCTACAAAAGCCTTAATATACTGTAAAGCATGAGTGCTTTAAAATATGCTATCAATAGTAACAATACGCTATCAATTAGTAATCAAACTTTCAAGTAAGTACAATCAACAAAAAATTGAAAAAATATACTTTGTTTCCACTCTTTGTCTTATAAAACAGCAGTTAGGAATACTTGTATGCAGATTCTGAAAGGTACTCACATGGCATTGGCAGGTTGTTCCAAGCATCCTAGGGAACGTGTCACAATTCTACTGCAGACTTTGTTTTCTTGTCTCTGCAGCTGACTGACTCATTGTGCTAGTCTGAGCTCTGCTGTACAGGGGATTGCAAGAGGCTGATAACAAGTCAAATTCAGGCATTTAAATTTGCTGTTAAATAATATTACATACGCATATGTGTGTCTTTTATGTTCTGTTTCAAACAGTGGCGGCCTGTAATGCAGGGCCCCTGCTGCCCCCCTAATCCGCCTGGCCCCCTAATCTACATGTGGTGCGCCTGACACATGGATTCCAATGTTTTATTTGTAAAACACGTGATTAGAGCCAGAGGCTTTAATAAAGGGTTAAAGGGTGGGCTCGGGGGCATAGCACTGTGCCCTGAGGCCACCCAGTTGTGTGACAATAGCAAATTATTATTAGCTCTTGTCATCCTGATTCTTCTCCCGGCCAATCAGGAAAAGGGTCCTGAGACCTGTCACCTGATTGGCCCGAGAAGCGAAACGATCCTATTGGCAGCTAATGAGGAGGACAGAGGAAACGCAGGGGATTGTTTTCTGCCCCCTCCAAAAAAAATATACCACCAGCCGCCACTGGTTTCAAATACCACCTTACACATATCTCCTTAGACCCGGTCTGTCCAAACTGTATGGTCCCCTGCTAACTTGGCACTATACACAGACAGCTTAACTCTTCAATAAGACACAAAAATAAATCTAACGCAATTTTGCTTCATCTAATTGCAGTACAGAGGATGTTTTTCTAGTATTTTGACATGTACAAAGACAATGGGGGTTATTTACGAAAAGCAAATCCAGTTTGCACTAGAAGTGCAAACTACAAGTGCAAAGTGCACCTGAAATTACACTGAAAGTGCACTTGGAATTGCAGTCGCTGTAAATCTGAGGGGTAGATCTGAAATGAGGGAAAGCTCTGCTGATTTTTTTATCCAATCATGTGGCATCTAAAATGCAATTTTTTATTTTCCGTGCATGTCCCCCTCAGATCTACAGAGACTGCACTTCCAAGTGCACTTTCAGTGCAATTTCAAGTGCACTTTGCACTTGTAGTTTGCACTTGTAGTGCAAAGTGGATTTGCCTTTAGTAAATAACCCCCAATGTCTTTCATAAGCCCTGTCTATGTTAAAAAATTAACACTGACTGAGGGAACACAGAAGAAATAGGAAGGGTCTAGCTTAGACACAACTAACTACCCCTAAAGAGGAGGGGGAGACAGAGGAAGATTTGTAAACTAGTTGTAGTGGCCAAAAACTGCCACTAGATGTCAGCATACCAATTAACAATAATAACTATGCATTGCAATGCAACACAGAAAAATGTTGGGGCAGAACATTTTATATCTGCATAGTTTAGCTTCAAAGTGATTATAAAGTTTTTTTTTTGTTTTTTGTTTTTTTAATAAACATGTAATGGTTTTGCACAGAGTGAATCCTGAACCTCCTCTTCTGGGGTTCCCGCAGGTGCTCTTGGCTCTTCCTCCCTTCCAAGTGCCCCATAGCAAGCCAGTAGGTATGGAGGCACTTATGTGGGCTTGATCCAAAGCCGAGTTGTGTGCACCTATTGACACACACAGCACGGCTTGGCCCCACCCCCTGATCCCTCCTCGCAGGATTTTGATAAGAGCAATAGCCAATGGCTCCCACTGCTGCCTCCATGCCCAGTGAGGAGAGGGCAGCACAGCTGCTAACGGAGGACACCACTGGCTAAAGTCCAAGCTTAGGTAAGTATTTAGCAGGGGCTGAGGAAGGGGGGCTGACCATGAAAGTTTTTTTTACATAAATGCAGAGAATGCATTTAGGTAAAAAAACTTCTAAACTTATAAAGTGCACTTATTAATTTTATAGTCAACAGATGTTTGCTGATCTCCCTCTCTTCTACCCAACTATACCTGCAATGCCGCTCCTGGGTCCACTGATAAAATTACGGAGCCTGGGAAACATGGTGGGGATGCACAGGGAAGAAAAATGTAACCTTTACTAGGGTGTGTGGACGAGATAGAACAGCTACCATTGGTTTGTCATATTTACACTTTCCTAGCTGCTATAGCAGCCTGGAGTGTATGTACCCCCCACCCTCCCTCGCTGCTGCTGACATGTGGCATACAACAGTGGCAGTGAAAGGGTTAAGGCCATTTATTGCATGTCACTGGAATAGACATGTTATGCATTAGAAAGGTTAAATGCGTTATAAATCTAATGTAATTATGTGTATACATCTAAAAAAAATGTCAGAAAAACTCCAAGTACATCTAGATTCACATATTGTTCCAAAGAAGAGGAACCCAGTCAGGGAGGAAAAGACAGGGCATGCATAAGCAGTGGCCTCAGTGGCATTATGGGATATATATATTCCCAAGAAGGGGGAACACAGTTAGGGAAGAAAAGACACGCATGGGCAGTGGTCAAAGTGGCATTATGGGACATGTACTCCTGAGGAGGAGGAAGGCAGCCAGGGAGGAATATATGAAACATGCATTATAGGAAATATATGGGCTGATTTACCAAGCCTGTGCGCCAAGACTCATGGTGCACAAGCAGGAGTAAACCTGTTTTTGACATTTACCAAAGAAACACGCTGCCAGTGCAGCGTGTTTCCTCATTTACTAAAGTGCCTAATGCGCCCAGAAGAGGGCGCACAGCACGCCAGTACAGAGCTGGCGTGCGGCATTTAGTAATGTAAACATCGGGGATTCGGGCGGGAGTTTATGAGGGGAGGGAGGGGGGTGATGCAGGGGAAGTGTAGTGACATGTGTTTAAACTTGTGTGGCGGGCCGATTTGAAAGGGAAAGTGACTTTTGGGACCCGATCCCCGTGCCCTTGCAAAGTACGCTAGAACCTCGGAAGGTTCACTTGCATACTGGGCATGCGCAGAGGGAAAAATCGGAGCTCACCGCGCGCCTCTTCAGTACGCCGGGAAATCCTTGGTAAATACCAGGCGGCGTAGCAGTGTTTGCACTGCCTGGAGCGGCGCACGGCAAGCTCCGAGCTGTTCTCGGGCTGCGCTGACACTGAAGGGGAACTCCGCGCCAAATTTCAAATGTGAAACCGGCGCGGCTTCCCCCCCAGGGGTACAATAGGCTCTCCGGCTTGGTCCGGAACGTGAGGGGTTAACCCACGCCAAAATCGGCGTGGGGTTCCCCCCCAGATCCGTACCAAGCCCTCATCCCAGGCATGCAGTCTGGCCGGACAGGAATGGGGGTGGGGACGAGCGAGCGGCCCCCCCCCTCCTGAGCCGTACCAGACCACATGCCCTCGACATGGGGGAGTGTGTGCTTTGGGGGAGGGGGGCGCTGCCCCCCCACCCCAAAGCACTCTTGTCCCCATGTCGATCGGGACAAGAGCCTCTTCCCGACAACCCTAGCCATTGGTTGTCGGGGTATGCGGGCGGGAGCCAATCAGAATCTGGGAGCCCCGTTTAATAAGGTGGCCCCCAGATTTCGGGCCCCCACCCTATGTGAATGAGTATGGGGTACATCGTACCCCTACCCATTCACCTGGTGAACGTTTTCACTTTTGAGGGTCTTCCGCCGCCCCCTTCAAATTCTTCTGCCTGGACGGGGGTCGTACATCCCATCCAGGACTTGGACGTGGCGGGCTTCTCGTCGCTGTCTTCTGCCGCTGCCCCCTTCACCACGAAGCTCCGTGCTTGTTTGATGAGGGCAGCGGGCTTCCGTCGTCTTCTCCGGGGCGAGGGTCGTACATCCCACCCCGGATTTCGTCGCCGGGTTCTGCCTGGCTCCTACTAGGGGCCAGGGCTTCTTTTGCCGTCTTCCGCCGGAGGGCGCCACTCTCCGGGCTTCTCGACGTTGTCTTCCGCCGCGGGGGCCAGGCCTTCTTCTTTGCCGCCCCCCTCGATTTTTTCGGCCTGGACGGGGGTCGCACATCCCATCCAGGACTTGGACGTGGCGGGCTTCTCGTCGCCGTCTTCTGCCGCTGCCCCCTTCACCACGAAGCTCCGTGCTTGTTTGATGAGGGCAGCGGGCTTCCGTCGTCTTCTCCGGGGCGAGGGTCGTACATCCCACCCCGGATTTCGTCGCCGTCTTCTGCCGCTGCCCCCTTCACCACGAAGCTCCGTGCTTGTTTGATGAGGGCAGCGGGCTTCCGTCGCAGTCTTCCGCCGCGGGGTGACACTCGCGGGCTTCTTCTTCCATTCGATGTTGACACGGCGAGGTCCGGCGCTGAAATGCCTTCTGAGCGGCGGGCAAGGACTTATATTGGCATTGGGCGTGGGCGTGGTTATGCCAACATGTGACCTTAACCCATGTGACAGTGATGTCACGTCACATCACTGTCACATGGGTTAAGGTCACATGTTGGCATAACCACGCCCACGCCCAATGCCAATATAAGTCCTTGCCCGCCGCTCAGAAGGCATTTCAGCGCCGGACCTCGCCGTGTCAACATCGAATGGAAGAAGAAGCCCGCGAGTGTCACCCCGCGGCGGAAGACTGCGACGGAAGCCCGCTGCCCTCATCAAACAAGCACGGAGCTTCGTGGTGAAGGGGGCAGCGGCAGAAGACGGCGACGAAATCCGGGGTGGGATGTACGACCCTCGCCCCGGAGAAGACGACGGAAGCCCGCTGCCCTCATCAAACAAGCACGGAGCTTCGTGGTGAAGGGGGCAGCGGCAGAAGACGGCGACGAGAAGCCCGCCACGTCCAAGTCCTGGATGGGATGTGCGACCCCCGTCCAGGCCGAAAAAATTCGAAGGGGGCGGCAAAGAAGAAGGCCTGGCCCCCGCGGCGGAAGACAACGTCGAGAAGCCCGGAGAGTGGCGCCCTCCGGCGGAAGACGGCGAAAGAAGCCCTGGGAGGAGCCAGGCAGAAGCGGAGGAGCCCGAGGTGGGGCGACACCCCCGTTGTTCTCCGCTGTGTTCGGCCGGCCCCCCCCGGATGTAAAAGAGCTTCATTTTGGGGTGGGGGCACAGTCGAGCATGGCGGAGAGCATGGGTGGGTGTTTCCCCCCCCCGGCAGAAGACGGCTAGAAGACCGAGGAGTGGCGACGCCCCCGTTGTTCTCCGCCATTTCCGCCGGCCCCCCCCGGATGTAAAAGAGCTTGATTTGGGGTAGGGGGCCTGGCCGAACATGGCGGAGAGCATCGGTGGGTGTCTCTCTCCCCGGCGGAAGGCGGCGGCGAAGACCGGGGGGGGGGTAGGTGTACCCCCCCGGCGGAAGGCGAAGACCGAGGAGGGGTTTCGCCCCCGTTGTTCTCCGCCATTTCCGCCGGCCCCCCCCGGATGTAAAAGAGCTTGATTTGGGGTAGGGGGCCTGGCCGAACATGGCCGAGAGCATCGGTGGGTGTCCCCCCCCGGCGGAAGGCGGCGGCGAAGACCGGTGCGGGGCTGGAGCCCCCCCGGCAGAAAACGTCTGGAAGACCGAGGGGCTCCGCCCCCGTTGTTCTCTGCTTTTTTCGGCCGGCCCCCCCCGGATGTGAAAGAGCTTATTTTGGGGTGGGGGCCTGGCTGGACATGGCGGAGATCATCGGTGGGTGTCCCCCCCCGGCAGAAGACGGCGAAGCCCGGGGCCCAATGGGCTGGTGGTGGGGGGTCCCGGCAGAAGACCCCCGGAGCTGACTAATAAATTATTTTTTTCTGTGTGTTTTTTTTGTGTTTACACTTTTCCACCCGGTGAATGGGTAGGGGTACGATGTACCCCATACTCATTCACATAGGGTGGGGGGCCAGAATCTGGGGGCCCCCTTAATATAGGGGGCTCTCAGATTCTGATAAGCCCCCCGCCCGCATACCCCGACAACCAACGGCCAGGGTTGTCGGGAAGAGGCTCTTGTCCCGATCGACATGGGGACAAGAGTGCTTTGGGGTGGGGGGGCAGTGCCCCCCTCCCCCACAGCACACACTCCCCCATGTCGAGGGCATGTGGTCTGGTACGGCTCAGGAGGGGGGGGGGCGCTCGCTCGTCCCCACCCCCATTCCTGTCCGGCCAGACTGCGTGCCTGGGAGAAGGGTTTGGTCTGGATCTGAGGGGGAACCCCACGCCGTTTTTTGGCGTGGGTTTAACCCCTTATGTTCCAGATCAAATCTAAGAGCCTGTTGTGCACCTGAAGGGGGACCCCCACGCCGTTTTTTTTTGTAATTTGGGGTGGAGTTCCCCTTTATCCCGGTCCTGTCAGGGGGGGGGGGGAATGCCTGCTCGTCTGTCCCTACAATGTATGAACAGCGATCTGTCATTTCCCCTACACAGTCCCACCCCCTTTACAGTTAGAACACACCCAGGTAACATATTCAACCCCTTCCGCGCCCCTAGTGTTAACCCCTTCCCTGCCAGTGTCATTTTTATAGTAAGCAATGCATTTATATACCATTGCTCGCTACAAAAATGCCAAATCTCACAAAAATGTGTCCGCCACAATGTCGCATTAGACAGAAAAAACAATGATAGCCACCATTACTAGTAAAACAAAAAATTATTCCAAAAAAACCCATAAGACCAACCCCTACTTAGAACTTTTGCCCAAACCAATCAAACGCTTATTGTGATTTTTTGCAACCAAAAATATGTCCAAGAATACTTATCGGCCTAAACTGAGGGCAAACATTTTTTGAATATATTTTGGGGGAGATTTATTATAGCAAACCGTAAAAAAGATGTTTTTTTAGTTACCAAATTGTCGCTATATTTTTGGGTCAAGCAAAAATAAGAAAAAACGCAGAGGTGGGGGGGGGAGGATGAGGACGCCCAATTTTTTTGGGGGCCACGTCGCACAACCACGCAATTGTCAGTCAAAATGACGCAGTGTTGAAATGCAAAAAATGGCCCCGTCAGTGACCAGTAATATGCTCTGGGGCTCAAGTGGTTACAAATTCAGAATACACTAAAGTTAGCCCAATTTATGGCCATAATGTGAAAGATGATGTTACACCGAGTAAATAGATACCCAACATGTTACACTTTAATATTGCACACACTCATGGAATGGCGCCAAACTTCAGTACTTGAAAATACCCATAGGCAACGCTTTTTTATGTGTTTCAGGTTACCAGTTTAGATTTACAGAGGAGGTCTAGTGCTAAAAGTATTGCTCTCGCTCTAACGTACGCTATGATACCTCACATGTGGGGTTTGAACGGGGGTTCAATATGTGGGCGGGGCTTACACATTTAAGGCCCGCCCCCATATATGGAAACATTCTTCAAACCACACATGTGAGGTATCATAGCGTGCGTAACAGCAAGAGGAATATTTATAGCACTAGACCTCATCTGTAAATCTAAACTGGTAACCGGAAACAATAAAAATGCTGCTTGTTCGCTTCTGACTGCGAGCTACTAGGGACAGGGGCTTTTAAATTATTACTATTTAGGTTTGTTACGTAAAAATTCTATAAGACCTCCCGTTCAGCTTGTAAAGCATCACTTCATGGGGACCAAAAAAAAATTTAACACCTCTAATGCTTTCATCCGCCATTGCAGATTTGATTCTGGTACTGCATTTCGAGTGAACTGGGCATGCTCGAACAGTTAGAAAAAGAAGTTGGAAGTTTCATCCTGAAAATGACTTGCATCTTTCTGAGCATGCTCAGAAAGCTCTTTTTTTGGCTTAGTAATTTAAGGACATCCTTAACAGGTGTAAGCAGTTACAAGTGCACACAAACTAGAGGCTGACATTTCTTCATGTGTTTCCAATTGGTTCATTAGCACACATGTTATAAAAAGCGTGGATACTGCACGTGTCAGCTGCCCCTCAGAGGGGGCAGATTTGCTGGCTGGAAGGAATGGCGGAGTGAAACAGAGATGTTTTGGAGCAAGTTTTGTATTTTTTGATGTTTTCTCTGCTACATAATTTTGCTAAATGTTTCTCAAGATGTTAATGACTAATGTTTTAATCCTGTGGGTCTATCCTGTTATTTCAAAAGCATGATTTATTTTCCAATGACTGTGAAATAAACGTTGGTCTTTTTTGTTTTTAGGTGTTTTTATATATTTTTGGTGTGTTTATTTGTAATTTTTTGTTTTGCTTTCCTTGTTTTGTGGACCAATAAAATTACTTTCAAATTTTGAAGTTTGTTTTGTGATATTTTTTTCCTGCTATGGATTTCAACCGCTGCAGCTGAACTAGTTTGGGCCTAAACCATCAAGTGTGATTTGTCTCTAAGCTCTTTCCTGGTGTGTATGCATGAAATGTTTAGTCACCAGAAAAGGAAGGACAAAGCGGTAAGTATTGTTTCCTAGAACTGATGTCCAGACTGACTTTTTAAAGCACATGTGCAAGATGTAGGAAAAGCTGCAAACAGGGCCTGTTGGAGGGGGGGGGGGGGGGTGGTGTATTGGTGGACAGGCTTGAAGTGCTGATTTACAGCGCTGTGCTTGAAACTAGCACAAGACAATCCTATTCTAATTGTGGGTTGTTTGAGGGAAGCCAATTGAGTGTTAGAACCCCTGCTAGTGTTTTTAGGTTGGGCTTTGTGTCCCTTTTCCTAAAATTGGCTTCACTTCCTGTCACACAGCTGAACAGGAAGTGAGGTTAAAACCCTACCAATGGTCTTTTCTTTGGGACACAGGTCAATCTAACTAGTGTCACCATTAAGCAAATTGCACTGCAGTGTACACCCCAAATGATTAGTTATTTTGGGGTTTAGTAAAGGCAAAGCCGCTCTGCAGTAGAAGCGTAGGCAATGAAAATCAGAAGGGAAGCACTGATGGTTTTTACTTCCAATCCCGCCAAGTTTTGAGTTTTCTTCCTTGCTTGTCCACTTGTAGTGCAAAGTGGATTTGCCTTTAGTAAATGGACCCCAAAGTCCAAGATTCCTACTAATTTGGGGTGTACACAGCAAAATGCCATTTCCAAAATGGGAAACTATTTATATTGATCTGTGTGTCCCCAACAAAACATTACTCAGGTGTTTCCCTCACTTCCTGTTTGGCTGTGTGGCAGGAAGTGAATGAATTAAGTAGAAAGTGACAACATTTGTGAGGTGTCTTTACCCTATCAGGGGTGCAGGCATCCCCAAAACAAACAAGAAAATAGTTGATTTAACATTGGGTGGTGTTTGTGGGGGTCCCTAACACACATTCATACATATTAGCAACGCTGGATCCTGGCCTATTGGCATGGTTATATTTTCTTAAGCCTCTCAATAAAATGATCTGAAATTTGGGGTTAAACTGGAACAATAATCATCACTTTTATTTTTTGGATTTCTTTCATTTTGGATAGAGTTGGGGGGGGGGGGGGGGGTTAGAAGCTCTGTCAGTTTATTTTGTATTATCCCTGTCCGTTTGGGGAGATTGGCCTTCACTTCCTGCCCCATAGCCAAACAGGAAGTGATCGAAAAACTAGGCAAATTAAGGGTCCCCCCCCCCCCCCCCCACAGAACTTGTGTGTGTCCCCTGAAAATTCCTGGGTGGGTCATAAAAAAACAGGGTGTGGCCTTGACAGGAAGGGTGGGTCATTTTTCTATTAGGGGGGTGCCAAAATTTGGTCAGGCCTAGGGCAGCACAAAACCTAAATATCCTACTGCATATTAGGGCTTATTTAGACAGGATCCAATTTACAGCATGTTTTTAGATTGTGGGAGGAAACCCGCACAGGGAGAACATGCAAACTCCAGGCAGATAGTGTCACGGGCGGGATTCGAACCAGCAACCCTTTTGCTGCTAGGTGAACATGCTACACACTACGCTACTGTGCTGAACGAACATGATTGCAGCTGAAAGCATGAGATGTTTTTTTTTAAACCAATTCCATGCTTTCCAGCCTGGAGGACAGATGTGGGGTCTAATTGACCCCGCCTTTCTCTATAAAGAGGACCTGTCACACACTAGTCCTATTACAAGGGATGTTTACATTCCTTGTAATAGGAAGAAAAGTGAAAAATAATACAAACAAAGGGACAAACAAGTGCAAAAATTAAAATATTAAGTAAAAAAATAAAATAACAAAGGAATTTAAATGCTCCTGTCCCTAGTAGCTCGCACTCAGAAGCGAACACGCATGCAAGTCCCACCCACATATGTAAACATCCTTCAAACCCCACATGTGAGGTATCATAGCGTGCGTTAGAGCGAGAGCAATAATTTTAGCACTAGACCTCCTCTGTAACTCAAAAGTGGTAACCTGAGAAAAAAAGTCAAGCGTTGCCTATGGAGATTTTTAATAACGAAGTTTAGCGCCATTCCATGAGTGTGCGCAATATGAAAGCGTGACAAGTTAGGTATCTATTTACTCGGTGTAACATCATCTTTTACCTTATCCCTAAAAATTGGGCTAGCTTTACTGCTTTCTTATTTTGTCATTCATGAAACAGGTTTTTTTTTTGAAAGCCAAAAAAAAAAAAAAACGTTTGAAAATTTTTGGCACAAATACTGTTGGAAATGTGTCCGAAAAAATGGCCGCCACTTTATTCCCTAGGGTGTTTGTTAATAAAATATATATAATGTTTGGGGGTCCTGAGTAAGTTTCAAGGAAGAAAATATAATTGTTACATGAAGGAGAGAAGTGCCAGAATAGGCGCGGTATGGAAGTGGTTAAAGTGCAACAATAAAAGTGAAAAATTCCTTGAAATTTCGTACCATGGGGGGGGGGGAGGCAATTAGGGGCGCCATCAGGAATTATGGGGCCCCTTACACAGCTTCAGGCATGGGCCCCCTGGAGCAGAGAATAGGGGGGGGGGGTGCCGCCTGATATTAAGAAGGGGGGGGGCTGCCGCAATTTGATAAGCGGGGGGTTCCTTTACCTAAAAAATACATATAGAAAAATATATATTAAAAAGGGTGGTAGCCATCCGGGGGCCCTGGGGACCACTGGGCCCTTTAATAAAAAGAAACTTCTGGGCTCTTTAATGAAAAATAAATTACAATATCTACATATATAAAATAATAAAAAAGGGGGTTGCCTTGGGAGCTCTGGGCCCTTTACTAAAAAATAACTACCAAAAATCTAAAAAAAAAAATAACATTGGGTGGGAGCTGCGGTGGCTCAACGTGAATGGAACTGCGCTGACAAGCCGTTCACCTCTGCAGCCAAGGGTTCGGATCCCGGTCTCGGCTACATGTGAATTGAGTTTGGCTCCCAGTGGGGTGTGCTATGCAAGGTACGCCTGTGCTTAGTATGCCCACCCCCCCCCCCCCAAAAAAAAAACACCACACTTGCACACACTTTGGCCATGAGGTCTCCTAAAATAAAGGGAGGCGAAGGACCTACAGGGCTGGCTGGGTGGGCTACACTCCTTCATAGGGGGAGTCCCTCTGTCCCATCGGGGACAGGCCCCCCTCACACCCACCATTGCCACCGGGGGCATGGAGAAGGATGGCGATTGCAAGTCCAGCTCCTCTCTCTCGACTTCACGCACAAAATACACTTTAAAAAAGAAATTAAAGTAAAAAGTAACAAACCTGGGGAAAATGTTTATAACATTTTTAGAAGCAAAAAGGTTGTCATCTGGGGCCCTCTGGGAGCTTTCAAAATTATATTATATATATATATGTTTAAAAAATAACCAAAAAATATATAATTTTTTTTTTTTTGTTTTTTTTTGTAAAGGTGGGGGGTTGTCATCTGGAGCCCTGGGGATCTCCGGGCCACTGGGGACCTCCAGACCCCTAAAACAAAACATTGGCCCTTTAATAACAAAAAATTTGGGGGGTTGCCACCCGGGGCCCTGGGGACCTCCAGACTGCTAAAAAATATTAAATTCCAAAAATTGGCCCTTTAATAAAAAATCCTACAAAAACCAACTAACAAATATATATACAAAAAAAAAAAGAGGGGGGTTACCATCTGGGGCGCTGGGGGGCCTCCAGGCATCTGGGCACCTCCGGACCCCCGGGCCCCTTACAGGTGTACAGGGCCGCCATCATGAATTTTGGGGCCCCTTACACAGCTTCAGGCATGGGCCCCTGGAGCAGAGAACCGGGGGGGGGGTGCTGCCGCATGAAATTGAGAAGCGGGGGGGGGGGTGGTGCCACAAATTGAGGAGCGGGGGGGCCCTTTACAAAAATTTTGACAGAAATAAGAAATAAAGAAAAATATATATAAAAAAGGGGGGACCTCTGTGCTCTTTATCAAATAAAAATAAAAAAGAGAGAAAATACATATATATATATTTTTTAAATATAACATTTATCGAAAAAAAGTAAAAAAACAAGGGGGTAGCCTTCCAGGGCCCTGGGGACCTCTGGGCCCTTTCCTTAAAAAAAATAAAACAAATATATTAAAAAAATATATATTTTTTTTTAAATATATATATTTTATTTAAAAAAAAGGGCTTGCCATCTGGGGCCCTTAGTGGCCTCCGGGCCCCTGGGGACCTTCGGAGCCCTTAAACAAAAAAAAAAAAAAAAAATTCTTTTTTTTGTTTTAGGGTGGTTCCCATCCGGGCCCCTGGGGGCCCCTGGGGACCCCCGGGCGGTGTAATGCCTGTACCCCCCTAATGGCGGCCCTGCAGGTGTACTGCCTGTACCCCCCTGATGGCGGCCCTGGGTGTAATGTCAGCATGTGAAAAATGACATTCTGAAGGAAAAAAGCCATTTAAAACTGACTCGCGGCAATAATGAATTGTCAGCTCTTGGAAATTGCAGGAGAATTCATTCATTAAAAACACCAAAAAAAAAGCGTGGGGGTCCCCCCAAATTCAATAACCAGACCCTTTAGGTCTGGTATGGATATTAAGGGGAACCCCGCCATCAATTTTTAAAAAAAATGACGTGGGGTTCCCCCCAAATATCCATAACCAGACCCTTCAGGTCTGGTGTGGAATTTAAGGGGAACTCCACTCCAAATTTAAAAAAAAAATGGCGTGGAGTCCCCCCTAAAATCCACACCAGACCCCTTATCCGAGCACGTTGACCTGGCCGGCCGCAGAAAAGAGGGGGGGACAGAGCGCGGCCCCCCCCCTCTCCTGAACCGCACCAGGCCACATGCCCTCAACATTGGGAGGGTGTTTTGGGGTGCCCCCCAAAACACCTTGTCCCCATGTTGATGAGGACAAGGGTCTCTTCCCCACAACCCTTGCCCGGTGGTTGTGGGGGTCTGCGGGCAGGAGGCTTATCGAAATCTGGAAGACCCCTTTAACAAAGGGGCCCCCCAGATCCCGGCCCCCCCCCTGTGTGAAATGGTAATGGGGTACCTTGTACCTCTACCATTTCACGAGAAAAAAAAAGTGTCAGTGAAAAAAAAGACAAGAGCCGGTTTTTGACAAGTCCTTTATTATCTTCTTTCTTCTTTCCTTCGGGTTTCTTCTTCCTCCTCCTTCTTCTTCCTCTGCTTCTGTCTTGGGTCTTCTATTCCCGCATCTTGCCCGGCGTGTTCTTCCATCTTCTGTTCCTCCCGCTGTCCTTCTCGTCCGCATCTTCTTCTCCTTCTTGTTCTTCTTCGCCGGAGGCGCCGCTTCCAATTGAAATCCCCGCTGTCTGCCGGACCACGCCCCCCCCTCTGACGCCTCGGGCAAGCTCTTAGGAGTGTACTGCAAGTGCGTCCGAGGGGGGCGTGGTCACAAGTGAGAGGGCGGGCAATTCAATTTGAAGCTCGTGCGCGGCTTTTTCTTTGCCAGAGTCGCCGCTTCCAATTGAATTGCCCGCTTTCTGGAACATGTGACCACGCCCCCCTCTGACGCACTGGCACCACACGGGGACTTTCCTAAGAGCTCGCCCGTGGCGTCAGAGGGGGGGCGTGGTCCGGCAGACAGCGGGGATTTCAATTGGAAGCGGCCGCTCCGGCGAAGAAGAAGAAGGAGAAGATGCGGACGAGAAGGACAGCGGAAGAAGATGGAAGAACACGCCGGGCAAGATGCGGGAATAGAAGACCCAAGACAGAAGCAGAGGAAGAAGAAGGAGGAGGAAGAAGAAACCCGAAGGAAAGAAGAAAGAAGATAATAAAGGACTTGTCAAAAACCGGCTCTTGTCTTTTTTAACCCTTTACATTTTTTTTACTCGTGAAATGGTAGAGGTACAAGGTACCCCATTACCATTTCACACAGGGGGGGGGCCGGGATCTGGGGGGCCCCTTTGTAAAAGGGGTCTTCCAGATTTCGATAAGCCTCCTGCCCGCAGACCCCCACAACCACCGGGCAAGGGTTGTGGGGAAGAGACCCTTGTCCTCATCAACATGGGGACAAGGTGTTTTGGGGGGCACCCCAAAACACCCTCCCAATGTTGAGGGCATGTGGCCTGGTGCGGTTCAGGAGAGGGGGGGGGCCGCGCTCTGTCCCCCCCTCTTTTCTGCGGCCGGCCAGGTCAACGTGCTCGGATAAGGGGTCTGGTGTGGATTTTAGGGGGGACTCCACGCCATTTTTTTTTTTATTTGGGGTGGAGTTCCCCTTAAATTCCACACCAGACCTGAAGGGTCTGGTTATGGATATTTGGGGGGAACCCCACGTCATTTGAATAATTTTTTTAAAATTCGTACCATGGGGGGGGGGGAATGTCAGCAGGTGAATAAAGCGCACTTTTCCCGTGGTTAGAAATATGTCTTTGCACAAAATGACATTCTGAAAAAAAAAAAAAAAAACATTTAAAACTGACTCGCGGCAATAATGAATTGTCAGATCCTGGAAATTGCAGGAGAATTCATTCATTAAAAACACCAATAAAAAAGCGTGGGGGTCCCCCCAAATTCAATAACCAGACCCTTTAGGTCTGGTATGGATATTAAGGGGAACCCCGCCGTCAATTTAAAAAAAAAATGGCGTGGAGTCCCCCCTAAAATCCACACCAGACCTCTTATCCGAGCACGTTGACCTGGCCGGCCGCAGAAAAGAGGGGGGGACAGAGCGCGGCCCCCCCCCTCTCCTGAACCGCACCAGGCCACATGCCCTCAACATTGGGAGGGTGTTTTGGGGTGCCCCCCAAAACACCTTGTCCCCATGTTGATGAGGACAAGGGTCTCTTCCCCACAACCCTTGCCCGGTGGTTGTGGGGGTCTGCGGGCAGGAGGCTTATCGAAATCTGGAAGACCCCTTTAACAAAGGGGCCCCCCAGATCCCGGCCCCCCCCCTGTGTGAAATGGTAATGGGGTACCTTGTACCTCTACCATTTCACGAGTAAAAAAAAAGTGTCAGTGTAAAAAAAGACAAGAGCCGGTTTTTGACAAGTCCTTTATTATCTTCTTTCTTCTTTCCTTCGGGTTTCTTCTTCCTCCTCCTTCTTCTTCCTCTGCTTCTGTCTTGGGTCTTCTATTCCCGCATCTTGCCCGGCGTGTTCTTCCATCTTCTTCCGCTGTCCTTCTCGTCCGCATCTTCTCCTTCTTCTTCTTCGCCGGAGCGGCCGCTTCCAATTGAAATCCCCGCTGTCTGCCGGACCACGCCCCCCCTCTGACGCCACGGGCGAGCTCTTAGGAAAGTCCCCGTGTGGTGCCAGTGCGTCAGAGGGGGGCGTGGTCACATGTTCCAGAAAGCGGGCAATTCAATTGGAAGCGGCGACTCTGGCAAAGAAAAAGCCGCGCACGAGCTTCAAATTGAATTGCCCGCCCTCTCACTTGTGACCACGCCCCCCTCGGACGCACTTGCAGTACACTCCTAAGAGCTTGCCCGAGGCGTCAGAGGGGGGGGCGTGGTCCGGCAGACAGCGGGGATTTCAATTGGAAGCGGCGCCTCCGGCGAAGAAGAACAAGAAGGAGAAGAAGATGCGGACGAGAAGGACAGCGGGAGGAACAGAAGATGGAAGAACACGCCGGGCAAGATGCGGGAATAGAAGACCCAAGACAGAAGCAGAGGAAGAAGAAGGAGGAGGAAGAAGAAACCCGAAGGAAAGAAGAAAGAAGATAATAAAGGACTTGTCAAAAACCGGCTCTTGTCTTTTTTAACCCTTTACATTTTTTTTACTCGTGAAATGGTAGAGGTACAAGGTACCCCATTACCATTTCACACAGGGGGGGGGCCGGGATCTGGGGGGCCCCTTTGTAAAAGGGGTCTTCCAGATTTCGATAAGCCTCCTGCCCGCAGACCCCCACAACCACCGGGCAAGGGTTGTGGGGAAGAGACCCTTGTCCTCATCAACATGGGGACAAGGTGTTTTGGGGGGCACCCCAAAACACCCTCCCAATGTTGAGGGCATGTGGCCTGGTGCGGTTCAGGAGAGGGGGGGGGCCGCGCTCTGTCCCCCCCTCTTTTCTGCGGCCGGCCAGGTCAACGTGCTCGGATAAGAGGTCTGGTGTGGATTTTAGGGGGGACTCCACGCCATTTTTTTTTAAATTTGGAGTGGAGTTCCCCTTAAATTCCACACCAGACCCGAAGGGTCTGGTTATGGATATTTGGGGGGAACCCCACGTCATTTTTTTTTTTTAATTGATGGCGGGGTTCCCCTTAATATCCATACCAGACCTAAAGGGTCTGGTTATTGAATTTGGGGGGACCCCCACGCTTTTTTTTTCCTTTTTTTAATGAATGAATTCTCCTGCAATTGCCGGGAGCCGACAATTCATTATAGCCGCGAGTCAGTTTTAAATGGCTTTTTTCCTTTGAAAAATGACATTTTGTGCAGAGACAGTTCTAACCACGGGAAACATGCGCTTTTTCACATGCTGACATTAGAGCCCCCCATGCTACGAAATTTAAAGGAAAATTACACTTTTATTATTGCACTTTTAGCATTATTAAAATCACTGCTCCCGAAAAAACGGCCGTTTTAAAAAATAAAAAAAGCATTGGTACATGTCCCCTGGGGCAGGACTGAGGTCCCCAAACACTTTTTAGGACAAAACTTGCAGATTAGCCATTAAAATTCACTATTAAGATTTCCCCCCATAGACTTATACAGGGAGTTCGGCGGCGGCTTTAGTTATCAATCACATCGCGCTGCTGCTGCCGCCGGTTCATGCGCCTAATTAGGGATTCATCCAGCGCACTAATTAAGGCATGTACCGGCGCAGCGCACATTCATTAGTAAATCAGCCCCATAGTCTCAAGGAGGGAGAACGCAATCAGGGAGGATAAGACAGGGCATGTACATGCAGTGGTCGTGATTATGGGACATGTACTCCGGAGGAGGGGCAATACATCCAGGGAGGAGTATATAGGAAAGGCATGTGCAGTGACCACAGAGGCATTATAGGGCATATTATCCTGAGGAGGGGCACATTATGCAGTGGCTGTGGTGGCATAATCTGTTATTTACTCACTAGGAGGGCTAACACAACCAGTGTGGAAAATATGGAAATGCAGTGGACATATTTACAGGAATATACAGGACATGCATGTGCAAGAGCTGCAGTGGCCATAGGTGTGTGCAGAGGGTGTGCCAGATGTGCCTGGGCACACCCTAATCACTATGTGCAGTGCTTACTCCCCCTACTGCCCAGGCAGGGAATGTTTCAGGATGGAGAGTGGGAGAAGGGGCTGGTATATACAGTATCTCACAAAAGTGAGTTTACCCTTCACATATTTGTAAATATTTAATTATATCTTTTAATGTGACCAAACAAAAGAAATTACACTTTGCTACAATGTAAAGTAGTGAGTGTACAGTTGTGGCCAAAAGTTTTGAGAATGACACAAATAGGGCCAGATTCAGGTAGATGAGAGTATCTTTCCTCTGGAGTAACGCTTCTCATTTACGTTACTCTGAAGACCCTTTCAGCGCAAGTCCTGTAATTCACATAGCAGTTGCGCGTAAACTTGCGCCAGAGTAACGATAATGCGCTGGCGTAACCCGACGCAAGGGGAAGTGGGTGTGATCATATGTAAATGATGGGCGGAGCCCAGCGCAGAGGCTTACGTTCAGCGCATCATCCAGGGAGCATGCGCAGTGAGTGCGGCTCCACTCGCCCCCCTTGTGCGCATGCTCACAACTTCCGTCGGCACCACTTCCCGGGAAACGTCAGCGCAATGCCTTCCGTTGGGCGTTTAAATGCGCCCGTAGAAGCGCCATTCCGGCACTAAAGTATATCCTGCTCCCCCTCCCCGCAGTGATGTTACTTTTGTTCTGAGATGGCTGCTCCCGTTCCCCGCAAACACAAAGGAGAAGGCTGAACTTTAATGGCCAGGAGCTGACAGCCGTCATCTCGGCTATGGAGACCTATGATGTCTTCCTCCATGGCTGTAAAATTTGACAGACAAGCATGGACAGAGGTGTTGTCCTGCAAGTGGGGGTGCTCAGCTAGCTCTTATCGTCGGTAACGCTGCTGTAGCTGCTCTCCTGCTGACCTGTGGCCGTCTGGAGTAAAGATAAAGCAGCCTTTTGTAGAAATAACTTTGCGCCGGACGGACGAGATACGCGCGGCGCATGTAGCCAGCGTATGGTGCTAATCCGTTCGTGAATTGGGAAAAATCCCTCATTTGCATATTTGCAGGGGAAATCAATGGGCGCGACTGATGCGCCCAGCGAAATTAAGCGCTGACGATACTCTGGCGTCGGAACGTTCCGCCGGTCGCAAATGACCCGTTATTGGGCGCATCTAGTTTGGTGGGTACGGGCACATAGAAACGACGGCGCATCATCACAGTTACGCGCCGCATATCGAAATACTCCAGCGCAAGTGTTCCTGAATCTGGCCCATATTAGTTTTCACAAAGTTTGCTGCTAAACTGCTTTTAGATCTTTGTTTCAGTTGTTTCTGTGATGTAGTGAAATATAATTACACGCACTTCATACGTTACAAAGGCTTTTATCGACAAATACATGACATTTATGCAAAGAGTCAGTATTTGCAGCGTTGGCCCTTCTTTTTCAGGACCTCTGCAATTCGACTGGCCATGCTCTCAATCAACTTCTGGGCCAATTCCTGACTGATAGCAACCCATTCTTTCATAATCACTACTTGGAGTTTGTCAGAATTAGTGGGTTTTTGTTTGTCCACACGCCTCTTGAGGATTGACCACAAGTTCTCAATGGGATTAAGATCTCGGAAGTTTCCAGGCCATGGAATCAAAATGTCAAAGTTTTGGTCCCCGAGCCACTTAGTTATCACTTTTGCCTTATGGCACGGTGCTCCATCATGCTGGAAAATGCATTGTTCTTCACCAAACTGTTGTTGGATTGTTGGAAGAAGTTGCTGTTGGAGGGTGTTTTAGGGCACAATGGTTTACTGCTTAATTTATTAAAAATAGGAACATAAAAAAAGCCAAGTGGCCTCTTACATTAAAAAGATGCCATACCCGGCATCAAGGCTGCTCGCTTGTAAGTCATAGGTAGTCTGCTCCACTTCAATCGCAGCTACGCTGCCTCGCAGCAGCATGTAGCGGCGTGCGTTCCACTCCGAGACTCCGACAACCAGATGACCGGATACTAGGCGTATCATGTGACTAGTTACACTGCCGACGTACGTTTCGTGGTGTAAACGTCTTCAGGGCGCGTCTTCGGAGTCTCGGAGTGGAACGCACGCCGCTACATGCTGCTGCGAGGCAGCGTAGCTGCGATTGAAGTGGAGCAGACTACCTATGACTTACAAGCGAGCAGCCTTGATGCCGGGTATGGCATCTTTTTAATGTAAGAGGCCACTTGGCTTTTTTTATGTTCCTATTTTTAATAAATTAAGCAGTATCACTCTATGGAATATTTTTTTTTCTTCTCATATTTATGTCACCGTATCCAATCTGGGATTGAGAACATCAGCTATCCTGTTATCACCGATGTGTTTGCAGTCACAATACTGCTAAGGCTGTTTCTGACTTTCTTTTTAATTAGAGAAGTCAGGTGTTTCTGGTAAGCGCATATACCTATTGAGCACTTTTGGGTGAAATCATTAGAGTTTGGTGGAAGTTTCTATACACGCATTCAAGACTTTGGAAGAATTTTAAGTTTTCAGCAACTATTGCACCAATGGGACTTTTGTAACAATACACTATTACACATTGTATGGTGATTGTTGGCAACACTATTTATGGACAATACTTTCTAGGTATGTCTATGGACTTCAGTATATATTTAGCACATTGGTTTGTGTCTTATTATATGTTATTAGCGCACTTATTTTTTTATTTCACCACTTGACAATTATTATTTTGTTTACTAAGTAGCAGCTTTATCGTTTTATATATATTTTGTTTGGCGCGGAACATTTTCCTTTATCCCTTAACTCTAGTATGTTGGATATCACTCCCTCCGCGTTGAATGCCCATGCTCCTTGGACTAACTGGTTCTGGACATGGGCCCCCCAACCGCGTTGACTGGCATCTGAGGTAAGGACTGTCCAGGAGGTGGGACCTAGGGGTCGAGATACTAGTAGATTGGTAGGTCTTGTCCACCATTCGAGGCTGGACCTCATTGAGACAGAGGGTATTATCTTCTGTTTGAGGTGTTTCTTGCCCCATTGTGCCAGGAAACCTAATTGGAAGTCCCGCAGACGCCACCTGGCCCATTTTATCATTGGGATGCATGCCGAGAGAGAGCCTATGAGGCTTAGACAGTCTGATGCTGACATGATGCGGGCTTCCATTGCCCTCTTCACCTTCCGGATTAGGATTGGGACCTTCTCGGGTGGCAGGCAGACTGCCCTCTCTTGGGTGTTGAATAGGGCCCCTAAGTAAGTCATCCTCTGTGATGGGGTCAGTTGGCTTTTTTCCAAGTTGATTGGCCAGCCAAACCGGGCCAGGGTGCTCCGCACTATTTGAATGTGTTCCTTTAAGGTGTTCTTGTATTGTGAAAGAATCAGAATATCGTCCAGATAGTACAATACTCGTATCCCCTTCTCTCGGAGGGGCATCAGGATGGCCCCTAAGACCTTAGAAAAGGTTCTGGGGGCTGATGAGATTCCAAAGGGGAGGCACCGGAACTGTAGGAGTAGGTTGCCGACTTTGAATCATAGAAAAGGCTGGAATTGGCTGTGGATGGGGATATGGAGATACGCATCCTGGAGATCTATAGAAGCCATCCAGTCCCCAGGCTGGACTGACAAGATGACTATTCAGAGACTCCATTTTGAAGTGCTCTAATCGAATCAACTTTAGCTCATCCAATGCTTTAATGACCTCTTCAATGTCTATGCCTGCCCTAAGGGCTGTTTCGATGTTATCCACCCAAACTCTGGAGGCTCTGGAAGATAGGGCTACCGCCGGCTTGCAGGCCCCCCCGGTTGCTTGATACATTTTTTTGAGGTCTGTGTCAATCCTGTGATCCAAGACATCCCTAAATGAGACCGCGTCTTCTAAAGGGAGAGTCGTATTTTTTGCCAGCCTCATTACCGAGGCGTCAACCGGTGGGATGGAATCAAAAAGACTGCTATCTGATTCGGCCAAAGGATATCATTTTTGGAGACGGTTAAAAGCCACTGGTCTCCTATCCACCTTTTGCCATTCTCCTAGAATGATTCCTTTGATCTCCTCAATCAAGGGAAAATATGAGACCTTCCTTGTTAGCTGAGGGAAATATTTTTTGCCCTGGAGGGGGGGCTCAGGATCCTCCTCCCATTGGATAGCATCAGGGCTTTTTTTCTGGGGGAACTTGGGGGAACTCAGTTCCACCACCTTTGGCTCAGACCCTTTGGTGCCTGCTCACCACAATCACTTGTAAACACAGAAGTCTGGTTTCTGTGTTTACAAGTGCCAGCTCTGCACTCTGTGTGTAACCCCCCTGAACTCTGCACTCTGTATGTAGTGCAATTCTGGTATTTAATGCCCCTTTAAGACCCTTCTACTGTTTGTGAAATCTGAACGGGGTCGTGGTTGAGTTCCTGCACCTTTTTTCTGAGAAAAAAAGCTCTGGATAGCATCTTTGACCGCCATTACAAAGGGTTCCACTAGGTCAAAATTAAAGACTGAAAACTCTTCCTCGACCGTGGCTGCCTCGTCGTCCGAGGTGCTTCCCTCAGGCTGCGTAGAAGGTGCTTCTGTGGCCCCACCACCAGCAGCGGGGGAGAAGGCTTGTGATGCGGCCATTTCCCTGATAGATTCCTTAATCAGGTCTTTAATAGAACTTGCCGGCTCCTGTCTCTCCACTGTAGCCTCCAAGAGGCATTGACCACAGGCTAGCTTCCCTGGTAGGGCCTTCCTGCCACATATCCAACAATCAGGAGGTGTGACAGGAAGAGCTCTGACGGCTACTAGATTTATGGCCTGAAGCATGAGAGTGGTTAGAACTTCTGTGGTTGTATGAGCCTCTATCGCGGGAGGATCTGCATGATGACTCTTGTTGCGGGCTGTGGAGACACAAACCATAAGACTGTCAGCCCATTGACGTGCTCTTTATTTTCTCCACTTACCTATTGATAGCAGCCCTTACCTAATGGAATGATGAGGATCTTTTTGGAGCGGCATGGCTATGTCCGGGGCAGCTATGGGTAAATTTAAAAAATGTTGAAATTACTATCATGCTATTGCCCTTCGCACTATTAGCATGCTTACACCATCCCAGGAAGAATATATTTTATTTTATTATATATTTATTATATGTATTTTTTTTGCATATAACTAAACTATAATGCTGCAAAAAAAAAAAAAACATTAAAAGCATAACACACACAGAAGCCATTTCCCAGGATGCAAGAAAAAACAAACTTTTCCCCTCTTATTTTTTTCTTTCTTTTTTTTTTATACAGATCAAAAATGCTGAGCATACCTTGGCAGGGGTCCATACTGATGCACAGCAGGTGGAGTGAGAGGGAGAGAGAGAGCGAGTGTTAACTCCCCAGCAGCCTGTCCTCAAGTGAGAGAGACAGGCTGTTTATATAGGGAAGGTGTACCAAGATGGCCACCGTGCTCCTACTGCGCATGCGCCGCCGCGCCGACGGAGCTTCGCCTCCCGAGAGTATGAGCCTGAGTCTGCTGACGGGCGCGCGGCGCCCCCCCCCCCCACTATGGAGGAGGCTCGTCCTCGGTACTAACATGATGGGGAGAAGGAGCTCTCTCCCCCTAGCAGACAAAGCGGCATGCCGGCGATTTAACCTGTCCCTGCCCATGCCTGACCCATGAAGGACAGCCAGCCTAATACCCACTTGAGGAGAAGTGTAGCCCCTGGTGGTAAAAACATGCCATGAAAAAGATCCACAGAAAAACAATGGCTCCTATACTTATCTGGTGCCTTTAGCAACCCAAGCCATAGGACTCCATCCTGCAGGAGAGCATGAACCTGCAATGGTAGCACCATCAGACGGTGAGGTAATGCTGATCGTGATCCTGCGGGGATAAGGACAGAAAAAAGAATGCCAGAATGGGAGTACAGCGGCCTTTTATTAGAGAGTTAAGTGGTCCTGTGGGTCGGTCGGGGGCGGAGCCATGACCATTGTATGCTGCCATGGAGGCACCAGGAAATACGGTTATTGAGATTTTTTTGTAGAAGAATACATATCGGCCTTAACTGAGGAAAAAAATGTATTTATTGAATCAAAAAGTAAAAAATTTTTTTTTTTTTCAAAGTGTCGCTCTTCTTTTGTTCATAGTGCAAACAATAAAAACCACAGAGGTGATCAAATACCATCAAACAAAAGCTCTATTTGTTGGTGGAAAAAAACATAATGGGCCAGATTCACGTACATCGGTGCATTTTTTGACTGGCGTAGCGCACCTCCTTTACGTTAGACTGCCGCAATGTAGCGGTGCAATCACCGTATTCTCGTTTGATTTGCGCAGAAATTTGCGCCGGTGCAACGTAATTTCAGAGGCGTAAGGCGGAGTAATTCAAATTGGGAAGGACGTGGGCGTGTTACATTTAAATGAACCGTGACCCCATGCAAATGAAGAGCCGGCCGACTCGCGCATGCGCGCATGAAGCAGACCATGGTCAGCACCTCTGTGCGCATGCTCACAACTCGGGAACGGCGCAATCAGTGAAATTGGAAGTGGACCCGGGCAACTTTGTGAACTACGCAGACAGCATAAATAGACACAAACGCACTTCCTTTGCAAAAGTACATCCCTTTGTATCCCTCCCTATACAGCAAGGTGCTTTTGTTCTGTTGTTTGTTGCGTTGTGACTTGTCTTTGTTATATTTGTTGACTGTTTGATCTAGTGTTTTGTAGAATATATTTGAAAGTGTTTTTTGGTGACTGCTTGTGAGACTTTTTGGTTGATAGATTTTGGTTTGTTTGTTTGTTTGTTTTGTTGCTTGATTTTCCCTGCTTGTTTTTGTGAGTGATTTTTGTTGATTGTTTGGGAGAGAGTTTTTGTATGAGTATGACTGAGAGGAAGAGGAAGTTGAATTTTACTTTGGGGGAGAAACAAATTCTTGCCCGGGCCATTACCCAATATGGGCGTTTCCTCCACAGCCCGGAGAGTGCCAACACCACCCCGGCCAGGAGGCGGGAGATTTTGCTGCACATTACTGACCAGGTGAATTCAGCGGGGGGGGGGGGGGGGGGAGAGACCACGGCTGCTCCTCCTTCCCCGGATTACCCCCCCCTCCCCATGAGTCTCCCCGAGGAGCCGGGGGCCGTGGCCGTGGGTGCCCCAGGCGTGGCTCACGCCAGCGGCATTAATTTGTTTACCTCCTTTTTTTTTCAGTTTTTTTTTTTTTTGCCTTTTTTTTGCTGGAATTTTTTTTTTTTGCTGGGCAATTTTTTTTTGTGTTGTGAATGTTTTTGGAATGTGGGGGTGATATTCCTGCCGGAAAAGGGGTGTCACCCTCAGTTTTGGTGGAGAAGGGTTCCCCAGGACCAGGGGGAAGTGATCCCCAGGTCCGTGTGAATGGTGTATGAATGTACAGTGACATAATTGGAGCCTTGGCGTGGCGTTACTGCTCACAAGCCCAGCATGGCGGGCTTGTGCTAATCCAATTAGATGAGGATGTGATGTGTCTGTGCTAGGGACCACAGTGGTGTGCATGCATGCATTCTCATTGTGCCATGATTATTGTGTGTGTTTAACGTGCAAAGATGCCTAATGTGAGCTGTCTCCTGGCTGCTCTTCCCTCAGAAGACGGGGGACCCTCGGTTAGGGGGGGATTGTCTGGTTTAGGGGTCAGGTCATCACGTAGGTCAATCTGCAGGCCCTTTCTCACTGCGAAGTTGTGCAGCAGGCAACATGCACCGATGATCTGGCACACAAAGTTTGGGGAATACAACAGGGTACCCCCAGACTTATCCATGCATCGGAAACGTGACTTCAGGAGGCCAAAGTTGCGCTCCACCACTGCACGTGTTTGGGTGTGGGCTTCATTGTATCTTTCCTCTCCTGGGGTTTGGGGGTTCCGGATAGGAGTCATGAGATGGGGTCCCAGTGCATATGCAGAGTCACCTGTAAGGGAAAAGACAGGAGGATGTTAGTCATGCATGTGCCCCTTGTGATGTGTGCATCATGGGAGGGGATAGTCATGCCTGACTCCCATGTCACTCACCAACCAGCCAGGTGTCCCCATACACGTTCTGTTCGAATTCCATTGGAGTGGGGCTCTGATTGTAGATGTAGCTGTCATGGCTGGATCCGGGGTGTTTGGCACGGACGTGCCATATGAGGCCTTGGGCATCGACTATCACCTGTACGTTGATGGAATGCCAATGCTTCCGATTGCGGTATATGTGCTCTGTCTCATGGGGGGGCTGGAGTGCCACATGTGCGCAATCAATGGCCCCCACGGTGCGTGGGAATCTGGCAATTCTGTAGAAATCTGTCATTGCCTTCAGCCGAAGGTCCTCAGTGGTGGGTTTGATGATTTGGTTGGCCATGCGTCTGAGGATTGCAGGGACAACCTAGTGCACACATCTGCTCATGGAGGATTGTGACATCCCAGCCACCACTCCACTTGTTCTTTGAAAAGAGCCACTGGCAAGGAAATGTAGTGTTGCCATGACCTTGACCAGTGGCTGCACTGCATGTGAGCGGTGTGTTGGGCTGGTGATGTCATCCTGCAAGGTTGTGGTTAATTCCAGGATGGCATGAGGGGTGAATCTGAAGATGCGATACACCTCAAAATCACTCATGCCAAAGAGGTCTATGCGGGTGCGGTATATCCTCTCCCGTGCCCTCCTCCGTGCACTCCTCCGTGTCCTCCTCCTTCTTTGCTCCTCTAAAGTCAGTAGTATAGCTATGAGCAAGGATGTCCCTGGCATGTTGGCATACAGATTGTTGTGCAACAAGTGTGACTGCTCAGCTCCTCACTAACAGTGTTGCTTTCTCTGACATGTAGACGGATTGTCTAATTTTATACCACCTTTTATATGGTCTAATTTTAGACAGGACGTGCAGCTGTTGCGCACAGCGCGTAGCCTGCGCTGCAACAACGTTCTTTTGTGGATCCCCGTAACTCCCTCATTAGCATATTTGAATAGCAAATCAATGGTGTGTCTAGCGCACTTTTGCGTGGACGGATGCGCCTGTCTATCGAAATTATGCCGGTCAAAAAAAAGTAGATTTCTTGCGTAACTCGTTTTGGGGATGCGGCGCATCGAAACGCATGCGCAAATTTAGACTTACGCCGCGCATCTCCTGTAACGCCGGTGTAATCGCTCTGTGAATCTGGCCCAAAAATTTTATTTGGGGACAGTGTTGCATGACCATGCAATTGTCATTCAAAGTGCAACAGCGCTGAAAACTAAAAATTGGTCTGGGCAGGAAGGGGGTGAAAATGCCCTGTATTGAAGTGGTTACTAAATTTGCAAAGATTTTAAACAAATTCCTTTCACATTGTCAGTATGGGGTATTTCTTGTAGAATTTTTAGGGAAAAAATTTATGTTATCCATTTAGGAATAAGGCTGTAACATAACAAAATGTGGAAAAAGTGAAGCATTGTGAATACTTTCCGGATGCACTGTATGGTCCTAAGGAGGGGGAATGCAGTCAAGGAGGAATATGTAAGACATAGGGCCAGATTCAGGTAGAGTTAGGCTGGAGTATCAGTGATACTCCAGCCTAACTGTCACTTTAAGCCGGCGTTTCTGTTTTCTGTAACCAGAAAACAAGAAACGCCGGGTTGGAGTTCCGATGCGATCGGCGTAATTGAATTTCGCCATTGCATCGCAACTTTAATTTAAAAATGGCGCCGGGGGCGTTCCCGCTGATTTACGCTGAAAAAATATGTTAATCAGCGGGAATCGGCAATTCACGATCGTATTCGGGCGCGACGCAGTGACTTTCCGACGTTTCCGTAAGCGATACGCGGCGTAAAGATAAAGCAGCCCCCTAGTGGAGTATCCTATGTTAAGTATAGCCGTCGTCATCGCGTCGGAAAAAAAAAAATCGCGTCGCTTGCGTAAAACGTCCATGAATGGGGATTTGACGTCATTGACGTTCACTGACAGAATTTGGAGCATGCGCACTGGGATGCATTGACAGTCGACGCATGCGCAGTACGTTCGCCCCGTACCCGCCCAATTTGAATTCCGCCGGCTCATTTGCGATACGCTGCCGCAACTTTAGGAGCAAGTGCTTCATGAATAACAGCACTTGCTCCTAAAATTTCGCCAGCGTAACGTAAATGAGAAACGTTACTCCAGAGCAAAGATGCTCCCATCTACCTGAATCTGGCCCAAAGTTGCTATGGTAGCATTTTGGGGCACATAGTCCCAAGGAGGGGGAAAGCAGTTAGGAAGGAAAAGACAGGGAACGCAAGCGCAGTAACCGTGGTGGCATTATGGAACATGCACTTAGGAGGGGGGAACACAGCTAGGGATAAATAAAAAGGGCTGCAATGGTTACAGTGGCCATAGAATTATGGGACATGTAGTCCCGAGGAGGGGAAAATGGGGGACTTTTAATGAAATGATAAGTGTATTTTATCTACCAGAGATCACTTAAAACTGATACAATATACCAAAGATAATTGCAGACAACATATTCATTCCCAAGGCAAGTTATAAAGCAGACATAACTTCTTTATTTTTTATTTTAGATAAAGTAACAGAGGGTTTTTTATCATCTGTGTTCCATTGGGGAGATTTCCCTTCACTGCCTCTATAACTGGAAAAGAGAAAAAATCTCTCCAGTGAGGGAATCCCTGATCGCCCCCCAGGGTCACCAGAACTGGCAGTTCTACTTCACGTAAATAATTAAAATAAATTAGTTTATTTTATTACTTCATTATTGCATTTCCATTTTTCCTTATGGCAGGGGACCTGGACAATTGGCCCCCCTTATAAATCTGCACTGTATATATATATATATATATATATATATATATATATATATTTGTATGAGTGTGTATGTTTATACAAAAAAAGAAAGATTTATCCTGATATGTAAAAACAATTTTGTAGCTCAGAGAAGAAACTTTGATTTGGAGCAGCAGGGGTACAGGCTGGGTTATAAAGGATATTACTTCTGTTTCAGCACATACTGTACATGAAAATAAAATAGCAATTACAGCGTAACACGGGCTATTGTGGAGCTGTAAGCAGCAGTGGTCAGGTTCATAGAAATTCCAACCTTTCTGCCAGAGCAGCTGCGTCCCCTTCCTCTTAGTGTGCACTAAGCAGCTGCACCCCCAGTCACATCTGGACAGTTGGCAGGAAAGGTACCCAGCACAGGGCTAGTGCGGGGGACAGGGAGCATCATGTGGTGTGTGGAAGGGAATCCCTTTGACGTCACTGCCTGATTTCCATATATATCATCAGCAGAGGGAGGGTCTCCCCAGCCCATGGTGTGTGTCTAGTGGGGAATATTTAAAGGGATGGGGAGGGACAGAGCAGATGGAGGCGAGCATCTGTCACAGAGAAGACCCAGGCAGAAGACAGGGCTTTAGTGTCAGAGCCAGGGGGAGAACATTGAGCAATACAGGTAGGTGGCACAGATATATTATAGAAGCATATGTAGTGAGACAGTGCCAGTTGGTGTTTGTAGGGTTTGCTGTGTAATCCCTGAGTTAATCTGATTTTACAAATCACCGTAGACTAAGACCAAGTCTACACATTCTTTGCATACAGAGTTTTGCATCAACCTAAACCTGTTCAATATAGAACACCGAAAATATTGCATGCAATAGTGTACAAAAGACACTTTAAAGTTAAAGGATGCTCATTGGGCAAGTAAGGGGTTAATGGCTGCCAGTCGTTCTAGGCGATGTGATTATTCAGTACATCCCTGGGAAAGAGATGTATGTGACAAAAGCGTAAATTGGAGCAATTTTTTCCAGGCATCATGGCTGATCAGCATTGTTGGGTTTTGTGACATAGAAATAGTTTGCAACTCTAATAGCAGGGATTAGTGCCAGACTATTGTAAAGACTGGCACGATGATCTATACAATATCACCATTAGAAATGATAGATCCTCACAGCTGGAAATGTATTAAACACAGTAATCGCTTGGATGTCTAGCATGGAAGGGAGTAGCTGCCTAATCGGCTATAATGTGCTCAGGCAGCGAAGTAGTTAATGATGGCAATTATTATTGCACGAAGACTGTGCCTTTCATCAATGCTTTTACCATAGGAGATGGAAATGTGCATGTCAATAAGCCTAGCAATGGTATGCAGAGCGCTCCCAGGATAAGGATAGTTTTAGTAAATGCTGGTGGCAAAGAATCAATTATCCACCAGTTTGCAGATTCCTTAGAGGAAACTGATTCTCTGATTCTACTAACCGATGCTCCCAAAGGAGCTAAGGCTGATGCAGAGCCTAAGGTCCAACATACACATTACATTCTGGCAATACACTTATTGTACAATCAAATTAAAATGTACCAATAGTAGTGAATATGAGGATCTAACTAATCAATACAATTAGACAGGCATCTACACCACATAGTTGTTGGTTGATGCAAAGAAAACTGTACAATCAGATTGCAACATATGTGGTGAGTTTAAGGTGTAACTCTTGCTAACTTTTAGACACCATGTAGTCAATGACAATGAGTTGCACATATCGCTTTCATTCCATCGAAAGGAACAAATTTGACTAAATTGCTGAGTGGCACGACTGACAGTGCTGCTGCTGCAGAGATGTGAGCCGTCACATGTACAGAACACGTTGCTTTGGCAGGTGCCCACATTTAGCATAATTGGATATTGAAAAGAGACCATTCATGGACTGTGGATGGACCATGATCACCTTAGAAGTATGATAAATGCTAAATGTTGTGGGTGTAAGGAACAATACACATAACGTAAAAAATAATTTATATATATATATATATATATATATATATATATATATATATATTCAATTTTAAAATAATTTGTTATTATTATTACAGATTGCGCAGTCTGCGCAGCACTTTACAAGAAAGATGGTAGAGTTACAACACAGTTCAAGATATCAAGATAGGAGGGCTAAGAGGGCCCTGGTGGTGACAGCTTAGAATCTAATAGGGAGGGGCGTATAATATTAAATTTAGGTTTATACATTGCACATTATTATACTCATGAATAATCCAGAGAATGGTCAATAAAATTTGATTGATAAGTATTTAAGATCTCATTCCCCCCCCCAAAAAAAAAAAAAAAGATATTCTTCAACAGCAATTGTAATAACAAAAAAAAATTAAGATCAAAGGATCAAACAACCGCTTTGGTTGTTAAAATTACCTGTATCACTAATAAAATGATCTCATAACACATTATAATTGACTGTTTAATGGATGCCCAGCATTAAAAACAGCAGTTTTTATGCCACTGTACCCTTACAAAATATTGCATTTTCGAAATACAAAAATGATGCTTTCCTCAAAATAGATACCCACTAAATTTATAGGATTTGAGTATGTAATCTCTGTTTGTCCTGGATACTGATTGGAGATCATCCTGGATTAAAAGGAGGCAGAAGTGTGATTATATAATTCTATGGTATTACAGTAATAGTGAGGAATAGTTAGTCTGTAGATAACATTATTAGCAGAGTGCATAATATTCCTTATCAGGGTATTTCGTCTTTACAAGCTTTGAACTGCTAAAACTAGAGCTCACGACAATGGCATTTTTTAAGGTCAATGTGCATGAAATATCTTTTTGACATATTAACTTAATAGTTTCCCACTAACTGTTTTTTCAAAGATAATGACACATCTCACGGGTGGGAAAGTAAAAATATATGGGGCACCTTATATCTACAAAATGTATATATTTTAGTGAAAAAATGTGTATTCTGATAACTGTATGCAATTAATACATGTATATGTATTATATTTACATATTCTGTCTCCTTTATATTTCACATTTCTTTATATTTTTTGTAACCTTTACATGCAGACCAAACCGTTCAGCAAAAGTGACAGGGGCTGGGGACTAACCATGCCCTGGCAGAGATGCTTCCTGCAGTGACCTTTTATGTCCAAATGTAATTTTTTTTTAAACACTATTGCTGCAACTGTTCAACACCCCAGAAGTGTATAGTTTGTGCCAACCCCCCGCCAGCTCTTGCTGAACAGCTTGGCATGGATATCAGTGTGTAGAAAAATAAGGCATGGGAAATAAGCAAAGGATTCCTATACTCAACGCTGCCGTGAGAAAAACATTTCCAAGCCTGTGTTTCAGGTGACAACAAAATATTGTTGCAGTGGTGATGCAAAACATCCACATCTTTAGAATATTTGAAATGGGTAGCAGGATTTTTTTTTTAGCACAGTGGGTTTTGTTATGTAAAACTCGAAATGAGAGCAGATTGTTGTCAATACCAAGAGATGCTGATAGATTCTTAGCTGTCACCCTAGGGTTGTCACTCATTTGAAGATGCTTTTGTATTGATCTTTGCTAGATGTCAGCTTCCAGTGTGAGTGACAGTGGTGCTAAATATCTTCTGTTGTAAATGATCTGGAGATTGACTAAGGCCGCGTACACACGTTCAGTCAAAACCGATGAAAACTGACTGAAGGTCCGTTTCATCAGTCCAAACCGATCGTGTGTAGGCGCCATCGGTCAAAAAAAATAGAACTTGCTTTAAAATTGAACCGATGGACGCCTGACCGATAGGTCAAAACCGATCGTTAAAAATCAACGCATGCTCAGAATCAAGTCGGCGCATGCTTGGAAGCATTGAACTTCATTTTTTTCAGCACGTCGTTGGGTTAAAAAACGTAAGCGTCACCGCGTTCTAACACGATCGTTTTTTTAACCGATGGTGTGTAGGCACATCAGACCATCAGTTAGCTTCATTGGTTAACCGACGACAACGGTTCTTCAGACCGTTCTCAACGGATGGACTGATCGTGTGTACGAGGCTTAAGACCCAAATTTTATGATTTTTTTTTTTTTTCTAACCTTTCCCAGCTTCAACAACTCTTCTCGGATCAGGCTATATCACACTTGAACTGAATTCTGTTGTGAAAAGTAGGTACACCAAAATTTGTTTTGTTGTGTAGTTTCCTGAAAATGTAGAAAAGTGTACTGCAACTTCTCCAGATAACAGTATGGAACATAAAGTCAACCTTTGTCCATGATATTTTTAAAGGGTAACTCCACTTTTGTTGAAAAAAGCAAATTAAAAGAATTTATCATATACAAAAACTAAAGTAGTCTTGCTGTCAGTTAATGTTATTAAAAATTACCTTTTCTTTTCAATTTATATATATTTTTTTGTAAAATTTTATGTAATATAGCAACCTCGGGAACTTCCCCAACAATGTCATTTCCTGCTTCTCCTGATTTCCCAAAGGTCAGCACTAAGTCAGATTTGCGGCACCCCCTGCAAAAGAAATGTAAGTTTTAGTAACATACTCTCCAAGGGTTAATCAATTCTACAGAAAGTGTTTACAGTTACATAGTTAGTCTGGCTGAAAAAAAGTCCATCTAGTTCAGTGGTTCTCAACCTGGGGGTCGGGATCCCCTTGGGGGTCAAATGATGATTTGCCAGGGGTCACCAAATCCTGGGCTGTTTCTAAAGCCCGCACCACTCTGTCAGCTTTTCTGCGGCTGCGCGGCAGGGCTGTCTCTGGAGCCTGCGGCCACCCAGCTAGGCTGTTCCTGGAGCACACGGCCGCCCACTCAGCCTCTTCGAAGCCACCCATTCAGTTCACGGCATGGCTGGGGGGCAGAGACTAGAGGTCCGCTGATTGGTGAGGATTGTGAAGTGGGAGGGGCTGGAGGAGACCCTATATCCTGATTTCAGCATAGGTGTCACTGCGGAGACACAGTGAGTAACACTACCTGTGATTATAGTTGCCATTAAAAGTCCCCACTACAGTTCTCAGATCAGCAGATGACCTTCATCAAGAGCACCCAAGTTGACTGATTAGAACTTCCCCCAGCACTGCCACTCACCCCATCCCCCACCAAGGAGTAATAGAAGGAATACAAATTGAGAATACATGGAAGGGAGAGGAAAAGAGGGGGAGGAAGAAAGAAAAAGGGTGAGAAAGAATAAGAGAAAAAACAAGAAAGACGGCTAGAGAGAGGGATGGGGGAAAAAACAAGAAGTTAGGATAGCGAGAGATAAAAGGGAAAGAAAGCAGAACAAAGAGAAAGCGTGGTACATCCTAAAATGTACCATAAGGGGTTTAAAACTGTACGAGTGGAGGGGACTCAGGGAGCGCTAAATTTCCGTCGGTTAGGGGTGCAAATTACTTTTCTTGCCTTGGGTGCTGACAACACACGCAACGAAAATAATTTTACTGTTAGGGGTCCCTACAACTTGGAAAATTGTATCAAGGGGTCTCGGCACTAAAGGGTTGAGAACCACTGATCTAGTTCAACCTACAAAGGGGGGGGGGGGAATATATCACACAATCCCATATACACAATTCTATACCCACAGTTGATCTAGAGGAAGGCAAAAAAACAGCAAAGCATGATCTAATTTGCTCCAGCAGGGGGACAAAATCCTTCCTGATCCCCGTAAGAGGAAATTAGATATTCTCTGGATCAACTTTATCTATAATGGTTAGTTTCCAGTTATATTATGTACATTTTATGAAAGAATCCAGGCCTTTTTTAAAGCAAGCTACTGAGCTGGCCAGAACCACCTCTGCAGGGAGTCTACTCCACATTTTCACAGCTCTTACTGTGAAGAAACCTTTCCGTATTTGGAGATTAAGGCCCAGATTCAGAGAGAATTGGATTCGCGTAGCGTATCAGAAATACACTACGCCGCCGTTTTTTACCTAGCTCTACGTGGAATCCAGGTAGATTTTGTCCAGTAAACGACGGCGGCGTAGTGTATTTCTCCCGTCGCAATCCATCTAGACGAGTAGGGGGCGTGAAGGATTTAAAATAGGCGCGTTCCCGCGGCGATCGAACTGCGCATGCTCCGTTCGCAAATTTCCCGCCGTGCATTGCGCGAAATCACGTCGTTATGTCATTCGTTGTTTGAGTAGCGTCGTTTACGGACATTTCTATTCCCGAACGAGTTACGCAAAAAAATTTTAAATTCGACGCGGGAACGACGGCCATACTTAACATGGGCTACGCACCGTTAGACCAGCAAAAAGCTGGTCTAACAGTACGTAAAAAAAAACAGACGTAAGCGATTGCGAAGACCGCTCGTATCTTCGTGGATCGCCGTAAAAACACATTTGCATATCCCGACGCATGAAAACGACGCAAACTCCTCCCAGCGGCCGCAAAAATATCGCAGCGTAGATCCGAAGGCTTACGAAGACGTAAGCCTCTCGGATCGAAGCCGGAAGCCGCCGTATCATGGTTTGAGGATTCAAACTAGTGATACGGCGCACGAAATTTGAAATTACTCCTGTCTAACACCAGTTAGACAGGCGTAATTGCTTTATGAATCTGGGCCAAAATCTCTTTTCCTCTAGACATAGAGTGCCCCCTTGTCCCCTTTGGTGACCTTAAAGTGAATAACTTAACACCAAGTTCATTATATGGACCACTTATATGTTTGTACATGTTGATCATATCCCCCCTTACTCTCCTCTTCTCAGATTGACAAATTGGATTGGGAAAAAAATATTTCACATATACTGAATTGGGCCAGTAGAGTACCGTACGTTTGTTGTTACATTGTTTGCCTGTAGATCTTGTACTCGCTGGCTCTCATGTATGAAGTCGTATACACTGTGTATATGACTGGCTGCCTCCAACCTAAGTTGTGGAATTTGGCTTGCATTTGCTTTTTCTTTCCTTTTATATGATGTTTTCTTTATTTCTTGCTCTTTCTATGTATGGGAGACAACTGTACTTATTTGTCAATTCCACTATGTATTGTATAACCTCCTCTCTTTTTTTATTGGGAAAAAATTATAAAAATTGGTGCAAAAGAACACAAGTGCATTATCTGATTAATAACAAACCAGTCACTTCCATTTTAAAATAAGTATGTGATCAGTCTGGCAAAACAAACAGCGATTTCTTCACAGCAACCAAAAGTAGGAATCTCCTGCAAAGTTTGTAAAAATCACTGCACTGTACATTGATCACCCAGGGGGGTTTGTTTTTTCTCATCAAAAGTTTAGTTATGCTTTAAGTGATATTAAGGCTTCCTTAAGTCTTGCCATACGTACTTGCCCTGTGCAGTGGTAAAAACCTTGGCCCAGATTCAGAGAGAATTAGATTATCGTAGCGTATCAGAAATACACTACGCCGCCGTTTTTTACCTGGCTCTACGTGGAATCCAGGTAGATTTTGTCCAGTAAACGACGGCGGCGTAGTGTATTTCTCCCGTCGCAATCCATCTACGTGAGTAGGGGGCGTGAAGCATTTAAAATAGGCACGTTCCCGCGCCGATCGAACTGCGCATGCTCCGTTCGCAAATTTCCCACCGTGCATTGCGCAAAATCACGTCGTTACGTCATTCGTTGTTTGAGTAGCGTCGTTTACGGACATTTCTATTCCTGAACGACTTACGTAAAAAAAAAAAAATTAAATTTGACGCGGGAACGACGGCCATACTTAACATGGGCTACGCACCATTAGACCAGCAAAAAGCTGGTCTAACAGTACGTAAAAAAAAATAGACGTAAGCGATTGCGAAGACCGCTCGTATCTTCGTGGATCGCCGTAAAAACTCATTTGCATATCCCGACGCATCAAAACGACGCGAACTCCTCCCAGCGGCCGCAAAAATATCGCAGCGTAGATCCGAAGGCTTACGAAGACGTAAGCCTCTCGGATCGAAGCCCGAAGCCGCCGTATCATGGTTTGAGGATTCAAACTAGTGATACGGCGCGCAAAATTTGAAATTACTCCTGTCTAACACCAGTTAGACAGGCGTAATTGCTCTATGAATCTGGGCCCTTGAGCCTTTAGAACCACTTTAAGTATTTTTATGACCTTATCTAAATAGCTTCATGCCACATATGAGTTGGAAAACATTGGTTGGGGACCAGTGCAGTATATAATATTATCCACTTTAATGTCATCAATTAAGCCAATAACTTTAAAAAATATATATATTTTAGATACTATTATGCAACTCTTGAGCAGCTTCTGTGGTAAAAAAAACTCAGGCCCACTTACTCTCACATTCCCAATAACTATAATTGACCTTAAGCTTTAGTGAAGTTTAAGACATGAAACTATTTAAATTTTGGCACGCTAGAATGTTTTTTTTTTAAGCATGGATTTGCTAATTTTGTTATATTACTAATGGTTTGTTTTGTTGATTCGATTACAGCCCCTACCATGACACTAAACAAAATAGAGAAGCTGGGTGGTCTACGGCAACATCGAGGAAGCCTTCCAATTACTGTAGACTCACACCGGCGTGGCAGTATGCCCCTGCCCTACAAACACCAGCTGAGACGTACACAAGCTGTTGATGAGCTTGACTGGCCAAGTGTCCATTCAGGGTCATCTGACTCTGTAAGGTCCTCAGACAGTAATCCAGAGCCCGGAGCCTACAAAGTCATGTTGGTTGGTGACACTGGAGTAGGAAAGACAAGCCTTGCCGGGATATTTGGAGGCCTAAAAGATACTTTCCCACACGAAGCTGAGCATCCAGGTGATTTCTGGGAAATGTTATTGGGGTGTGGGTTAAATGTATGTTCTTGACCTGATATGGTTGTGAACAGATCTTCTTGTCATTTCCAGAGGATACATATGAGATAGATCTGATGGTAGATGGAGAAAAGACAACATTAATTGTATATGATATCTGGGAACAGGTAAGAATTTTTGCAAAGATCCAATATTCTCCCTTAAAATGTTGCAGTCCAATTTAAGAAAAGTAGTGTTGGTTGTAAACTTACTATATCAAAATCACAATGTTCTTTTTTAGTCATAGTGGTCTTTATCTTCCCAGGCAGGTCCCCACACTTGGATGCAAGAAAGCTGTCTAGAAATGGGGGATGCCTTCCTTCTAATCTTTTCAGTGACAGACAGAAGTAGCTTTCAGCATCTACCTGGTCTTCTTCTGAAACTGCGCTCTGCTCGTCCACACCGCCACATTCCAGTCATTCTTGTTGGCAATAAGGGAGATCTAGCTCGCTCCAGAGAGGTCAGCATGGAAGGTATTGACAAACAGAGTTAAAGTGATACTAAACAGAAAAGTGATAATTGCCATAATTCATTCACATAAATCATGTATATCATGGTACTGTATTTCATTTTTTTGTTAAATCCTCCAAGTACCTTATTTCTGCAGCACTGTTATGTGGTCACATGATCTTTCCCTTTTCTTTTGGATTCTGCAGGGCAATATCCTTGTGGGGGGCTTCTACTCTGCTGATAAATGCTTTCTACCGTAGGGTTTGACAAATTTGCTTGGAATCTAGGAGCCAGCTAAAAAAGTTAGGAGCCAAAAAACGCACCCCGTCCAGCCAAGCTTGCGCGCAGAAGCGCCCGCATATGTAAACGGTATTCAAACGACACATGTGAGGTATCGCCGCGATTGGTAGAGCGAGAGCAATAATTCTAGCCCTAGACCTTCCCTGTAACTCAAAACATGCAACCTGTAGAATTTTTTAAACGTCGCCTATGGAGATTTTAAAGGGTAAAAGTTTGTCGCCATTCCACGAGCGGGCGCAATTTTGAAGCGTGACATGTTGGGTTGGGCTAACTTTACTGTTGTCTTATTTTTTTTATTAAAAAAAGGGTATTTTTTCCCCAAAAAAGGTGTGCTTGTAAGACCGCTGCGCAAATACGGTGTGACAGACGTGCCCGTCGGTAATTGAGGCCACGGCTTTGCGGCCTTGAGCTTCCTTCTGTGAAGGCCCCAAAGCCACAGCCTCAATAAACAGCGGGCGCAGGCCCGGCGCAATTGTGCCCTGCGCCGGCCGGTAATTGAGGCCGCGGCGTATGCGGCCTTCTGCAGCCCTAAGCTTCCCCAGGCACCAGGTCACAATTTCTTGTCATAATTGCAACCTGGCGCCCGGATTTTGTCGAGGCCTGCTCTACAGTGTGACTTTGTGTCTGGCGAGCCATGATCGGTGCTGTGCTAGTCACATCACAACAAAAAAAAATATTTCAGAAGAGCAATTCAAATTAGATTATAAATGTAAAATAGCTGATTTATAGCTCCCAAACAATCTTTATAGAACATCAAATGTGTATTGTTTGTGCATTAATATGGTGTAGACGGAGTCAGAGATGATTGCCACTAGCTTTCATTTTGTTCAGAAGGCATCTGCATCCAAGGCTCTTTTTTTCTTTAGAGGTATTAGCAATTACATTTAATATATTTAATACTGATCTATATTAAAACTAATTTTTCTTTGTGAGTTTCTTACTGAATGTAATAATTCAGAATTCTATATTCCACACCAATAGTGTTTGTCAATAGAAGGACATGGAGGAGGAGAGAGGGAGGGGAGTGTAATTTATTACCGTGCATACGCCCACATGTGTGGCTCTGTAGTTATGTGGGCTGCACAGATATGAAAAAGGAAGAAATTAGGGAACTGAACCTGAGCATATTCAGTAGAGGACACCAGCTAAACCTGCAGTGGGGACACAGGGAATATGGGAGGGACAGCTGAAGGCAGGATCAACTAGGTATTTTTCACTCTACACAAAACTAATGCTTTAGTGGCCTTGTGAGTATGAACATCGCATGAATAGCATGTAATGAGAGTTTTTAATAGTATGGATTTAATGACACTTAGGCCTCGTACACACGGGCAAGAATCCCATCAGGAAAAAAACGTAGTTTTTCCCAACAAGATTCTTGGCATGAATCTCTTGCCGCCCGAGTGTACACACACAGACCTTTCAAAAGAACCGCGATTCTCTTGAAAGGCCAGAACGCGGTGATGTCATCGCGTATGACGAGCATGCACTCATCACATTCGATGCCGTCGCCCACTTCACCCTACCTATGCCGTGGAAGCTACCGCGCATGCGTCAAAGTCATTTTGAGCATGCGCAGGTTTCCACGGCGACAGGTAAGTATACACACTCTCGGGTTTCTCATCGGGAAACAGGCCGACAAGAATCTCGATGAGATAATAGAGAGCATGTTCGCTATTTTTTTTTTTTAAAGCCTCGTACACACGCTCGGTTTACTTTGAAGAAAACTGCTGGCAGAGCTTTCTTGCCGAGAAAACCGAGCGTGTGTACAAGGCTTTAAACATAAATACCCGTTAGCCTAGGAAAGAACATGGGTACAATAATGGCCTTTAAAAAAATATCAGTATGGATCCTGGTGGTTATAAATACATTATATATTGCTCCAACACTCCCTAGTAAACACAAATTTCCCAGGGCCGTGCAGCATCAGTACCAGCTCCCAGAGTACGGCTGAGATTAGTGATCTGGCAGTCCAGTTTCACAGTGACATTAACTAGTTTGGATGATAGTAGGGCCATTTACTGGTAAGAAAATATGATAGCAACCTCCAACATTAACAGATTAAAAAAAGATCAGAGCTATTTTGTATAAAAAGTGTACAGAACATGCATGCTTGTTGAATGTTTTTATTTGTACATTAGGGGGGAAAGTGGACCTTTTTGATGTTGAATAGCTTGTGAAGTTTAGAATGCCAACTACTTAAAGGGTATATTTGGGCAAAATAAAAGTTATTGTATACATTAGAGCTGCACGATTCTGGCCAAAATGAAAATCACAATTTTTTTGCTTATAATAAAGATCACAATTTTCCCAAGATTGTCACGACGTAACATCTTTCACAAGTTACCAAAAAATTGGGCTAAATTTACTGTTTGTTTTTTTATTCATTAAAGTGTATTTTCTTTGCCAAAAATTGCATTTGAAAGACTGCTGTGCAAATACAGTGCAACATAAAATATTGCAACAACCACCATTTTATTCTCTAGGGTCGCTGCTAAAAATATATATATGTTTGGGGGTTCTAAGTAATTTTCTAGCAAAAAATAATGATTTTAACTTAAAACCAACAAAATGTCAGAAAAAAGTTTAGTGGGTAAACTTTCCTCATTTAGACACAGAAGTGTATTCCTGTGATCTAAAGGACAAATCTTTGTTTATACTTAGTTCCCCTACTGAAGAATGTTGTGATACTTGGCAGACTGGCCGTTTTCTTTTGTTTGTTTTTTTGTTAATGATGGCTGTCGCCTTCAGCAGAGTAGAGAATTCTCTGCATAGAAAGAATCGGAAAATACTGTCAAGATCGCAAGGTGAAATAAATTGCGATAACGATTAATCGTGCAGCTCTAGTATACATTTAATGAACAGTACATGTTTTATCCCTGTACCCCTTGTTGATCTGCAAGAAGTCAAGTAACTTCTACCTATCTTCCTGTAAAGAGATGATAATACTGACTCTGCTGTTATGTGTAAGCTTGCAATGGAATTTTCCTTAGCTTTGTGAATGTGGTGAAAGTTCCGTTTAGAAAGAATCATATGCAAGAAAAAAAAATATATTATTTTTGTTTGCACATGACTGGATGATGAAAGTCAGCATAGCTTCACCTCATTCACTAAGCTAAATGAACAGCCTAGTTGCCTTTAGTAAATCAACCCATGTGTAAGCAAAGGGCTTGCGAGAGATCTAGTTCTAGGGGTGTGCCTATGCCATTAAGAACTTAGTTCATAGCAGCTGCCCCAGCATGACATTTTCAAGCCTTGGCAATGGTGTCATAGGTTATTCTAAAAGCTGCTTCTCGGTACAAAAACAAGGTTAAATATAAAAAAAGGTCGAACATGTTCTAGATCAGGGGTATAAAACAACATTTTAACACGGGACATATCAGCATTATGGTTGCCCTAAAAGGGCAGGTTGTATCCTTTGTAGCAGGTGATGCAAGTCTGAAACGGAGTGGTGCACACTGCTGACATCATCCACGAAGAAGCACAGGATCTGGCAGAGGAGTTCTGTCCTCCTCTCTTCATCCGACTGCTGAAACAAGGTGGAGGGGGAGACAAGGGGGTGCCGTAGCTGCAGGAGAGGGACAAGGGCCACATATCACTTGTCTGAAAAACAGCAACAGAAATCTTCTGATTCTTGTAGCTATTTCAGGGACCTGTGTGTGGCTAGCTGTGGATACAAAGCCATTTATGGCTGTCCGCCCAGCCATCGATTACCTGCGGTGACCACTGCATGATGCACAATGTGTGCTTCCAGCAGCTATCACCACGGGTATTTTCTGACTGGACGGACAGCCACGGATAACTGTGGCCACTGTCAACCTGTCATTGTAATGTACAAGGCTCAGTGGCCGCAAATAGCTGCTCACTGGTGGCTGAAAAGGATACAAGAATCAGTAGATTACTGCTGTTATAATTCGCACCAGCACTAGTAACCTGTGTAACTGTTAGCTTAAAAACTGAATAAATCACCTGTCTTTTAAAGGTAGCCGCTGCTTTTTTAGAAAAAGTGTACCTCTGTTTCAAGGGCACCACAGTGGCTTAGTGGTTAGCTCTGCCTTGTAGTACTGGGGTCCTTCTAATCGTAGCCAGGATAATATCTTAATTTTGTGTGGGTTTCCTCCCACCAGTGGTGTCACTAGGGGGTGGCTATGGGGGCTATAGACTCAAATCTGGGGCTCATAGCCCCCGAGTCTCTAGAACAAGGTTCAGCAACACGCGGCCCGCCAGGATGAATGCGGGCACCCGGCCTGCGGACATTTTCGCCGCTGTCCTCTTCATTGGACAGCGGCAAGCGGCCAGTATCAAAGGGCTGGATGGGGACGGGAACTGCTGGAGTTAACTTTTTACATTAAACAGCAGGTGATTGGTTGCCAGGCGATCCTAGCAACCAATCACCAGGCTGTTAATGTGAAAAGTTAACTTCAGTAGTTCCATGCCAACATCCAGCCCTGTGATCTCGATCTCTGCTGCTCTTATTGCTGTATACCTGTGTAAGATAAGAGAGTTCTACCTACACAGTGGGGGTTATTTACTAAAGGCAAATCCACTTTGCACTACAGATGCAAACTAAATTACAAAGTGCACTTGAAATTCCACTTGGAAGTACAGCAACTGCACTTCCTAATGTGCACTTTCAGTGCAATTTCAAGTGCACTTTATACTTGTAGTTTGCACTTGCAGTGCAAAGTGAATTTGCCTTTCGTTAATAACCACAAGTGTGTGTTTGTGGGGTGCAGGGGACAGAGGGCACTACACTAGGGGGGGGTGTATATATACAGACACACATGTATATTATATACATGTGTATGCCTGTCCAAGCGTATTACTTTCTTTACTTCGCTGCTATGGGCTCTAGCCCCAGATCTTTTGTAGACCTAGCAACGCCCCTACCCCCCACACTCTAAAGTCAGGATAGTATGTTAATTAGTTCCTACATAAATTGCCCCTGATATGTATGTACAAATTGGGTCTTTATGCCAGTTCCAATCCCAAGCAATTGGGAAGGGTTTAGGAAAGATATTGTGATCTACCGTGTAGGTCACAATAAGCAAATTCTATAGAAAAAAATGCTTTCAACAGTAACAGTCATAGTGCTCGGAAGTTGGTCCATAGAATCACCAAGAGTCAAAAATGACTGAAATTATATATACATATATATAGTATATACAAATAATGTTTCAGGTTCTACATGTAACATAGCATAGTTTTTGGGGATAGCAAGGTCACTGAACATCACTGCCAATATAGCAGCCTATCAATGACAATATAAAGATTTACCATGATATTAAATTGACATGGATGGGTTTAGGCCCCGTACACACGACCGAGCTTCTCGGCAGAATCCAGCGAGAAGCTCGCTGGGAGACATATTCTGGCGAGAAGCTCGATCGTGTGTACACTTTCGACGAGCGTCTCGTCGGGAAGCTCGTCGAGCCAAAATAGAGAGCACGCTCTCTTTTTCCTCCTTGTTCAATGAGGACTTTGGCTCAACTAGCTTTTCCGACCGCTCAACGGGAACCTCGTCGGGCGGAACGATAAGTTTTGCCCGTCGAGGTTCTCGTACGTGTGTACGCGGCCTTAGTCCTTCACACAGTGTAGACACAATGAACGGATAAGAGCCCAACTGTTGGTTACATTTGACAGAGAGGGCACTGGGTGTAGCTTCAGTGGGGAAAATAATTATTTGATCCCCTGAAGATTTTGTAAGTTTACCCACAAATAAATAAAGGGTCTATAATTTTTATCAGAGGTGTATTTTAAATAGATCCATAATATCAACCAAAAACCCTAAAAAAAACCCACATAAAACAAATGTTATAAATTATGTTGCAGTTCAGTAAAATAAGTATTTGATCCCCAAACAAAAAATGACTTAGTACTTGGTGGAGAAACTCTTGTTGGCAAGCACAAAAGTAAGACGTCTCTTGTAGTTGGTTACCACGTTTGCACACATTTTGGTCCACTCTTCTTTACAGATCTTCTATAAATCCTTAGGCCGCGAACACACGAGGAGGCATATCCAATGAAAACGGTCTGACACACATCTGTACACACATCAAACCAAAATCCCCGCGGACAGACAGCGCGGCGACGTGGCGGTGACGTTGGCGCCGCCACGTCACCAAACCAGGAAGTAAAATACTTCCACGAATGCGTTGAATCCATTTGACGCATGCAGGAGATTTCGGTCCGCTGGTTAGGCATACTAACCAGCGGACATATCCGACAGACAGCTTTCCAGCAGACAAGTTTTAAAACATGCTTTAAAACTTTTGTCTGCTGGAAACCTGTCTGCTAGCCCGTACACACGATCGGATATGTCCACTGGAACTGGTCTGCGGACCAGTTTCAGCAGATATGTTTGATCGTGTGTATGCGGCCTTAGGGTTTCTTGACTGTCTCTTGACGACCTTTAAGTTCCGGCTCCCTCTATAAATTTTCTATAGATTAAGGTCTGGACCTTAATATGATTCTTCTTGAGCCACTCCTTTTGTTGCCTTGGCGGTATGTTTTGGCTCATTGTCATGCTGGAAGACCCATCCATGAGCCATCTTATGTGTTCTAGCTGAGGGAAGAAGGTTCTCATCAAAGATTATACAATACATGGCCGCATCCATTGGCCCCTCAGTGTGGAAAAGTCAGCCTGTACCTTTAGCAGAGAAACAGCTACAAAGCATCATGTTTTCATCTCCGTGCTTGACGGGATGGTGTAGGGATGGTGTTCTTGGGGTCATAGTCAGCATTTTTCTTCCTCCAAACACGGCAAGTCGAGTTAATGCCAAAGAGCTCAATTTTGGTCTCATCTGACCACAGCACTTTCCCCCAATCTTGCTCTAAATCATTTAGATGTTCATTGGCATGACTGTTCATGTGTCTTCTTAAGAATGGGGACTCGCCGTGTTTGAAGGAAGAAAAATGCTGACTATGACCCTAAGAACATTATCTCTACAGTCAAGCATCGAGGTGGAAACATTATGCTTTGGGTTTCTCTGCTAAAGGTACAGACCAACTTTGCTGCAACCTTCTTCCCTCAGCCAGAACACTGAAGATGGGTCATGGATTGGTCTTTCAGCATGACATTGACCCAAAACATAGCGCCAAAGCAATAAAGGAGTGGCTGAAGAAAAAGCACATTAAAGTCATGGAGTGGCCTAGCCAGTCTCCAGACCTTGATGCAATAGAAAATTTATGGAGCGACCTGAAACTTTCGAGTTACCAAGCAACAGCCAAGAAACCTTAACCACTTAAGCCCCGGACCAAAATGCAGCTAAAGGACCAGGCTTCTTTTTGCAAATTGGCACTGCGTCGCTTTAACTGACAATTGCGCGGTCGTGCGACGTGGCAAACAAAATTTGGGTCCTTTTTTTTCCCACAAATAGAGCTTTCTTTTGGTGGTATTTGATCACCTCTGCGGTTTTTTATTTTTATCACCTTTTGCGCTATAAACAAAAATAGAGCTAACATTTTGAAAAAAATGCAATGATTTTTACTTTTTGCTATAATAAATATCCCCCAAAAATTGTATTTTTTCCTCGCAATAAGCGTTTATCGGTTGGCTTGCGCAAATTTTTTTTAGCGTCTACAAAATAGGGGATAGTTTTATTGCATTTTTATTATTATTATTTTTTTTACTACTAATGGCGGCGATCAGCGATTTTTTTCGTAACTGCAACATTATGGCGGACACTTCGGACAATTTTGACACATGTTTGGGACAATTGTCATTTTCACAGCAACAAATGCATTTAAATTGCATTGTTTACTGTGGAAATGACAGTTGCAGTTTGTGAGTTAACCACTAGGGGGCGCTGTAGGGGTTATGTGTTTCCTGTGTGTTTACAACTGTAGGGGGGTGTGGCTGTAGGTCTGACGTCATCGATCGCATCCCCCCTATAAAAGGGATGACGCGATCGATGCTGCTGCCACAGTGAAGCACGGGGAAGCCGTGTTTACACACGGCTCTCCCCATTCTTCAGCTCCGGGGACCGATCACCGGACTCCAGCGGCGATCGGGTCCGCGAGTCCCGTGGTCCCAGAGCTTCGGACCGGGTCACGGGAGCGCTTTTCGGGCGCACGCCCGTGACCCACGGCTGGGAAGTAGTACAGGACGTAACTGTACGTGGATCTGCCTAGCCGTGCCATTTTGCCGACGTATATGTGCAGGAGGCGGTCCTTAAGTGGTTAAGGATTTAGAGAAGATCTGTAAAAAAGAGTGGACCAAAATCCCTCCTAAGATGTGTGTAAACCTGGTCTTTAACTACAAGAAACGTCTTACGTCTGTGGTTGCCAACAAGAGTTTCTCCACCAAGTACTAAGTCATCTTTTGCTTGGGGATCAATTACTTATTTTACTCACTGAACTGCATCTCAATTTATAACATTTATATCGCGTGTATTTCTGTATTTTTGGTTGATATTCTGTCTCTATCATTTAAAATACACCTATGATAAAAACCATAGACCCTTCATTTCTTTGTAAGTGGGTAAACTTACAAAATTTGCAGGGAATCAAATAATAATTTTTTCCACTGTATATACTGTATATCACTCTTGAACATCTTTCCTATCAGCTATATAATAAATGGTGATGAAAACACATCTAAACCCAAGAACAAAATGCAATACACTAAATCAGCTATAAAGCTATGACCACTAATAGGTAAAGTTAATAGCATTGATTATCTCATTACAATGGCATTTAAGAATTGGTGGGATACATTATACAGCAGGTAAACATGTTGTCCTTGACATTGATGTCTTGAAAGCAGAAGTATTTTTCTCAAATAACTTTTTATTGAAAATAATTGCTTACAACATACCAGAGCGTGGGATATAGCATTCGAGGAAGATGTATAAAATAGGACACAGCCTGCATAAGTTACAAACCTTCAAGCAATAAAAGAAAAATAAAAGCAAAAGAATATGGCTTGTCAGTACACTGTTAAGCAATAGTAAGCACATAACCAAAGTCAAATTTACTAACTCATTGAAGCATGCAGTAGGACTTTGCAAAACGATAAGCCTGGGGTGAGTCACAGGAGTGCTCACAGAAGAAAGTGAGAAAGAAAGAGGGAGAAAAGAAAGAGATAGGAAAGATAGGAAACAGAGAGAGAGAGGGAGGGGGGGGGGGGGGTAGGGAGGAAAAGGAAAAAAAAAAAAAAAAGGGGGGGGGGGGAGAGGTGTCATCGGATCAGCTCGTTCACCTGGTTATGATGGGTCCTCCCGGAGGCGCCACGGCTCCCAGACGACGTCATGGGCTTCCAGCCTGTCCTGTATCCTGGCGGTCATTCTCTCCATCAACTCCACATCTTTAACTCGGGGGTGGGGGGAGAGCGGTTTTTCCAGCTGAGGGCTATGAGGCAGCGTGCAGCTGTGAGAACATGACGCGTCAGCTTTTTATATGGCTTGGACATTCTCAGGGATGGCAGGCCTAACAGGAAGAATTTGGGGCACAGGGGGACCTGCATGCCTAGGAGACGGCCCAGAAGTTGTTGGACTTCAGCCCAGTAGGGGGAGATCACCGGGCAACTCCAGTAAATATGAAAGAGGGAGCCCCTATCTGCTAGACAGCGCCAACAGCGGTCCGAGCTAGAGGGGTATATGGCGTGCAGTACGTCGGGGGTCATATACCAAAAGAGAAGTACTTTATATGTGTTCTCCTTGTACAGTGTACAAAGTGAACTCTTTGCCGCCTGGGACCATATTATCCGCCATTGCTCTATCGGAATTACCTCATTAAGGGCTTTTTCCCAACGGGTCATATAGGAGTGTTTACCTTGGGATTCCGGTCGATAAGCGTTTAGTATCCTGTATATGTCGGAAATGAGGCCTTTCTGGGCCGATCCAGCTAGGATCACAGTCTCAAAGGGCACTGGGGGGGAAAATTGCAGGTCAGGTGCGATGGATTGGGCGTAATGGCGAATTTGCAAATAGCTATAGAATACCTGTCGAGGGAGGCCAAACTTGGATTGGAGGTTAGCGAAGGGTAATAGCTTGCGGGATATAGGATCTACTAGGGTCCCGAAGTGGAACAGATTCCGAGATGTCCACGGGTGGGACATATGGTGTGTGAGGCTATCTGGCACCTTGGGGTTACACATAAATGAAGTCATGAGCGAGCGCTCCGAGGACAACCCGAGCGGTCTCGACAGCCGACGCCAAAGACGCCTGAGTTGTGACATAGATCCCAACAGACGCTCAGGGGGAACCTCCGCGTCCGCGCTCCAAAGCAAATTGTTTGGGTGAGTCGGGGTTAACCATAGTTTTTCGATCTCTGTCCATTTATTGTAGGACCGTTGCGTAAACCAAGAGGCTACCGCCCTGAGTTGAGCGGCTTGGTAGTATTTGACAAGGTTAGGAAATGCTAAGCCCCCATCTGAGCGCGCCGCCATCAATACTGTCTGAGGTATCCTATGTCTCTTGTAGTTCCAGGTGAATTTAATTAGGTCAGACTGGAGCTTTCTTAGATGTTTGTAGGGGACAGGGAGAAAGCAGAAGTATTTTAATGAGTTTGACAAGAGTCAAATTGTAATGGCAAGAGAACTGGGTCAGAGCAACTCCTAAATTGCAGCTCTTTTAGGATGTTCCCGGTCTGCAGTGGTCAAGACCTATCAAAAGTGGTCCAAGGAAGGAAAACCATTGAACCAGTGATAGGGTCATGCCCGACCAAGGCTCATTGATGAACATGGAGAGCGAAAACTGTCCCGTCTAGTCCAATCCAACAAAGGAGCTACTATAGCTCAAATTGCTGAAAACGTAAATGCTGGATCCGATAGAAAGGCATCAGAATACACAGTACATTGCAGTTTATTGTGTATGGGGCTGCATATTTTATTATAGACCAGTCAGGGTGCCTATGCTGACCCGTGTCCACAGCCAAAAGCACCTACAATGGGAACGCGAGCATCAGAACTGGACTATGGAGCAATTGAATTAGGTGGCCTGGTCTAATGAATCATATTTTCTTCAAGAAATGGCACCAGAATGCTGCATAAGAGGCGGCAGTGTGATGCTTTGGGTAATGTTCTGCTGGGAAACCTTGGTCTAGTCATTCATGTAGATGCTACTTTGACACATACCACCTACCAAAACAATGTTGCTAATCAAGCACACCCCTTTAAGAAAACAATATTCTGTGATAGCAGTGTCCTCTTTTAGCAGGAGAATGTGCCCTGCCAGACTACAAAAATGGTTCAAGAATAGTTTGAGGAACACAAAAATGAGTATGAGTTGTTGACTTGGCCTCCTGATTCTGCAGATCTCATTATAATCAAATATCTGTGGGATGTGCTGAAGGATCTAATACTGGCATCATGGTGCCAGATACCACAGCATACCTTCAGAGGTCTTGTGGTACCCATTCCTTCGATGGGTAATGGCTTTTTCAGGACAAAAGGAGGACCAACACAATATAGGGTGGGTGGTCAAAGAGTTACAATATCTCCCAAAAGTGAGTACACCCCTCACATTTTTGTAAATATTTTATTATATCTTTTCATGTGAGGACACTGAAGAAATTACAATTTGCTACAATGTAAAGTAGTGAGTGTACAGCTTGTATAATTGTAAATTTGCTGTCCACTCAAAATAACTCAACACACAGCCATTAATGTCTAAACCGCTGGCAACAAAAGTGCGTACACCCCTAAATTAAAATGTTAAAATTGGGACCACAGTGTCGATATTTTCTGTGGCCGCTATTATTTTACAGCACGGTCTTAACCCTCTTGGGCATGGAGTTCACCAGAGCTTCACAGGTTGCCACCAGAGTTCTCTTCCACTCCTCCATGACGACATCACAGAGATGGTGGATGTTAGAGAACTTGCGCTCCTCAACCTTCCATTTGAGTATCAAAAACAATCAGCCACTAACCTCTCCACCTTTAGGAGATCCCTGAAAACTAATTTATTCAGGGAAACCTATCCCACACCCAGGGGAGGACTGGCAGCCTTAGGCCTGGGGGGTAAGTACAGTCAGGTGGCCCATTGTTGGCCAAGTCTGCTGGCGGTAGGGTTTCCACCTTTTTTTCAAGCCAAACCCGAACACTTTCGTCGCGCACAGCAATTTTTTTTAAGCCTACCCTAAAAGTGGACACTGTCAGCCAGTAGGGCAGAGGAAAGTGTCAGTGGGGCAGTGGACGGTGTCAGTGGGGCAGTGGACGGTGTCAGTGGGGCAGTGGACGGTGTCAGTAGAGCAGTGGACGGTGTCAGTAGAGCAGTGGACGGTGTCAGTAGAGCAGTGGACGGTGTCAGTAGAGCAGTGGACGGTGTCAGTAGAGCAGTGGACGGTGTCAGTAGAGCAGTGGACGGTGTCAGTAGAGCAGTGGACGGTGTCAGTAGGGCAGTGGACGGTGTCAGTAGGGCAGTGGACGGTGTCAGTAGGGCAGTGGACGGTGTCAGTAGGGCAGTGGACGGTGTTAGTAGGGCAGTGGACGGTGTCAGTAGAGCAGTGGACGGTGTCAGTAGAGCAGTGGACGGTGTCAGTAGGGCAGTGGACGGTGTCAGTAGAGCAGTGGACGGTGTCAGTAGAGCAGTGGACGGTGTCAGTAGAGCAGTGGACGGTGTCAGTAGAGCAGTGGACGGTGTCAGTAGAGCAGTGGACGGTGTCAGTAGGGCAGTGGACGGTGTCAGTAGGGCAGTGGACGGTGTCAGTAGAGCAGTGGACGGTGTCAGTAAAGCAGTGGACGGTGTCAGTAGAGCAGTGGACGGTGTCAGCAGCATTTTAATTACAAAAAAAATTCAAAAGCAATCCACAGGCATCCCACAACAGATTAATATCAGTGCCTGTGCCCCCCCCCCCCAATAGAGACCTCCTTTACAGCGAGACAAAAAAAAACGTACCTTCCAGGAGCCGCTGCAAAGATGTGTGTGTGAACCTGTAAGTAGGCGGGGTCTGTAATACCACGCTTTCTCCTGCAAAAGCATCGCTGGTTGCTAGGACATGGTTCAGTGGCCCTCCATTTACTGTCTCGGGTGGCATCGGTTCCGGCAGCTGGGTGGGAGAGAGAGTGCACAGACAGACAGTGCAGTGTGACCCGGCTGCAGGACATTAGCCCTGCTGGAGCGGAGGAGGGGTTTGCATGCCATTTGGGGGTAGCTGATAGAGGAGGGGGGTAGGCGACAGAGGGGAGGGGGTGGCTTACAGAGAGGGGCGGGTTGACAGAGAAAGGGGGGTTGCTGACAGAGAGGGGGCTGCTGATAGAGAGGGGGGTTGGCATAGGCAGAAAGGGAGGTGGACAGGGGGGGTTGCTGACAGAGGGGGGTGGCTTACAGAGAAGGGTGGGCTGACAGGGGTGGGTTGCTGACAGAGGGGGTGTCTTACAGAGAAGGGTGGGCTGACAGTGGGGGGTGGCTTACAGAGAGGGGCAGGCTGAGAGAAGGGGGGGCTGCAGACAGAAGGGGGCTTACAGGCGGGGTTGTTGACAGAGGGGGGCTGCTGACAGGGGGGTGCTGACAGAGAGGGGGGCTGACAGGGGGGTTGCAGACACAGAAGGGGGCTTGCTGACAGAAAGGGGGCTGACACGGTGTTGTTGCTTTCAGGGGGGTTTCTCATAGAGAGGGGGCTGACGGGGGGGGGTGGCTTACAGAGAAGGGCAGGCTTACAGAGGGGGGTCACTTAAAGAGAAGGGTGGCTTACAGAGAGGAGCGGGCTGCTGACAGGGAAGGGGGCTTGCCGACAGGGAAGGGAAGGGGGCTTGCCGACACAGGGAGGGGGGCTTGCCGACACAGGGAGGGGGGCTTGCCGACAGGGGGCTTGCTGACATGGAAGGGTGCTGACAGAGGGGGGGCTTGCCGACAGGGAGGGGGGCTTGCCGACAGGGGCGGGGCTTGTCGACAGGGGGCGGGGCTTGCCGACATGGAAGGGTGCTGACAGAGGGAGGTTGTTGCCGACAGGGAGGTTGCTCAGAGAGAGGGGGGCTGACGGAGGGGGGGTTGCTGACAAACGGCCGGGTGGAAGAGCAGATGAAACAGAGACCTCATCTCAGTCAGGACTCAGGAGAAACACAGCACGCCATACAGGGGGGTGGGACTCATGGCTGAGTCTCATGGCGGGGGGAGTGGCTGGCTGAGTCTGCTGGTGCCCATACAGTACAGTGATAAAGTTTTGAAAGGCAGGTCATCTTACTTTTGCAGCCTTTCAGTCAGTCTGTGTCACTCTCTCTGTCAAGTCTCTGCAGCCAGCCCGCTCGTACCGTGTCCCTCCCCTGACGTGTCACATGACCTGCCTGGCCCTAAGGCTCCTGGGAGGTGGGAGTTGTAGTTTGCTGCGCTGATAAGTTCCTTAACTTTAGCAGGGCCAAACTACAACTCCCACAATGCAGTGCAGCCTGTGCAGCAGCCAGCCAATCAGCGGACGCGGCGGCCAAAATACAACTCCCACAATGCAGTGCAGCCTGCCAGCAGCAGCCAGCCAATCGGCAGCCTCCGCGGCCGAGTTCTACAAAAAAAATTAAAAATTACAGACAGCCTGTACCGCGGCCCTTTTAAAGATAATGTAAGCGGCCTGGGGGGAAATATCCTGCTTTCCACCTGGCCCAGTCCGCCCCTGCCCACACCCACCTAACAACTGTCCCTGAGCCACTTCCATCAAATCATTCTCTGCAACTATTATCTTTTGTACCACCCCCTCCCTTTAGAATGTAAGCTCTATGAGCAGGGACCTCCTGTACCTTCTGTAGTGAACCGTACCGTAATTGTGCTGTGTCCCTCTACATTGTAAAGCACTGCGTAAACTGTTAGCGCTATATAAATCGTGTATAATAATAATTTTAGTCGTGCTTGGCTTCAGTATGTCACAGTACATGTTGGCATTCATGGTTCCCTCGATGAACTGTAGCTCCCCAGTGTCGGCAGCACTCATGCAGCCCCAGACCATGACACTTCCACCACCATGCTTGACTTTGTACACACTTGTCTTTGTACCCCTCACCTGTTTGCTACCACACAAGCTTGACACCATCTGAACCAAATACGCTTATCTTGGTCACATCAGAACACAGGACATGGTTCCAGTAATCCACGTCCTTAGTCTGCTTGTCTTCAGCAAACTGTTTGGAGGCTTTTATTGTACATCGTTTTTAGAAGAGGCTTTATTCTTGGACGACAGCCATGCAGACCAATTTGATGCAGTGTGGGGCGTATGGTCTGAGCACTGACAGGCTGACCCCCCACCTCTTTAACCTCTGCAGCAATGCTGGCAGCACTCATATGTCTATTTCCCAAAAACAACCTCTGGATATGACGCTGAGCACGTGCACTCAACTTCTTTGGTCGACCATGGCGAGGCCTGTTTTGAGTGGAACTCGTCCTGTTAAACCGCTGTATAGTCTTGGTCATCGTGCTGCAGCTCAGTTTTTAGGGTCTTGGCAATATTCTTATAGCGTAGGCCATCTTTATGTAGAGCATAAGCATTAAGATCCTCAGAAAGTTCTTTGCCATGAGGTGCCTTGTTGAACTTCCAGTGACCAGTAGGAGAGCGTAAGAGCGATAACACCAAATTTAACACACCTGCTCCCCATTAACACCTGCGACCTTGTTACACTAACAATTCACATGACACTGGGGAGGGAAAGTGACTAATTGGGCCCAATTTGGACATTTTTCCTTAGGGGTGTAATCAAGTTTGTTGCCAGCGGTTTAGACATTAAAAGCTGTATGTTGAGTTATTTTGAGGGGACAGAAAATGTACACTGTTATACAAGCTGTACACTCACTACTTTACATTGTAGCAAAGGGTCATTTCTTCAGTGTTGTCACATGAAAAGATATAATAAAATATTTACAAAATTGTGAGGGTGTACTAACTTTTGTGAGATACTGTATGTCTGGTCAGTGTATATTGTATATATTTGCTTTATTTTCAGCTGGTGATTCTACCATTAACACACTTCCTGTCCTAGGATGACAGTTCTCACTCATTGTTCTATGGTGGACTGGAGGTGGAGCAGTGTTATTGTAGGAGAGAAAGTCTATGAGGACTGAATAACACCTAACCCCCCCTCTTCTCCATAATATAGCTGGATGGTGTCTTGTAGATTTCTGGCAGGACCATTGGGTTTTTTTTTTTTTTTTTTGCAGTTATTAAAAATAATCCACAATACACTGTCAATGGTATTTGCCTTTAACAGACCAAATGGGAGAAAGCAAGAGAAGTTTATTTTTGGGCTTTACCTATGCTTTTAATTTACAACAAAGGATGGCTTTACCAAAGGAAACCTTTTAACGACTCAGAAGTAGTAACATGACTAGAGTTAAGCCAGAGTACAGATCTTTTTTATATATATAAATGGCTATGTTTCAGTACTGGACTCTAAAAAAATGTTAAAGCATATTGTGTTATTTCTTTTTAATCTGGATTATATTAAATATGAATATTTGATACTTATCACATACTAGCCCCATGGTAGAGAGCTCCCAGTTTGAGTACAGCTAACTATAGCCTATTTTATTTATCCTAGCAGAGATAGAACATCTGGCACGGTAAATTTTACACAACAATCATGAAAGTATTGCACGTTCAGCATGCTTTGTAAACTGAGTGCCATGGATACACTCTGTGTTGATAAAATGCTATAAAACACCAGTTTATATATTTGTAAACTTGAGTTCAAGTTTACACTTCACTACACTGAATGGAAACTTATAAAATATGATTCTAGTTTTCCAGTAAATTGTACTTAAAGTGGTTGTAAAACCACTTTGTAAAGTACAAAAAATCCTCTCTGTTAGATAACTTTCTATGCTCCAGTGTATATTCTTTGTAAAAAAATATGCCAATTTCTCCCTTATTTTTGTAGCGTCGCTGCTCCCTCTCCCAATCTGACAGCTATAGCAGAAGGGGCTGAAAACCCCCCACTAACGTCAGTTGGGAGAAGGGGAGGAGAGGAGGAGAGAAGCGGGCGGTCAAGTGAGCGCCGAACAGTGCTATGAAAAAGTTTTTCAGTGGCTTATTTTTTTTAAAACACATACACTGGGGCACACCTTTTAATATAACAGATGAGATTGTAGGCATATGACACAGATACGATAGCAGCAGGAGGGGAGGGGTGGGCGCTGTCATTAGCTGACAGGCAGGGAGGAGGAGGGAGAGAGAACCGAGGAGAGCTGCGGATGACAGAGGCGCGTAAACTGACCACAGTGTCAGGGCTCAGCAGCCATGATAAACCGTGGTCAGTTTACAGGGAGGAGGGCGGAACCAGGCAGGATTAGCCAGATATTTCAGGTGATAGAGGGGGCCAAATCACACAGCACAAGCACTGTGTTGTATAACATGCTTTAAAGGAACAGGATCTCTAAAAATAAAAAATAAACTGTTACAAACACTTTAACTAGTATGATCAGGGCCGCCATCAGGAATTTTGGGGCCCCTTACACAGCTTCAGGCATGGGCCCCCTGGAGCAGAGAAGCGGGGGGGGGGGGAGTGCTGCCGCATGAAGAAATTGAGAAGCGGGGGGGGGGGGGGGGTTGCTGGCGCGAATTGAGAAGCGGGGGGGCCCTGAAATTACGAAAAAAGGGGGCTTTCCATTCGGGTCCTCAGGGCCCTTTAATAAAAAGAAACCTCTGGGCCCTTTAAAAAAAAAAGAAAAGAAATAAAAAAATATATATATAAAAAATAAATAAACATTTATATATAAAAATAAAAAAAACAAGGGGGTTGTCTTCCAGGGCCCTGGGACCTCTGGGCCTTTTAATAAAAAATAAAAATATAAAAAAAATATATAAACAAAAACCAAAAATACAATTATAAAAAAAGGGGGTTTGACACATGGGGCCCTGGGGACCTCTGAGCCCTTTAATAAAAATACATCTATATATTAAAAAAAAAAGAAATAAAATAATATAAAAAAGTAAAAAAATATATAAAAAAGGAGGATTGTCATCTGGGGGCCCTGGGGACCTCTGGGCCCTTTAATAATAATAATAATATATATATATTATATATATATATATATATATATATATATATATATATAAAAGAAATATAAAAATATATAAAAATTATATATATTTTTTATAGAAAAAGGGGGGTTGTCATCTGGGGCCCTGGGGATCTCCAGGTCCCTGTGGACCTCCAGACCTCTAAAAAAAAATAAAAGAAAAAAATTGGCCCTTTAATAAAAAATAAAAGAAAAATATATTAAAAAAATATATATTTTTATAAAAAATAAAAGAAAAAAGAGGGGGTTGCCATCTGGGGCCCTGGTGGCCTACGGGCCCCTAGACCCCTAAAAAAATGTCCCTTTAATAAAAAAAAAAAAAAATATATTAAAAAATATATTTTTTATAGAAAATAAATAAAAAAAGGGGGGGTTGCCATCCAGTGCCCTGGGGGCCTCCGGGCCCCTGTGGACCTCCAAACCTCTAAAACAAAAATAAAAGAAAAACATTGGTCCTTTAATAAAAAATAAAATAAAAATATATTAAAAAAATATATTTTTTTATAAAAAAATATTTTTTTATAGAAAAAAAGGGCTTGCCATCTGGGGCCCTGGTGGCCTCCGGGCCCCTGGGGACCTCCGGACCTCTAAAAAAAAAAGAAAAAAATTGGCCCTTTAATAAAAAATAAAAAATAATATATTAAAAAAATATATTTTTTTTATAAAAAAATATTTTTTTATTAAAAAAAATGGCTTATCATCTGGGGCCCTTGGTGGCCTCTGGGCCCCTGGGGACCTTCGGACCCCTTACAGGTGTAATGCCTGTACCCCCCTGATGGCGGCCCTGAGTATGATACTGTGTATTCCTAGTATAATACAAATTGCTTGCATTGCAGTAGGCGATTAAAAACCATGACAGCATATTTTATTAATATCCAAGTTTGTTTGACAAGAGTAATGAACTTACATTACTTACAGTAACTAATGAGCCTGAAAACACCACCAAGTAGAGGTGTTTTCATTTCTCTTTGTATCAGACTCACAAGCAGGTCAAAATCAATTAACTTTCAGGTATTTCTAAGTTAATTTGACTTCTAATTTGCTGGCCTTTTGTGTTACTTCTCGGTTTGCTTGCGTTACATGTTCATTGCCTTGTACTGTGAAGAAAAGCAATTCCGGTGTAAACAATGGCTTATGAGAACCTCTGCAGCATTCACCAGTCCTGTTTAAGGGTCCATTCATATGCCTGCACACTAAACAGCAGCGGTTTAGTATGCAGGCAGCTGTCTGCTCCAGGCTGCAGCGAGTCAGCGGTGAGGGTTGGTGTGATGCGCATTTCAGCACATTACACTGTCCTTTTTTGTTCTTTTTTTTTTCATGCCAACTTCTTTTGAAATGCACAATTTGTTAATGTCACCGCACAGCAGCACAGTGCACTAATCTAAGTAATCAACTAACAATCAAAAAACAAAGCTTGGTTTAAAAATGCTCTTCTATTTTCTCCTCTCTTTAATCGCTTGTCGACTTGCCCTATAGCAGAGTTTCTCAATTCCAGTCCTAACGCCCCCCCAACAGGTCAGGTTTTCAGGATTTTCATTATTTTGCACAGGTGATTTGATCAGTTTCACTGCCTTAGTAATTCCCACAGCCTTTTCATCTGAGGGAAATCCTGAAAACATGACCTGTTGTAGGGGGCGTGAGGACTGGAATTGAGAAACACTGCCCTATAGTAAAACTGCTATTGGCTGGTAGCTGTGCACCGGATCATGCATATATATGTGATTGTGGACTTCCGCCTGCACAGGCACGTACGTGGCACCAGCGGGCTGCTTCTGCTATGATGGTTCACAGCAAAAGCCGATCTGCAGGTGCCGGGTGCTCGATGTCCTTCGGCACCCACTGATCATCGGCAATATGCAGGGAATTGGGATATGCCTTATGTATGTACATTTGCCATATGTAAACAAGGCATATCTCAATTCTGACAGGGGGGAAGGAATGGATTCTATGCTCCTGCAAACAGGGACAAATCCACTACAGCACACAGTTAACACACACACACACTGGCTAGGCAAACAGTTAACCCCTTGATCAGCCTAGATTTTAACCCCTTCCCAGCCAGTGTCATTAGTACAGTGCGTACAGTATTTTTATCACTGGTTCCAGGCAAAGTGTCAAAAGTGTCAGTTAGTGTCAAATCCGCCGCAATATCGCAGCCCTGCAATAAGTCGCTGATCGCTGCCATTACTAGTATAAAAAAAATACAAATTCCATAAAATTTGTAGACGCTATAACGTTCGGTAAAACCAATCAATATACAATTATTGGTATTTCTTTACCAAAAACATGTAGCAGAATACATATTGGCCTAAATTTATGAAGAAATGAAAAACAATATTTTTTTTAAAAATTGTCGGCCTTTTTTGTTTATACCGCAAACAAATATGGTGATCAAATACCAACAAAATAATGTTCTAATTGTGTAAAAAAAAAAGGACATCAATTTTTTTTTTTTTCCACGACAGCGCAATTTTCAGTTAAAGTAACGCAGTTCTGTATTGCAAAAAATGCTCTGATCATGAAGGGGGGTAAATCTTCCAGCGGTCAAGTGGTTAAAGAGAAAGTAGTCGTTGGATCCTGGCATACATATTAAATGGGCTTGCACAATATAGAGATGTAACAATTTTGGTGCAAATGAAATGGGTTCTCAGCTTGACTACAGCTGGAATAGATTTAAATATTTCCAGAGCTGAAGAGTATAGTCTTCCGAGGAGGTTCTTATATGAATATCTTACGCCTGCTTACAGAAATAAAATAAAAGCATATTTAGACGAATCAGGCTCCTATTTAATCTGTCACCATGGACATTAGAGAGTCAGCTCATATTGTGCCATACTCCAACTTTGTTTGATGCCGCTGTGTACACTGTATTCTCTTTTTTCTTTCAGAGGGACGCTCCCTGGCAGGCATGTTAAGCTGTAAGTACACAGAGACATCTGCTGCCCTTCACCATAATACACAGGAGTTGCTTGAGGGGGTTGTCAGACAGATTCGCCTTCGAAAAGATGACGTACAACACAATCCCCAGCCAGCCACCCTCCTACCACCAGGTCGCAGAGAGAGTCTGACCAAAAGAGCAAGGCGACTTTTGCAGGGGATTATGGGAAAACATAAAGGTTTCTTCAAGCAGAGGTCGAAATCATGCCATGACCTTTCTGTCCTGTGACTAGTGAACTATCTTGTCCATGTGCCATAAGGAACTTGGACTGGCCACATGACCTTGTGCCTGCCACAGAAGTCGGAAAACTTTTGACTATCTTATATGGAACCATATGAACAGAACATGGGCCGCATAAACTGATATTTCTATGAACCCCAATCTGAGACAAAATAACAGCAACACTATAAGAAAACTTATAGATGAAGCACACTACCTGGTATAACCCTATTGAAAAATTATGTATAAAATCTCCAAAGGCGATTATACTGTATGTTTACCAAGACTGTAACAATATGTCCACAAGAATACAAGTTAAGAATATTTGTGTTCCAAATTAGAGGGTTTAAAGTGGTTGTAAACTCTTACCTATACCTAGTTAAGTGACTGGCCTCAGGTGATACACAGAGGTAAAACAAATCCTCCTACATAAGTAGTACCTGTTTAGCGGCATTCATTTGTCCTGTACATCCTTGTAAAACTCAGAGAGGAAAAGGATTTTTCATAGCAGGGGGTGGAGAGCTGCAGCTGCAGATACACACTGTACAAGAGCTCTGAGAGCTGATTGGATGAAAGGGTCACACACCCCTTCACACAGCACACAGGAACAGAGTTGAGACTGTTAATCTGCATAATCACATATTGCGCAAAATCCAGCACTCCTCTCCTACATGTAAATATCATATTTTTTTTGCTAGAAAATGACTCAGAACCCCCAAACATTATATATATATATATATATATATATATATTTTTTTTAGCAGAGACCCTACGGATTAAAATGGCGGCCATTGGAACTTTTTATGTCACGTCGTATTTGTGCAGCAATTTTTCAAATGCAATTTTTATGGAAAAAAAAACATTTTCATGAATAAAAAGAAGAAAAAAAACATTAAAGTTAGCCCAATTGTTTTGTATAATGTGAAAGATGATATTACGCTGAGTAAAAAGATACCTCACATGTCATGTTTAAAATTGCACACACTCGCGGTATGGTGCCAAACTTCGGTATTTAAAGGTCTCCATACGGGGACACTTAATTTTTTTTTACAGTTGGAGCTGCAGAGGAGGTCTGGGGCTAGAATTATTGCTCTCACTCTAATGTTCGCCGTGATACCACACATGTGTGGATTGAACTTTATTTACATAAGTATGCGCGACCTACTTATGCGTTCGCTTCTGTGTGCGAGCACGCGGGGACAAGGGCGCTTACATTTTTTTTATTGTTTATTTTATTAAAAAAACATTTACACTTTCCCTTTTATCACTTTTATTCCTATGTAAACTTCCCTTGTAATAGGAATAGTGTGTGAGAGGTCCTCTTTATGGAGAGATGTGGGGTCTATAAGAACCCACATCTCTCCTCCAGGCAGGAAATGCTGAGATAAAAAAAAAAAAAATGAATGATCTGAGGCTTTCCTGCCAAGTCCCCGGCATTGTTTACTTCTGTCGCCCAGACATGATGTCAAAATGTCACGCCTGAGCCTCTGAGAGTCATAGAGATTGCCAAGGACCATCTGTCCCTCGGATTTTTCTCTGACTTTATTCCGGTGTCGGCGGATTCCTTCTCCAGCTCACCGATTGCACTGGCGAGCCCAGAGAAGCATCGGAGGGTGGCGGGAGGGGAGAGGACCTTCTCTCCCGCTGCCTGTAAGAACAGTCATGCAGCTGAACAAGCCACTATAATTGTTGTTACGGTAAAGCGAAAATATGATACCTGAAGGATGCATGTAGCTGCAGGCATCATTCAGATATCACCACTGAAAGCCGAGGACATCATATGATGTTCGGAGGTATGGAAGTGGATAAGCTCCCTCCCTTGTCACCTTTTTTCTCTTGGTGTTAGGAAATTAGTCTAAAACAGATAACAGAGGAACTAGACAGCAGAGAGAAATTACACTTAGTGCTTTGGAGAGAGGCAAGTAAACACTATAGAAATACATTCTTCTTGGGATTTCATGTCTGAGGTTTACAACCACTTTAAAGCAGAACTATGGGCAAAATCTAAATATACATATATGATGCAATCTATCAAAGTCATTATCACAGCAGTGTTTGTTTTCCTGTGTCCACCCTGCAACATTGTTTTACTACCTGTGATCTGGCCAGTAAGTCGGTTATTTTTTTTTTTAACATCCTTTAACAGACCAAGCTGTCCAGAAAAAGTGGATGTTAGTGGGTTAAAGAGCGTTAAGACAAAGCATTTACCACTGCCCGGCCAGTTTTTATCAATTTATTTAAAACCTTTATCCCTAAAGCAAAAACTAAGGCCGGCCATACATGGTTTGAATCTTGTCCAGTTTAGCAGGTACCGGCCAGGATTTGAATCGTTAACAGGTAGGCTGAATGTACCAAGTTGATTCATCGATCAGCTTGGGTACAACCGGCCTGCAGGATTCTCTTATGACTATTGCTAGCTGCTGCTATAGCCGTTAGCGATAATCAGTGTCTTCTCTGGGTGGGGACAGCTTCCCCCACTGGGAGCAGACAATTGCTCAGCAGCAGGGATTCTTCACCTGTCAGCACTATCCGTGTTGATGGTGGAATCGTGCAAATTTCTTTCCTCCAACCTGCAGTTGGAGGAAAGAAATTTGCACAGTGTATGACCAGCCTAAATTGTAACTGCCAATAATGTGTTAGCTGGAGTTAAAAGTTAATTTGTTAGTCACGTATCTAAAGTTAATACAAATGTATTAGTTCATTGAACACTACCCTCTCTACATGTTTACCACTGTGGCTACTGTGCTCCTCCATAAATACAGTGGAGGGCTGAATGTAGCCCACCTAACACAGGAAGTATGGTAGGCCACTTTCACACTTAAGCGCTGGCCGCATCGACAGTAAAGCGATGCTAGTTTTAGCGGTGCGCTTTACCGTAGTTTTAGCAGCGCTTTTCGGCCGCTAGCAGGGCGCTTTAAACCCCCGCTAGCGGCTGGAAAAGGGTTCCAGAGTGCCGCTGCCAATGCGCTTTGCAGGCGCTTCAGCAGCACTTGGGAGCGGAGTATACACCGCTCCTAAACTGCTCAAAAGATGCTGCTTGCAGGACTTTTTTCCCTGTCCTGCAAGCACATCGCCCCAGTGTGGAAGCACTTGGGCTTTCACACTGGGGCTGCAGAAGAGGCAGTTTACAGGCGCTTTTCAGGCGGAAATTTTAGCGCAAAAACGCCTGTAAAACACCTCAGTGTGAAAGTGGCCTTAAGGTTTGGATCATCAAATGAAAATAAAATAAAAAAACAAATGCAGTCACCACATATGAGAATTGGTCAGATGCAATGTGGATAAAATAAGGGAAGGCCCTTGATAAGGCTTTTTATGTACAGCTATATATGAACTTATATGTCCAGTACAAATAACATGTTTTCTGATATTTTATTAACCATATTTTGAGATCATAGAGAAAGAAAAATCAAATATGTATTGGTTTTGTTTATGCTGCTGGGTACACAAGGCTTGGGTTGGGCTGTTTCTTCAGTGGTTATTGTTTTCTTATGGCCCAAGTTGTTAGCTCAGCACTCAACCTCCTGCTTTCCAAATAAATAAGGCCATACACAGAGTGAATTTTAGCCGGTGCATTGCCATGAATTGAGATTTGCCATAGAATGAGATGGTCCGCCTCCATCCCATTCTATTGGCTCACTCATGTCACGTGACATATTTAAACGTCAAGTATTGACGCAAACATCAGTCACAGCTAGGCTATCATAGGGAGAGGATCTCCTCTCCCTGTGATAGCCCGATAGCGCTGTCAGCAGCGTGCCTCCCGCCAGCGCTAAGTACACCCCGCGCCCGCAGCTCTACTCCCCGCACCCCGCGCCCCAGCTCTTCCCCGTCCTCCGCGCCCGCAGCTCTTCCCCGTCCTCCGCGCCCGCAGCTCTACTCCCCCGTTAAGAATCAGGGAACGGGGAGAGTCTACGCTATTAGCGTAGACCTAGCGTTGGCTACGTTAGTAGCGTAAACACCAGCCCACATAACCTGGAGCAGCTGCAGCCCGTTCCCTGATTCTTAACGGGGGAGTAGAGCTGCGGGCGCGGAGGACGGGGAAGAGGTGCGGGGAGTAGAGCTGCGGGCGCGGGGTGTACTTAGCGCTGGCGGGAGGCACGCTGCTGACAGCGCTATCAGGCTATCACAGGGAGAGGAGATCCTCTCCCTATGATAGCCTAGCTGTGACTGATGTTTGCGTCAATACTTGACGTTTAAATATGTCACGTGACATGAGTGAGCCAATAGAATGGGATGGAGGCGGACCATCTCATTCTATGGCAAATCTCAATTCATGGCAATGCACCGGACCGATGTGGGTGGTCCTATCGGCATCCCCCCTCCATCCTTCGATCTGAAAATCAAAGGATCCAGATAGAAAATGGTTGGCATAACAGCAGTTGTATCCAATCAGGTGCAGCCGCTGTTGGGGTATTCTGCTGTCTGTCAGAATACAATCGCCGACAGGGGAGATTCATCCTTTCGTGCTGTTTAGGATGGATAAGGGAATCAAAAGATTTCACTTGTTTGGCCCATGAGTAGGGTTGCCACCTCATCCCTTTAAACCCGAACACATATTTATTACACGGGTTCTGTGGCTGATTAAGGTGGTAATTAAACCTACTTGGTGCCTTACCTGCAATAAATTAGCCTCAGAGCCCGTGTACTTCATATGTGTTCGTGTTTAAAGGGATGAGGTGGCAACCCTACCCGTGAGAGAAATCTCACAGTGTATGGCCAGCTCATAGGCTTCTGACCAGCTGTAATTGAGTAGGAAATTCCTATTTGCCCAGATCCCAGTTAACCTCACCATGTTTTTGGGCTGTGTGAAGCAAACAACAAATAAGAAGTCCAAACTTCATGCTGTATCCCAAAAGGAAGTTAAACCAAGGACCAAGCACTACAAGGGAAGAGTGTTAACCACTCAGACAGGACTTTATTGTAGCTTTATTTTACTAAACCAGTTTTGCTTGGCCAACCATAATGTGTTTAACACATTTTTTAAACTAGCAGGTATGTCTTTATAATAAAAAATAAAAAAAGCCAAATAATACCGTAATTAAATAATAAAGAATTAAAGTACATCTACAGCATCTTATACTATTCTGCTCAGTGATCCATGTAAAAGACAGGTGTTCTCTATATGCTATATGATATAGATACATAGCCAAGAGAAAGTTAAATTTGCCATTAGAATTGTGCATTGTCATGCTCCATTTCTTATCAGTTGGGTCACCACTTTGTCAAAGACCTAACTTCAGGCAGGGCTGTCTTTAATATTTATTGGACCCTGGGCAAACATTTCGTGGGCCTCCTGAATCTGCTTATCAACTATTGGTAGGCAGGGGGGCTCAAGGGGCAGCTGCTTTGGGCCCCACAACAATGATTGGATCCGGGGCAGCTGCCTTTTTGCCCTGTGTTAAAGACAGCACTGACTTCAGGAATGAGCCATGAATCATTAAGGCATGATTTAGGCCTGAATATATGGTAGTGCTACACACAGATCATGTGGCCAGTGCTGAGCTTTTTCATATTCCATGGGCTTCAACCAGATGCCTTTCAAACAACCACCAGCTTGTACCTATTTATTGCTCTATTACTGCATTCTGCCTACATTTCAGTCATTGCACCAGACACAACATAAACTCACAGAACATGACTCATAATGCTTACATAGAATGGTTTGGCAGCGGGATAGAAAGGACGGTGTTGTTCAGTCACACAAAAGTGGCGCCATTTAGACTTTTACGTTAGGAAAGCAGTATAAAACGAAACGTAAAAGAAATGACAGCAACCATTGTCATTTGTCTTTTTATGATTCAAGACATTCAATGTCATCTCTGGTAAAGGTGAAAAGAGCACTTAGGACAGGTGGGATGGCTGTTTATTTTTTTATTTTTTTGGGCTATGCCGAAAATCTGAATAGATTTGGTGTGTCAAGGTGTGTTTTAGCATGACTTGAGAATAATGGTAATGTATAATGTAGATAACAATGTCATCTCTGGTAAAGGTGAAAAGAGCACTTGAGGCGGGAGGGATGGCTGTTTTTTTTTAAATGTAGATAACAATCTCATCTCTGGTAAAGGTGAAAAGAGCACTTGAGGCAGGAGGGATGGCTGTTTTTTTGGGCTATGACGAAAATCTGAACAGATTTGGTGTGTCAAGGTGTGTTTTAGCATGCCCTGAGAATAATAGTAATGTAGATAACAATGCCATCTCTGGTAAAGGTGAAAAGAGCACTTAGAACGGGAAGGATGGCTGTTAATTTTTTCATTTTTTTGGGCTATGCTGGAAATCTGAACAGATTTGGTGTGTCAAGGTATGTTTTAGCATGCCCTAAGAATGATGGTAATGTAGATAACAATGTCATCTCTGGTAAAGGTGAAAAGAGCGCTTAGGACGGGAAGGATGGCTGTTTTTTTTTTTATGTAGATAACAATGTCATCTCTTGTAAAGGTGAAAAGAGCACTTGAGGCAAGAGGTATGGCTGTTTTTTTGGGCTATGCCGAAAATCTGAACAGATTTGGTGTGTCAAGGTGTGTTTTTAGCATGCCCTGAGAATAATGGTAATGTAGATAACAATGTCATCTCTGGTAAAGGTGAAAAAAGCACTTAGGATGGGAGGGGTGGCTGTTTGTTTTTTGGTAATGCCGAAAATCTGAACAAATTTGGTGTGTCAAGGTGTGTTTTGGCATGTTCTGAGAATAATGGTAATGTATAATGTAGATAACAATGTAATCTCTGGTAAAGGTGAAAAGAGCACTTAGGATGGGAGGGATGGCTGTTTTTTTTTTTCTGTTTTTTTGGCTATGCTGGAAACAGATTTGGTGTGTTTTTAGCATGCCCTGAGAATAATGGTAATGTAGATAACAATGTAATCTCTGGTAAAGATGAAAAGAACACTTAGGATGGGAGGGATGGCTGTTTTTTTTTTTCAGTTTTTTTGGCTATGCTGGAAACAGATTTGGTGTGTTTTTAGCATGCCCTGAGAATAATGGTAATGTAGATAACAATGTAATCTCTGGTAAAGGTGAAAAGAGCACTTAGGACGGGAGGGATGGCTGTTTTCTTTTTTTTTTTTTTTTTTTTTTGTGGCTTTGCCGAAAATTGGAACAGTTTGGTGTGTTCTAGCATGCCTTGAGAATGATGGTAATGTAATGTTAAAGCAACAAATAAACACATTTCACATCAGCAAGTGTGTGTAAAAGAAATGCTTTACCAGCATGGTGTACAGTAAAGAGATTCTGCATAAACTGACAGGACTATCGGAATAGACAACATAAAATAGATTATATTTATGGCTTTTCTTCACCCACCTCTCTGTCACCCTGTCTTCATACTACCTTTTCCTCTGAGAATTACCTTACTCCTACCCCCTCCCCAAAGCAATTTTCCTGTCTTCCAACCTTAAAAGGAGAAATTCATCCGAACAGGCTTTGTTACCATGGAGACTACAAACCAACTATATTCCATAGCTCCCCCTGTATCTGGGGGAGACGTTGCCATGGAGACTCATACACGGCACCCCATACCACAGAGAAGGCTATTGTGATAGGAGTGAGAGGAACACAAATAACCAAATTACTCTGTAAGCAGTCATCTCAAGGCCTTGTGTTGCTGGCTCATGTACGTTATCAGATTATGTTGCAGGAAAGGCGATGAAGCTCTTTCTGAAAGCGCACAGAATCAAGGACCTGTTATAAAGCATCTGGGGGAATTAGTGCCACATGTTTACTGATAGCAAACATATAATATACAATGTCATTTTACATGAATATATTAAAGCCAAATTAAAGTTTCGCTGCAAAAATAAACAGTGAGCAGGCAGGTTTTTATTGCAGAAGAGACTTGCAATGTTTGTTCTGCCATAAAATGCCTCTACCTCTCTGCTCGCTGTCATGTCAAGTGCTGTAAACTGAACCGTGCATGCGTAGCTCAGCTTACAGCATTGTGCAGGTTTCTGAGTGACGGGAGGACTGACTCCTGCACATGCGCAGGAGTTACGCCATCCTGCGTTTGCCAATGAAGAGGCCCGAAGACAGGGCTGGATTAAGGGTATCATGGGCCTGGTGCTGAAGGCGGCACCCACCTGCGTTTCCAGGAGCCTGTGCTGCTATGTGCCCAAACTTTTAGCACAGGGGAAGCCTGGCATTTGATTTTATTTGGCAGGCATCCGTAAGCACTGTGCGCCGGCGTGCACTCTGAGGTGAAAGCTTACAGCTGTGCAGGTCCAACACTACGGAAGCCCCAGGATTCCATAAAAGCTCTACATCAGCATGCATGGCATGCCCTGAGGTGAGGTGGGAGGGTGCAGAATCACAGGCCTAGCACAACACCACAGAAGCTGAATACCAGGCTTCCTGCCCAACCACTGCCCGTTATTAAAGGATAAGTTCACCTTTTTTTTATAAATGTACATCTTTTTGTGCATTTTTTTTATTTTTCATTAGGAGCCTGCAGAGCACTGCACCTGAAACCTGCAATGCCAGGATCCTGCAGACTGTCAGTGTAGCTGTCTGCCCGTACCTTGTATGGGCAGGCATCTACTGAATTACAGGAAGAATCAATTAACTACCTAGAGTGCTCATCAGTGCCTCCACAGTTCATTGAGAACTATAAGCCATCAGCTGCAATTGCAACGGAAGTTGTAGTTCTCCTATTCACAGAATTCGGAGAATTAATTACTTAATTTTTTTTTTTATTGTGACAGCGTTTGAGTGGGGAAGTGTGGGGGCTGCTCAATTAGTAACACGTTACATGCTACACCCTGGATACAGGTTATGTAAGGTGAGCTTATCCTTTAATCTTGCCACCCGTCCCAGGCGGTGCATGCAGAATTCAGGGCCGACCAGGAGAGATCTCTCACTGTCAACCAATTGCTTTCCTTACTTAGCTTATTATTTTTTGGCAGTTAGGCCCATATTAAGGCAGGGGCCTGGAGCTGCAGCTTCAATAGCCCCTATGTTAATCTGGTCCTGCTTGAAGACCAGCACTCAGAAGAAGATGCTGGCGCCAGCGAGGGGCCACTGGACAGATGAGTATTAATACCTTTAGCTCCGCTTTAACTTTGTTAGACTGCATTCATGCTTTAGCGTTTTGAATCGTGGGCAGATTTGCCACAAATCTGCCTGCGATTTTGAAAGCACCGATGTGAGAATGACAAATTGCGGGACTCGCATTTGAAATGCCATTCATATAGATGACACCTCAAATCAGGTGCGGGTCTGCCGCGATTGTCACGTGATAAATCGGATTGCCGCATGATTTATCACAACAATCGTGGCAGACCCACACCACAATTTGAGGTGTCATTCAAATAAATGGCATCTCAAATGTGAGTCCTGCGATTTGTCATTCACACATCGGCACTTTCAAATCGTGGGCAGATTGGTGGCAAATATTCCCGCAATTCGAAGCGCTGAAGAGTGAATGCAGCCTCAGAGACCATTTTCGGGATATGTTTCAGAGATTGAGTACTGTGAATTGCCACTTCATTAGCTATATCTAATCATTAAAGTGTAGCTCCACTTTCATTGAGAAAAAAACATTACATTTCCCTCTGGGTGATCTATGTACAATGTAAGGATTTTATCAAACTTTGTTGCAGGTTCCTAACTTTTGTTATTCTGAAGAAATCCCTGTTCATTTGTCTGTGTCTATGTGCTCAGTGAGTCTAATGAGAGTGGTTTCATAATTATCAATCAGCTGTGCACCTGCAGAGCACTAATGAGGAAAGCTGCTGGGCCTGCATCCCTTTAGACCCCTTTCACACTGAGGCAGTTTTCAGCCCTAGAAATAGCGTATGCAAAGCGCCTAAAAACTGCCTTCCATTCTCTTCAATGGGTGCTTTCACACCTGGGTGGTGCGCTTGTGGGACATTCGGAAAAGTCCTGCAAGCAGCATCTTTGGGGCGGGTAAGGAGAAAACCCCCTTCAGGCGTCTTTTCCTAGATATCACCTTCCCTGCCAAAGGGTGCCGGTATGTATGATGCATATGAGAAAAAAATGAATCCGAATAGCCGCCCAAGAAAATTCCTTTATTAAAGACTCAGTCCATACAAAAACAGGATAAAATGCAAACTTCTAACGCGTTTTAAAAAGGCTCTCACTGGTGCTTAATCATAGCTAAATCATGAATATAGTAACATGGACTATATACACACAAACATAGCATGAAAGCCTAATTGAAGGACTTGCTAACGTCCACATCATCAAATGAAGATCCAACTTCACTTAAAGCTGAGTTCCGCCTAAAAAAAAAAGTCAGCAGCTACAAATACTACAGCTGCTGACTTTTAATATTGTGTCCTCACCCGAAGCTGATCTGTCCCTCGGCTCCCATGTGCAGGCACTGGAATCTTCAGTAAGGGAAATTAGGAAGTTCCCTACTGCGCATGCACGAGTCACACTGCGCGTCCTTACTGGTCCCTGCTGTCTTTTGGGACCTGTGTGTCTCCCAGAAGACAGTGGAGGGGGGCCGGAGATGGCGTAGATCTATCACCGGAAGTTGGAGCAAATACCTGTAATATTCAGGTATCTACTCTCCCCTCCCCCTGAAAAGTGCCAAATGTGACACCGGAGGGGGGGAGGAACTGGAAAACCGAAAGTAAATTTTTTGGGTGGAACTCCACTTTAAAGTAATGGGACAGCTGAGACCGCAGTTCTTTGTGCAGCATGTTAACCCTTTGCAATTGACAATATCAAATCAAGCCAAGCCTTCACATTAGGTTCCATGATTGAAAAAGATTCAATAATGTGAGAACATCTCACATATAAAATTGAAAAAAAAAAAATTGAAAAAAAAAAAAAACATGCTGTAAACCAAATAAATGGATTTACAATTCGAAAAGTTACTTGTTATGGTTATATAATACCAGGACATCTTTAAATGTATGAAATATATCTAAAAACATACGGATTATCCAAAAGAATATAAAATCTCAACGTATTCAAAAATTGCCTAATAATAATTTACCCATAGGAAAACTTGGTGGACGTAAAACCCCTTTGGTTTAGACGTGGGACCATAGTCAGTCTTGATATATAGAGTCTCAAAGAAAATATAAATAGTATGCAAAAAATGCAAAAATAACTAAAAAAAAACTCTATTCAAACAGAAAATGTAAACACCATGGCTATTGTGTCTCCAAATAATCCAAACACAATGTGGTAATGACACTTTAGTGCAGGGGTAGGCAACCGCTAGCGACACTCAAAGAAAACCTCCTTTGCTGGTACTCTGCTCCCTTCCCATCAGCAGAGCAGCACAGGGAAGTGTCAGTGAGACTAATGCATTCCAATTTCAGAGTTCACCGCACCTGCACTGAGGGGGAGGCACTGTGCCCACACACATTGTAAAAGATGGGAAACATTGTTTGGTTCTCTAACTTTGCTGTACCTACGATCGTTAGCTTTTGTGATGGGGAAGAGGGAAGAGGTTGGGTGCAGTTCTGATGGTGGGGGGGGGGGGGGTGGTGTTCCCTGTTTCTAGGAGGAGGACTGTCATTGGCCATTGTTAAACCAATCACAGACCTGCTAGCTCCATCCAACACTTGGAGGAAGATGACTCGTTTTGGTTGCCACTAACAATCTCAGAAATAAGGGATTTCACTGTGATTGAGAAAACCACAATCAGGGGACAGTTTGTGGAATTACTGTTGAGCTTCTGGGAATTTTGTTGAAATTATTCCTGAACCTTTGTGTCACTTACTACTGAACCCCGGCACTCTGTGTCCCTTTAAGCCAGAGCCAGTATTCAGCACAATGAAAATCTCACCCAACTTTTGCTGTGGCGCTTCGCTCCACAGCAGTGTTGCCAACCGTCCATAAACTTACGGGCAGCCCGTAAATGTAACCCCCTTTTCGGGGTGCCCGGTAAAGTTCCTTATGGGCATCAGGTGCCCGTAAAAAAGATGGGCAAGAGCCGACCATACAACTGCGCATGCGCCGTTCCAAAGCCGGCCAGGCTCGGGAAAGCTCAGCCGGGAGGCGCATGCGCAGTAACATAATGGCACCGCCCAATGCCATTTCTGAATAGAAGATTGGGACTCAGGACACTATGGCGGTCGATGGTCGTTGGCTCGTGCAGTGCACTCGCCATAGGCAGAGGAGCCAAGCAGGGGTGAAGAGGATGAGGGTAAAACTGGGGGGATATCAAGTGAGAGAAGGACATTGCTGGGAGCCCGGAAGGTGAAGCCATGGCATGCAGGGGAAGGGCAAAGACTGATGTGCTCTGTCCACCATCATATTACTTCTCCACATCATCAGTATGCTGTGTCCTCCTCCTGTGCCCCTTTCACCTTTCCACAGGTCAGGGCAGCATTGTGCTGCCCTGACCTGTGGAGAGGTGAAAGGGGCACAGGAGGAGGACACAGCATACTGATGAAGTGGAGAAGTAATATAATGGCATACAGAGGAGGAGGCTACTGTGAGGGGGTGAGGAGGACACTATCATATTCGCAGCCTCTGTCCACCTCCTGCAGTATGTCCAAAGCCTCTATCCACCTCCTGCAGTATGTCCGCAGCCTCTTTCCACCTCCTGCAGTATGTCCACAGACGACAGCCTCTTTCCACCTCCTGCAGTGTGTCTGCAGCCTCTGCCCACCTTCTGCAGTATGTCCGCAGCCTCTTTCCACCTCCTGCAGTATGTCCGCAGACCGCAGCCTCTTTCCACCTCCTCCAGTATGTCTGCAGACCACAGCCTCTGTCCACCTCCTACAGTATGTTCGTAGCCTCTGTCAACCTCCTGCAGTATGTCCACAGCCTCTGTCCACCTCCTGCAGTATGTCCGCAGCCTCTGTCCACCTCCTGCAGTATGTCCGCAGCCTCTGTCCACCTCCTGCAGTATGTCCGCAGCCTCTGTCCACTTCCTGTATCGTGTCCGCAGCCTCTGACCATCTCCTGTCTTTTATCATGTCTGCAGTCTCTGAAGGGTTCCTAGAAAAGGAGTCAAGAGTGGGAGCGCCGGGATGGGGGGTTACAGGAAGAAACAGACGTGTGGACTGTGACAGCACTGCCAGGCCAGTCTGAGAAGGGGTCACTGATCTAAGAAGGGGAGTGAATACAATAATGTAAAGGGGCACTCATATAAAGGTTTCCCCCTTATATTAGTAGCCTCCCCTTACCTTAGTGTATTCCCTCTGCGGAAGGTGGTCTCCATTCAACAGATCCCCCCTCCACATCAGAGTTCCCCCTTACATCATGATCTGCAGCGTTCCTCTTTACATAAGAATTCCCTTGCACTGTAAGGGAGAATCCTGCAGACTCTGATGTAGGAGGGAACACTGTGCTGGCTGGGTTATAGTAACCTAACCTTCATGTAAATTGAGAAATATGTTTTTTTACTTTTGTTTAACTTAAACACATTGATATTAGCTACAGTATGTGTTAATAGTTTAAATATTGATATTTGGAACTGTTTAGCACTAAAAACAGTAGTTTTAGGTACTTTTTTGCAGTGCTAGTAAAAAATGTGGATCTGCCAGTAAATTTCATGCTTTTTTGCCAGTAAAAAATTGGTGACGTTTTTAAATTTTGTCGTTCTGCCAGTAAATTTTACTTTGGGGGTTGGCAACACTGCTCCACACTTTTCCTTAGCTTCAGGGGCCATACTTATGATCCTGCACACAGGCCCACTGCTTTCAGAAAATGTCCCTGACCTGAACTCATCATTGCACATCCATTGCTAGTATGTGACATCAAATACATCCCGTACATCAGATACAAGCACGTGGGCTGGATGCGAGACGTCGATTAGCAGGATGAGTGTGCCAGGACAGTTAGATGTGTCTCAAATATAAAAAAATCCTTTTTGTGATTGAGAGTGTGAAGTTGAAATTATTTTGTAATAAAATGGGCACACTCTGCACACTGTGCTCAAAAGGTTGCCTACCTCTGCTTTAGTGCAAAATGCCGGAATATCTTAAAACATGTGTATGGGGGGGCGTGGCCTGGCGCATGGCGGAGTGAGACGCTGACCCTGTGAGCTCCCGCACACGCCGCGCTGCAGATCGACTTCAGACCGCACACACACCGCAATACAGGTCGGTAATGGGCAGAAAGGGAGGGGGAGACTCTCACCATACCCCCGATCCGGGCAGAGACGGTGAAATAGACCGGTTCTTCCACAAAATCCGGCCGGAGCAGCGCGACCCCCTCCCGTCCAAGATGGCGGCGGCCCGCTCTTCAGGGAAGCATTCGGCTTCCCACGGCCCCTCATCCCAGAAATCTTCCTCATCTATGAGAACCCGGCAGAGGGCTATGTCTCCTCCTGAGTCAGATGCTGGCTCGACCCGATCAGCCTGCCATTCTCCTGATTCCCATCGCTCCTATGCAGGCTGGGATCTTGAGGCCTACATCAAAGCTCTACCAACCAGACATGATTTTGAGGCCTGTGTACAGAGGATGGAGCGCTCATATAAGCAAGAAATCTCCGAGCTTGCTAAGGCGGGATGTTACAGACAGGTTGGAGGAAGTGGAACATAGTGTGGGGGAAACAGTCTCCACGCTGCAGGCTCATGAAGTTATCCTGAATGAACACACTGCACAGATCCAGCAGCTCATGCTTTCCCAAGACGAACAGGAGAATAGGGCCAGACGCAATAACATACGTGTCCGAGGCCTCCCAGAAGCAGTTGAAATAAAGGATCTAGCTCCAGTGGTTATTGGTATATTTAATGAACTGCTCCAAAAAGATAAGGAAAAACCCGATAGAGCTTGACCGCATCCACAGAGCTCTGGGGCCCAAGAATCCCAATCCGGCCTATCCCGGGATGTAATTTGCAGAGTGCACTTTTTTGCTATTAAGGATGCCATCATGCAGGCAGCTCGCACACAAGAATCCATCTACTTCGATGAAACCCGCATTCACCTTTTGCCGGATGTTTCTAAGCTGACTTTAGACCTACGTAGATCACTGAAACCACTTACCGGGGCCCTTCACGCTAAACAAATCAGATACCGCTGGGGTTTCCCCTTTCAACTTTCAGCATCCCACGATGGAAAGTCAGCTGTCTTTCGCACCCTCGGAGATCTCCCCAAGTTTATGGGCACCTTTGAGCTCCCACAGATGCCCCTACCAGACTGGCCGCTGAAAGCCCCGACCCTGGATTCCTACCCTCCTCTGGATGGAAGAGACAATCCAAAAAACCGAAACGCTCCAGAGCTGAAGCTCCTATGCCACCCATGGAGTGATGGGCAGAGCCCCTCTCTCTCCCTCCGTTCTTCTCTTTTGACTTCTCTTATCTAAGAGACGGGTCAGCTGAACTGTTCCCTGGCGGACTATCTGGTCTGGTTTTTGTTAGTACATTGCACTATTGAAAGTTCCTGAAGTGTTTTATTTTTATTTATTTTTATTATTAGTATTTTTACTTTTATCTTTTTTCTTATTATCCCTCATTGCAATGTTTTCTTTTTACTGTTATAGACCCAGATATGTCTAACATTTGCTGGTTTGATTATGTTCCCAATCTGACTCGGGCCTACCTGCCCCCAGGTTCAGCTCTGACCCCTGCTATTGGAAGGGCTCTCCCAGCCCTTCTCCCCACTTTTTCCCCCCCGCCCTGATTGTGCCCTGGTTGTATACTAGGGCTGCTCTTGGTGTGTCTATTCATGTTGACTGGACCCCCCCGGGTGGCATGACTTATGGGTTACGGACAGAGGCTTGAGTGCCCCGGACCCAGTGGGGCTTTTGGCTCCTTTCCTGCCGCCCGGGGGGATCCCGATAATCTTCGATTAGTCGATAATTTATATTGTTTAAGAGGTTCTATGTTTGCGGCGTGTGCGGGCACCTCGCTGTGTGTTGCCCGCGTTCCCCCACTTAGGTTACTCAGCTGCCATTTTGGTATCAGCTGGAATGTTGCTAGCAACAAGATTAGTGCGGCCCTTGAGGCCACGATGTTTCTTTTCGATCATCTTTCTTTTTTCTGTCCTCCTGTCTCTCTTACCTTCCACCTATGGGCCTCTTGCCCACCCCTTCCTTCCCCACCCCTTCCCTCCCCACCCATTCGAACTCCCTGATGTGGTGTGCTCGCTCCTCCCTTACGCTCTCATATACCCCGCCTTGTTTTTCCTATGGCTACCCCTGCCAATTTGAAAGTTTCCTCTTTGAACTGCCGAGGCCTTAACGTACCTGAGAAAAGGAGGCAAATACTATATCATTTCCATAAAATGCGCACCCAGATCCTCCTTCTTCAAGAAACCCATTTCAGGTCAGACTCGATCCCTAAAATTACTAGTAAACACTACCCCACCTGGTTCCATAGTACCAACCCCCTGGCTAAGTCCAAAGGGGTCTCAATAGCCTTCCACTCCTCATTCATGCCAGATGTTCTCGATACCCATGTCGACCCCTCAGGGAGATATATCATGCTTAAACTATCTTACAAAAATTCGATTTATACCATTACTAACGTTTATTCTCCCAACCAGGATCAGCTACAGTTCTTCTCCTCCGTGGTCTCTCGCCTAAAGACGTTCAGCACGACCAACATGATCCTGGGGGGTGACTTTAATGCTGCTCTGATCCCCCGTGTGGATACATCTACAGGTAAGTCCTCGATCTCCCTGGCTGCCCTGGCCAAGCTGCGCTCCCTGTTCTCCGACCTCTCCCTTACTGACGTGTGGAGAATCCTGCACCCCTCAGATAGGGACTACACTTATTACTCCCCTGCACACTCTTCGTACAGTAGACTGGACTACCTCCTAGTGTCACAATCCCTGCTTGACCTGTCCCCGACAGCTTCTATTGGCATTAAACTGTGGTCTGACCACGCCCCTGTTCACCTGACATTGGGGAGGATCCCCTCCCACAAACCCCGGTCGTCCTGGAGACTTAACGACAATCTGCTCACGGACCTGGCTTGTACGGCTGATATTGTACAGACAATTGCGAACTTTGTCTCTGACCATGCTCAGGACGAGACCAACCCCTTTGACGAAGTGGGAAGCCCTGAAGTGTGTCCTCCGAGGCAAATTCATTCAACATGGGTCCCGGCTAAAGAAAGCCCGCACCCTGGATGTTGCTCGCCTCCTTAACACAATCACCACGCTGGAGGACTCCCATAAGCGTTCTCCAGAGCCCTCTAAACTAGTGGATCTAGCTAACGCTCGGAGGGACCTCTTGCAGATCTTTGCAGACAGGGCTTTAGTGGCCAGAGACAAGGGCGTTTTACTCACTATGCCCAAGCCAACAATTGCGGTAGGCTCTTGGCGAATACGATACAACCGCGCCCAGCCAGGCAGCACATTCCCTTCGTTGTCTCTTCCAAAAGTGGGAAGGTACACAACAACAAGGCGATTGCGGAAGAGTTTCGGCACTTCTACACAGGCCTCTATAACCTTCCCCCTCAAAGGATGGGATCCCCGGCCCAGGGACCTGGGTCTACGGATGCCATAATCTCTTATGTTCAGGAAACGGCCCTCCCTACTATTCCGCTGACGGAGGTGGAGGAGCTGGAGGCACCCCTGTCAGAAGAGGATTTCCTCCTGGCCATTAAGAAACTGAAAAATGGTAAAAGTCCTGGCCCTGATGGGTTTACCCCCAGATTTTATAAAGTATTCGCGCCCCAGTTGTCTCCCCTACTTGTGAAAGCCTTCAACGCCATTGACGGGACTCTCTGCCCTTCCCCAGGCCTTTTACACGCCCAAATAGTCGTGATCCCAAAACCTGGCAAGGACCATTCCCACTGCCCCAACTATAGGCCGATCTCCCTATTAAATGTAGACTTAAAATTATTCACCAAGATTCTTTCGGAGCGCCTCTCCCCTCTACTCCCTCAAATCATACATGGCGACCAGGTGGGATTCGTCCCAGGCCGAGAAGCTCGTGACAACACCACTAAGACGATCCACCTGATTGCCTACGCTAAGCGCAACCGGATTCCGACATGCCTTCTCTCTTGCGACGCAGAGAAGGCCTTTGATAGGGTCAGTTGGCCCTTCCTGAGGTCCACTCTCGCCCAAATAGGCCTGGGTCCAAAAATGTTAGCACGTATTATGTCCCTGTATAGTAACCCCTCTGCATCGGTACTAGTCAACGGCGTAGTCTCAGAGGCGTTCCCGATTGCAAACGGCACCAGACAGGGGTGTCCCCTCTCCCCCCTCTTATTTGCCCTAGTTATAGAACATCTAGCACAGGCGCTGAGGGCGAATCCCAGTATACAGGGGATACAGACCCCCTCATCTCATTGCAAACTTTCCCTCTATGCAGATGACCTTTTGCTATACGTCACACACCCACATGTCACCATTCCATCTATCTTGGCTGAGATTGCAAGGTTTGGTACCCTGAGCAACTATAAACTTAACCTCTCTAAGACGGAAGCCCTGAATGTCTCATTGTCACAACCTGTCCTATCGCTTTTGAAATCAAACTTCTCCTTTCAATGGCGGACGAAATCCGTCACATACTTGGGGACGGAGATACCAGCCAACCTGTCGGAGATATATTCCCTCAATCATGGCCCGCTGCTGACCAAACTCAAGCGCCTAACTGAGGATCGCTTGAATTTGCCAGTATCATGGTTTGGACGGATGAACGCCCTGAAAATGGACATCTTACCTAAATTATTATATATGTTCCAGGCTCTGCCAATAGCCCTACCCTCTGCCTTCTTTCGGGCACTGCGCTCGATGGCGATTCGGTTTGTGTGGAGAGGGAATCGCCCCAGATTGAAACATGAGCTGCTTTGCTCCCCCATCACTAGAGGGGGGACAGGTCTTCCTGATTTTGAACTATATCACACAGCGGTGGTGTTTTCGAGAATCCTGGAATGGTTCCCTCGTCCGTTTAGTAAGGTCTCTACATCGGTCGAACAAGATCTTTCCCCGGTAGACCTCCGGGCCCTTCTCTGGGGCCATGGGGAGTCACTTCGGGCCCTTACAGACTCCTCACCCTTGACTAAAGACGCCTTAGCAGTTTGGTACCGACGGAGGACAGTCTTTGCCTTAACCACCGACCCGAGCCCGATGACTCCCCTGTTTGACAACCCGGCACTTCCGGAGGGCAAATTCGCCCACTCACTTAATGGGTACAAAAGAGACTATTGGCCCACGGCACGACAGTTTGTAGACGCTACCACGGGATCTTTCGCGGTAGACGAGCTCTCTCCCCTCCCGAAGGTGACCTGGCTCACCCACATACACTTGGCAGCTTACTGTAAACAACTCTACGACACGAGACAGACCCATAGGCCCCCGACGGAGTTTGAGCAACTGTGCTCGCCCCATGAAGTCCCCCGTCATACTCTCTCCATGATATATAAAATTATCCTAGGGCATACGAGCGCCTCCTTACCCAAATTCACCGCAGCTTGGTCTGGGGAGCTAAGGCAAGAGATTAGTGAGGCAGCATGGCAGAAAGCCTTCTATTACACTCATAAATCTTCTATCTCGAGTTATGTTCGGGAAAAAAATTATAAATTGCTGTCACGGTGGTATAGAGTACCGTCCGCCCTCAGGATCATGTTTCCCTCGAACTCATGTTGGAGATGTAACCTGGCTACGGGTACGCACCTCCACATATGGTGGGATTGCGAGATTATCCGTCCCTTCTGGAACCAGATATTCAAAATTTATTCGGACATGTATGGTGAGCCCCTCCCTTCCTCCCCCACTGTGGCTCTTCTGTCCATTCTCCCGGGTTCCTTCAAGTTCCAAAAACACACCCTTCTCAGGTTTTGCCTCAGTATGTGTAGGCAACTCATAGCCAGACATTGGAAATCCTCATCACCCCCGTCACTAGCTGAATGGGTCTCTGAAATGAATGGAGTCATGTTGATGGAAGAACTCCAGGCTAAGGCCCTAGATAACCACGCTAAGTTCTCCTTTACATGGGGACTGTGGAGGCACCATTCTTCCTCAGACAAATTAAAACAAATGCTCCCACCTGACTCGAGGTCCCCGCTGCCTTAAAAGATATGCGAAGACCTGAGCTTCAAAAACAGGTCCAAGACGCGGGGAGCCCGAGCGCACCACATCCCCCCCCCTCGCCCCTACCCTCCTCTCTCCTTTCCTTCTTTTCCTCTACTAGTTCTTTCATTTGACCTATCCCTCTCCATTCTTTTCCGGTACTTCTTTTGCCCTCCACATACAGGATTGGTTCGTCCAAGGCAATCCCCTACTCTCATGTTGTTAGAGGCTCAATCCCCTGATGCACTCCTTGTTGCTTCGGAATTATGGAAGTACTGCTATCTCGCTCTTGGTGACATCCCTGGCATTGGGATATGGTCCCCTTGCGTTCTCCTGGCCACGGGCGCAGCAGGCTCCCAAAGGGGCGCCCTGGCTGGAGGATGCGGCTTTGGGACATGTTCTGTTGAACGCCGGATAAGTTTATATAAATACTTCATTGAGGTGACGAACTTACCCATGTTATATTCTGTACTGTGGAAAATTCATGTTGTATTATGTTGAGGATCGGCCCACCCATTGTTGGGGGTCCGGTTCATGTTTCTTCTGATTTCTGTCTGAAAAATTTCTAATAAAACTTTTATTGAACCTTAAAACATGTGTATGTAGAGGATGATGTTTCTCAATAAGGTCTCATGCCCATGGACATTTTTACAGACACTTTTATGAGCATTTTTTGCAGCTTAAAAGCGTCTCTCCGCGTTAGCCTATGGCCTCATGCCCACCATGACGTTTTTGAGCTGTAAATGGCTGAGCCGTTTTTAAGCTGCAAAAAAAAAACAGGACCAGTGCATTCTGAAGCTCCAGCGTTAGAGCTGTAAAGACGTGAGATGCCGGAAAAGGGTGTTAAACGCGATTTAACAAGGCTTAACGATGTGTTAAGCCTCGTCCGGCGTTTCTTTCTCTATTCAAAATCAATGGCTCCCTATGGGAGCCCATTGATTTGAATAGAGGTCGCACCAGAAGTCGGATCAAGATGATCCAACTTGCGGGCGACTCATGCTGAAAAAATGATCGCGTGTCCGTGGCATAAGAGCGGCAAGGATGTGGAATTCAGCATGGAGCATCGATAGTTTAAAAAAAATTAGATAAGCACCTGAACGACCGCAACATACAGGGATATACAATGTAATACTGCCATATAATCACACACATAGGTTGGACTTAATGAACTTGTGTCTTTTTTCAACCTCACCTACTATGTAACCATATATGTAACTATGTGTTTTTGATGCGTTTTTGATGTAGTGCATTTTTTCTCCTATTTTTTTTTGATAGGCTCCACTGAAGGGCCCTGATAAGGTGGCACTTGTGGGCACTGATAAGGCGGTACTTATGGGTACTGATTAGGTGGTAGTGAAAAAAAAAACATACGATTGTTCATCCAATAATCTCATCGTGTGTACCAGGCATTAAATCTTCTTTTAGCTCCCTCCCTTAGATTACAGGCATTTCTCCTACCCCTTGCTTCTATTCTGTGTGAGCAGAGTAAGCTCTGTGTGAAACACCCTGCTTGCTCCTGCCACCCCCCCTCCCTCCTCCTGGCAACGGAGGATCTGAGCCAATTAGCGGCAAGAGGACATACTATGTGTCTACAGCAGTGGTTCTCAACTCCTCCCCTCAGGACCCACTAACAAGCCAGATTTTAAGTATTAGCCCTGGTTCACACTGGGCTGCGGGAGTGAAATCGCGCGATTTCAGCTGAACTTGCGCGATTTCACTCCCTCTGGCAGTCCCGATTTCAGCGTGATTTAGGAGACATCTGTGCAGGGTTCTGCACAGATGTCAATGTAAATCGCGTCCTGAAATTGCAAAAAGTAGCACAGGAACTACTTTTTGAAATCGGTGCAGCGCCGCAGATGCGGCGTCGCACCGATTAGGACGGTGTCATTGCCGGCAATTGCCGCCGATTTGAGATGCGATTTCACATGTGAAATCGCATCTCAAATCGAACTAAATCGTACTCAGTGTGAACCTGGGCTTACTTTGAGGAGACGCAGACTAGAATACTGCAATCACTGAGCAGCAAATGATATCACCTGTGATGTATTTCAGTTATCTTGAAAACCTGGCCTGTTAGTGGGTCCTGAGGACAGGAGTTGAGAACCACTAGTCTACAGCAAGGGTGAAAAAGTGAAGACCACAGCTTGAGAGACTGAGTTTCAGAAATCTGCAGTAATACTTTCATGCCCTGTCTGTCTGCTAACCTCTGGTCTGCACTCTCACACCTGCATGGTTAAGTAATCTTCCCTCAGCATGGCTCCACCCTAGCCTCCAATAAATAAGCAGACAGACAGGGCATGAAAGTATTACTGCAGATTCATGACACTGAGCCTTGTGAGGACCTGTTCCAGAGGACTGAATCACCTGCTACCTGAGGACAGCAGACCAGGAGTGGTGAGCCAACAAGCCGTGCTTATCTCAACACTGACACAGTTAATGCTAATAGAGACTGCTCATTGTTTAGTAGTCCATCAGCCGTACACTCTTAAGCCGCGTACACACGATTGGATCATGTGTAGGCCCCATCAGTCCGTTATCCTTCGGTCCAAAAACAGAGGGCTTGCTTTAAAATTAAACGTTGGACGGCTAACCGATAGGTCAAAACCGAACATTAGTACGCACGAGCATCGGTTAAAAATCCATGCATGCTCAGAATCAAGTCGACGCATGCTTGGAAGCATTCAAATTTTCTTTTTTTTCATCACATCGTTGTGTTTTACGTCACTGCGTTCTGACACGATCGGTTCATGAACCGATGGTGTGTAGGCACATCAGTCCATCAGTCAGCTTCATCCGTGAACCGATGAAAACGGTCCGTCGGACCGTTCTCATTGGATGGACCGATCGTGTGTACAGGGCTTTAAAGGGACAGCTTTGCGTGCACCACCTTACAGAAGGGCCCCGATGGTAAATATTGACAATTAGGCACTAGGTACTTGTAGTCACCCCCATGGTACCCCTTTTTATGGAATATATGCACCCACTCGCTATTGGGGCTGTATGCATAGTGTGCTTATGTGGACCTTTATGGGTTAGTTAATGCCAATACTTTTCACCCTGTTTGCATCAGTTAAAATTGGGTTAGCATTACCACCATTCAGATGATTGCCATCAGTGTTTATATTGTTTAATACAGCATCTTTAAACATTTTTAGTTGTCTGTTTATGGATTCATGCCTTGCCATAATACATCCATTTATTCTACCATCCAGTTGCTCGTGGCCTATGCATTATTATAGAATGCTAGCATATTTTCCTGACACAGCATGGCAGCATATTTGTATGGGTAGGCTCTGCCCCCTGCCCTATTCCAGGACCGGTTATACTATATAAGTAAGTCTCCTTCCTGCAGGCAGCAGTCTCTTTTTTTTCCTTAATGCTACAGCCAGTTATGCTAGTGCTGAAAGCAGGATGTTTTTTCCCCCTTACTTTGCCAGATTCATCTGGCCAAGCCGCACAGGTTCAAGTCTCTCCTATGACGTAGCTCCCCGCTGTAAAGGTTGAAATGAACTCCTATATGGGGGAGACCACCCCCCTCAGGATCCAGAATGAGGGGGATGATGGCATCTGGTCTCTAGAGAATGCTCATTCATAATGATGCCCCATGACGCCCCACATGGTTCACAAATCCATAGTATTCAGTTACTACTGAAAGTATGTTGTTAGCTTGCATCTCTGAAAGCATAGGTCACACATGTGATTTTTTTCTGGCTTGTCCATAGTTTCAATCTGTTTATTATTGCCTCACAGGTTGTGGTTTGTGTCTGCAATACTGCTAATGCTGATAGCAGGTGTGCTGTGCTGGGATGAAGCCTTCCTATTAACTCAGCAAGGCCTGGCCCTCCAGGCTTTACTTATTGTCTGCAGGTATGCTGGTAGCTTGCACTGCTGAAAGCATATATCACATATGTGAATCTTACTGGCTGTCCATAGTGCCACTCTGATTACTAACGCTTCACAGGTTGTGGTCTGTGTCTGGGGTATTGCTAATGCTTAGGCTAACAGGTGGCACTGAGCCTTACTATGTATTAATGCTTGGTTATGGTATGAACCTTTTGCGGTACATGTGTCTAAGGTAGGTTTAACCTGCTAGTGCTAATTGTCTGATGACTAATAACTTGCGCTGCTTGCTTGTGATTACATTGACTAAACAGTACTAATGACTGCTATGCGTTTATCACTATGCATTTACATACTGACCTTGATGCTAAAATGAAAGTCAGGATCTTAGTTACATTTCCTTAGTCCTTTACCTGTTAGCAATGTGTAATTGCTTCTGTTATTTGTGGTACACCCCGGAGGGATATGTGGTTTTCTGCACAAAAATGTGGTTTGATGTTTTTTTTAACAAATACTTCCAGGCATGACTCCAGTCTTTCAACTCATCTGTGGACCAGTAGCAAAATTCGGCCTTCCTAGAGACCAGCAACGTTCATTAAGTTGAAGGCAGGTACAAGAGGAAGGGGAGAGTCAACCTGCTTCTGCAACAGGGACATGTCCTCTTTAGCCCCGAAGGAACCACTATGTATTTTAAGGGTCACTAAAGGAAAAACATATTTTTGCTGAAATGACTGTTTACAGGGTATAGAGACATAATAATTAACTGATTCCGTTTAAAAATGATTAAAAATAGATAAAAATCAATCATATAATGTGCCTGCAGTTTAGTTTCACTTTTAAACTGGTTTCATGTTTCTGTGAAGTAAAGAGACACACAGAACAAAAACTAACAAATTCAGTCCAGTGTTTTGTTTTTAAAATGGTTCTCATGAGTTTTAGACACACAGTAATGACAGCTTGGACCACAGTGAAAAGCTGCCATGAGATTTTTCATAAGGAGCCAGATAAGCAGCAAGTGTGGAGATCAGAGCAGATTTACAGCAACTTCAAAGCAAAAACGAACAATAAGTACATGAAACCAGGACTGCAGTAAGGTAAAGGAAGCTATTAAGCTAAAAAAAAAAAATTCCTTTAGTGATCCTTTAACTGCCAGAAGAGGCAGACCAAGGACAAAATGCAAACCAAGTTGCAGGCCAGAGATAGTGGCAAATGGGCAAAGACTGAGAAGGCCTACAGTCACTAATGGTTCTATACCAAGCCTAATCAAACAGCTGAGTTTATTTAAAGGCAACCTCTACCTCAGAAGCAGTTGGCCAGGGAGTCTTTATCAGACTGGCTAGATGGATCAGCCTTAGCTTGCTTCTAGGAAGTTGCTATTGCAAGTTGGCATATCAGAAGCAAAAAGTGGATGATTTAACTCTGTCCAAACTGACTGTGTGGATCTCTATTCAATAATGCTCAGGTACGAAGCTAATTAAACAACTAAGGGCCAGATTCATGAAGAGTTAGGCTGGCGGATCCAGTGATCCGCCAGCCTAACTGTCACTTTAAGCCGGCGTTTCTGTTTTCTATAACCAGAAAACAAGAAACGCCGGGTTGGAGTTCCGATGCGATCGGCGTAATTGAATTTCGCCATCGCATCGTTACTTCAACTTAAAAATGGCGCCGGGGGCGTTCCCGACGATTTACGCTCAAAAAATATGTTAATGAGCGGGAATCGGCAATTCACGATCTTTTCGGGCGCGACGCAGTGACTTTACGACGTTTCCGGAAACGATACGCGGCGTATAGATAAAGCAGCCCCCTAGTGGAGTATCCTATGTTAAGTATAGGCGTCGTCATCGCGTCGGAAAAAAAACAAATCGCGTCGCTTGCGTAAAACATTCATGAATGGGAATGTGACGTCATTGACGTTCACTGACAGAATTTGGAGCATGCGCACTGGGATGCATTGACACTCGACGCATGCGCAGTACGTTCGCCACGGGATCACGCATAGTTAGAATACTACACGCCCCGTACCCGCCCAATTTGAATTCCGCTGGCTCATTTGCGATGCGCTGCCGCAACTTTAGGAGCAAGTGCTTCCTGAATAACAGCACTTGCTCCTAAAATTTCGGCAGAGTAACGCAAATGAGAAGCGTTACTCCAGAGCAAAGATGCTCTGATCTACCTGAATCTGGCCCTAAGTCGTTTAAAGGTTACCTCTACCTCAAAAGCAGCCGGTCAAACAGGCTTCATCAGATTAGCCAGGGGTGTCATTCTGCCAGCATAAAAGCAATATCCTTTTCAGAGACCCGGGGACAGCGAATGGATATGGAGAGGAAGAAGGTATATACTACTATTAAGTAGTTTTTTGTGACCTGCGGTTGAGCTCACAGACAGACTGTCAGGACCCCAGACAAGATGAAAGCAAAGCCCTGGCCAGTAGGGATGAGCTCCGCGTTCGATTCGAACGTATGTTCGACTCGAACATCGTCTGTTCAACCGTTTGTCGAAAGTCTAACGTTATGGGCCGTTCGCGCCAAATTTGTGTGGCGTCACGGCCCATAATTCACTGCGGCATTGCGCGCTGATGATTGGCCAAGCATGCACTATGACCCGCATGCTTGGCCAATCACAGCGCGCAAAAAACGGAGAGCCATAATTGGCCAAAGCCAGGGTGGCTTTGGCCAATTATGGCTCAGGGGGTTTAGCCCCACACTATAGGCCGCCTGCAGGGCGCCTTGTGTAGTGTGTTGCGGCCAGAGAACAAAGAGAGGCAGAGAGACATTTTTTGCTATAAAAGGCAGGCAGGCAGGCTAGTCAGTTAATGTTACAGTGTGTAGAGGATATATATACATCCCAGGTGTTGTACATATATTTATACACTGTATAGCTTGGCTAGATCAGTTCTTCCTAATTTACTGGCAGGCAGGTGATTGTGCTATTTAACCACTTAAGACCCGGACCACTTGCCCCTTTTTGCGATTCGGCACTGCGTCGTTTTAACTGACAATTGCGTGGTCGTGCGACGTGGCTCCCAAACAAAATTGGCGTCCTTTTTTCCCCACAAATAGAGATTTCTTTTGGTGGTATTTGATCACCTCTGCGGTTTTTATTTTTGGCGCTATAAACAAAAATAGAGCGACAATTTTGAAAAAAATGCAATTTTTGCTATAATAAATATCCCCCCAAAATATATATAATTTTTTTTTTCCTTAGTTTAGGCCGATATGTATTCTTCTACCTATTTTTGGTAAAAAAAAAAATCGCAATAAGCGTTTATTGGTTGGTTTTCGCAAAATTTATAGCGTTTACAAAATAAGGGATAGTTTTATTGCATTTTTATGATTTTTTTTTTTTACTACTAATAGCGGCGATCAGCGATTTTTTTTTTCGTGACTGCGACATTATGGCGTACACTTCGGAAAATTTTGACACATTTTTGGGACAATTGTCATTTTTCACAGCAAAAAATGCATTTAAACTGCATTGATTACTGTGAAAATTACAGTTGCAGTTTGGGAGTTAACCACAAGGGGGCGCTGTAGGGGTTGTGTTCCCTGTGTGTGTTTACAACTGTAGGGGGGTGTGGCTGTAGGTGTGACGTCATCGATCGCGTCCCCCTATTACAGGGATGACGCGATCGATGCTGCCGCCACAGTGAAGCACGGGGAAGCCATGTTTACACAAGGCTCTCCCCGTTCTTCAGCTTCGGGGACCGATCGCCGCACTCCAGCGGCGATCGGGTCCGCGAATCCCGGTCACGGAGCTTCGGACCGGGTCACGGGAATATAAATATACGTGGATGTGCCCAGCCGTGACATTCTGCCGACATATATGTGCAGGAGGCGGTCCATAAGAAGTTAAAGACGTTATCACGGGTATAGACACCCAGCAGGTACAATATTTAAAGGAATTTTTCTTTTTCTGGAGTAGTGATTTTAATGATGCTTAAATGAAAAATTTCTTTAAATATTTCCATTGATACATGTTCCCTGGGGCAAGACCCGGGTTCTCAAAGACGTTTTATGACAATAACTTGCATATTATGCCACGTACACACGGTCGTTTTTTGCGATGAAAAAAAACAATGTTTTCAATCATGAAAAAAAAACGACGTTTTTCAAACTTCATTTTCCAAAACGACGTTGCATACACACCATCGTTTTTCTACAAAGCTCTAGCAAAGCGTGGTGACGTACACCACGTTCGACGGCACTCTTTTCCATTGAAGCTCCGTCTCATAACTTGCTTCTGAGCATGTGCGGGTTTATAAACTTTGTTTTCAACGTCGTTTTGCCCACAAACCATCACTTTTTATGACACAAAAAATTGTTTTTTCACAAAAAGCGAGGTTACGTTCACCACTCTTTTCCATAACTTTTCCATAACTAGCTTCTGGGCATGCGCGGGTTGAAAAACGTCGTTTTAAACTACGTTTTTGCTACACACGGTGACTTTTTGTGAAACAAAAAACGACGTTTTGAAAAACGGACACAAAAAATTCAAGCATGTTGGAATTTTTTTTGGTCGTTTTTTTTTAAGACAAAAAACGACATTTTGCCCACACACGGTCAATTTAAATGACGTTTTAAAAAACTTGTTTTTTTTCATCGCAAAAAACGTCCGTGTGTACGCGGCATTAGGCTTTAAAATGAGCACTTTTGAATTCGAACGTTCGAGTCCCATAGACATCAATGGGGTTCTAAATGTTCGGTCCGTTCGAAGGTTCTGGTGCGAACCGAACGGGGGGGGGGGTTTTGGCTCTCCCCTACTGGTCAGTGATAAACTCTCTATGATGGCTGATCCTAGAGTGAAAATGAAGTAGCCAGTGATGCACTGTGCATACAAGACTGTATGCATTTTCTCTGGTAGTCTGTTGTGGGCAGTTAACCCTTATGGCTCATCCCACAGGTAACACATACCACTTTTACATCAGAGTGGTGACTGTTCAAGTCGGATCCTGTGATATCTAGAAGGGGGATAAATCCCTTATGTTAAAGCAAAAGATGGGAATGGTGCGCTTATTCAGTAATGTGCCAAAAATTAATATACTCAAAGAATGAATATGATGAGTATTCAAACATACAAATAAATAAATGTGAATAAAAGTCCAACTAAAGCCCAATGGTAGGAGTCAGTTCATATAAAGGTAAAAATCTCATAGGGATAACTTGATAGAAGATAAAACATCAATCCAAACATCGACTGTTAAATATTATGAATTGGCCGTTCACCTCCAACAATGACCCAAAGGTCAAACATGGCTCATCAGATAGTCAGATAAGGAATCCTGCTGATGGATCTGTAAAGGCATCCAGGCAAAGCAGAGAACTACGTCTCTGTGGTATGAAGGTAGAGTTGAGTGTCATCAGCGTAGGAGTGATAAAGTAGGTGTGGTTAATAGTTGTGGGTTAGGAAGGGGAGAGGAGCTTGTTAAGTGTTAAGACATTATTGTAGGATTTAGGTACAGTGTTGGGGTTTCAAGTAAAAGGAGTTGGGGGGGTGCTTATGTTTAAGAAGTCCTTTATAACATACGGACCAAACATAAAGCGAGCTGCAGGATTTATACATGTTCTCTGTATTGAAAGCTCTGTGCTGAAAAACTAATAGTTCCAAGAGCTAAAATACAAAGTCTATTAATAAAAGCTGTAGTTTTGTGGATGAAAACCACTTATTAGAAAAAAAACTGTCAAACGAGAATTGCCAGACTTTTTCATGCTGGCAGAAGCTTACAAATGTACTTTAGAACAATGAGGGTTATTTACGAAAGGCAAATCTACTTTGCACTACAAGTGCAAAGTGCACTTGAACTTGCACTGAAAGTGCAGTCGCTGTAAATCTGAGGGGTAGATCTGAAATGAGGGGAAGCTCTGCTGATTTTATCATCCAGTCATGTGCAAGCTAAAATGCTGTTTTTTTTTTTTTATTATCCTTGCATGTCCCCCTCGGATCTACAGTGACTGCACTTCCAAGCGCACTTTCAGTGCAATTTCAAGTGCACTTGTAGTGCAAAGTCGGTTTGCCTTTAGTAAATAACCCCCACTGTTTGTAGTCAAGGGCACCTCTGAATGAACATGTCAAACCTTGAAAAGGATGAGCTACAACATATCATATCAGGTTCCACTGCTGTTAGCGATTTTCTGCTCATTTACACTTTTTGTATTGGTGACCAGGACAAATAGGAAGAATTTCCTTAGTGGGGACACAGACAGCAATAATAAAAAAAAAACATGATACGGGTTCTATAACCTTTCCCAGCTCTACCCAAACTAAAATAAAAAGTTTTGGCTAAAGATGCACTTTACAATATGATCAGTCTACTGCAGGTGGGAGAAACATTGCCATATGCCACGTCGTTTTAAAAAATGTTTTTTGGGTTGTAAAAAATGACCGTGTGTGGGCTAAAACAAGGTTAAAATCAACGTTTTAAACCCACGCTTGCTCAGAAGCAAGTTATGAGGCGGGAGCGGGAGTGGAATTGTACCTTAGAGTGCCGTCGTACGTGTTGTACGTCACCACGCTTTGGTCATCATTTTTTTTTTTTAAACGATGGTGGGTGGATAACATCGTTTTTAATAATGAAGTTGGAAAAACGTTGTTTTTTCTAATGCCGAAAAGTGATCGTGTGTACGCGGCAATAGTCTCTTTCACCCCAGTGATCTGACTATAACATTGAAGTCACAAGATGAGAGGCTACAGCAGGGAGGTAAACTGTCAGACATTGAAGAATGTGCACAGAACTACACAGACACCATGGGTTACATGATTGTTACATCTCAGAGCTAGGACTTCATACTGGACCATGGATCTCATTTGAATGAAGATGGCTCTCAGAAAAGAAAAGCAGCAGAAAGCATTGTGATGGAGCATACCGTGATCTCAGTGAGGGTTAATAAACACCTATGCGTTACACCTACACAGTACTTAGCATACACTTAACAGGGAAATATATATTTGATGCTAGGTCCACAGTAATGGTTGCGTGAACATTCTAGAAAACTAGTCTGCTGGTAAAATAATTATGAAAAAAATTAGATAAAATCAAAAGCTGGTAGCTGAGGGGTGCTGAGCATTTGAAATGAAATGTGCAGATACCCAATCAGTTTCATCTTACGCAAAGAAACACAGGGGTAATTCAGTCCATGAATCCAGCCCATGACTGTCAATAGATCCAAAGTTATATTCTGCAGAGTGGTGCCATTTCTTTATGTGGTGTAACATTCTGCAGCATTTCCCTGTAAGTCCAGGACTGAGGACAACGCTTTGACACCCTGCGCTTACAGCAAATGTGTTAAATGACACCAGGCATCATTCAGTTAGGAAGAGGAGTAGCGCAGTGTTGCTGTATTGGTGAGTTTGCAGTGTACAGTGCCTAAGATCAGGTGAGTAAAGTAGATGGAAATGCTTTTTTATTTTGAAGAGTTGCTGGGGGATCAACCTTTACTTTTATTGTCCATAATAGACACTTCAGACAATACTTTTTTTCTGCAGCTAGCTGATTTTAGTCTGATGGTCAGCATTGCATCAATAAACTCACTTCCTCTGAGCCCAGGTCGTTCTGGACTCACCCCTGCCTATGACTGGACAGTGAAAGGGGAAGCAGCACAGTGATGAGCTCATCTGTCATTCTGCATTCCCTTCCTTTCATTTCATTTCCTGGCAGGCTGCCTGCCCTGGGGCCGCTTTGAGCTACACTGTGGATGCAGCTTAGCTCAAAGCGGAGTCACGCTGTGTCACGGAGCTCAGTGTGAAAGGTTCGGTCACTCTGTGACAAAAGTCCTGCCTTCCTCCTAGACCTGCTCGTGTGATAGATGCAGTGTTCTGTCTATCGCACAAGCTGGTCTAGGAGGAGGGTTGGACTTTTGTGACAGCGCGAGCAAACATTCCCAACTGAGCTCCGTGACACAGCGTGAGATGCGCGCTGTGCCTGTACGTAATCCACCCGCACTAACTGGTGAGGCGGCAATGATTGGCACGGTAAGATTGGCACAGTGAGACAGCAATGATTGGCACGGTGAGGGAGACTACATTGATTGGCACGGTAAGGTGGAAATGATTGGCACGGTGAGAGGGCAATGATGGGCACAGTGAAATTGGTTAGAAGGCATGGAGGTCAGCAATGGGTGTCCTTCAGGGGCTGCATACAGTATACTGCATACTTTGTTATTAAAAATTAATATAAGCTGTTGCCTGGGTACTGTGCCACATGGGTGTGATAATCTGTTGTTCAATGGCATTAGTTCATTTTGCTATGGGGCCCTGTGATTTCTAGTTACGCCCCTGCTCACAAGGTGCATACTTTGAAGGTATAATGAGGTATAACAAGACAAAAAGTTACCGAAAAAAATCAATAAGGTAAAATTAATCTGCTCTTAGAGGACTCCTTTAAAGGGGTTGTAAAGGTACAATTTTTTCCCCCTAAATAGCTTCCTTTACCTTAGTGCAGTTCTCCTTCACTTACCTCATCCTTCCATTTTGCTTTTGAATGTCCTTATTTCTTCTGAGAAATCCTCACTTCCTGTTCTTCTGTCTAACTCCACACAGTAATTTAAGGCTTTCTCCCTGGTGTGGAGTGTCGTGCTCGCCCCCCCCTAAGACAACAGGAGAGTCGGAAGGCTCTCTAAGTTGCAGATAAAGAAAGGAGCTGTGTGTTAGTGGGCGTCCTGACTCTCCTGTAGTCCAAGGGAGGGGGCGAGCACAATACTCCACACCAGGAAGAAAGCTCTGTTTACTTACCTGAGCCATTGAAAGTCCTGCGTCGAAAACGCGCTGGCTTCTCGGCTGGGGCTTCTTGGCTCTTCATTTGATAGATTGATAGCAGCGCAGCCATTGGCTTGTGCTGCTGTCAATCAACTCCAATGACGCAAAGGCCGGTGCCGAGTCTTGTAGTCGGCGGCTATGGACACCAAATACAGGACTCAGGAGTGTGCCCGCAAGGTAACCCCCTTGGGAGAGTGCTTCCCACAGGGGGAATTCAGAAGCGAGGTGGAGCCGAGACAGCCGCAGAGGGACCCCAGAAGAAAATGATCGGGGCCACTGTGCAAAACGAGCTGCACAGTGGATGCAAGTATGACATGTTTGGTATTTAAAAAATAAATAAAAAATTAAAGCTTTAGTATCACTTTAACTTCAATAGAGCATCTGACAACCCCAAACAAAATTGGGCTATATGAGTCCAGGCAGAAGGAGGGTAAAGGAATGACCGAGCCGAGTGTTCCCAGCACACAACGGGGTTGACGAAATGCCTGCATTTTGCCTGAGAATGCTGGGCCGGAGGTGGGTGCAAATACCTGTCTTTAGACAGGTATCTGCACCCCCCTCCCCCCTGAAACGTGTCAAATGTGACACCGGAGGGGGGGGGAGGGAGGGATCCGATCAGTGCGAGTTCCACTTTAGGGTGGAGCTCCGCTTTAATACCTGACTCAGTCAGTGCACTAAATCAGCCCCCAGTGTGGATCCACTTGTAATTGACTAGTGTCCTGGACGCAGATAGGGCCCTTGATCTTGAGCTACTTTATGGTGGTGCACTTGTTGATCAGTCTCTGCTGGGTTGGGAGATGCCAGTAAAATACACACCAGACAAAACCCCACCCCTTCCCCCTCAAGGCCAGAACTAGACACGTGCAATTTGTTGGTTTCGAATGTAAATTTGGAAGACTTTGGGGTTATTCGGATGTACCCGAATCTCCAAAAGGAAAAGTAAAGATTTTGGATTAAATTTGTTTTGTTTATTCATTTTCTAATTAATTCCACATTTTTGGAAACAATTAGAATAATTTTGGTTGAAGAATTATCAACCGATTTAAATTCTGTGTGAAGAATAGCTGGTAGTTATGAAGCGGGCTGCTGAGAGCTGAAAAGTAAACAAAACAATGCCAGCAATAGAAAAGTCAGAAAAAAAACCAGTATGGATTCAAAACCGCTCCTTTGTATGGATTCTCAATAATACATCCACCCCTTTGAGAAATCCACCCCCATCGTATGAGCTCTGCCCATCATGCGCCCTCTTCTGTATGCATCCCTGCCCCCTGCACAGTTCAATGATTATTACACACACCCTATGCAGAGTTGTACAAGCATATGGAGCATGCGGCACTATAGTATCGGTCGGCCGATATTTGCAGTTTTGCAAAATCGGCATCGGACGATTGTGGAAAAAAAAAAAAAAAAGGCTACAATACAACTTCTACAACTGCAGGGCCGCCTGCCCTGCAGTACTGACCAGTGCCCCCACTCCTGGATTCGTGTATTCTCCACACGCACGGCCAGTACAGAAGGGACTGATAGATTTCACTGGCATCGCACCGCCAGCCCTCTCCCTCAGCGTGCTGTATTAGGGAGAAACACTAATTGGCTTATTACAACTGCCGCCTAACTTAGTAACTCCCCCTAGCAGGAGATTGTGGCCAGCAATAGCTCTGTCTTCCAATTTACGCAGCGCTATATACATACACACACACACCCCCCCCAACCCCCATTCCAATCTATAAACTACCATAATTAATAAAAACCATTACCAAGCTTATTGTAAATCTATAATAATAAAAAAAAAAAAAAGATTACATATTGCAACAAAATAAAACATGGATGGATGGGTTTGCTTTGAATATTACAAATTTAAATTGCATTTTTGGTGCTCGAATGCAGTGTAGTTCCACTTAAGGCCCCTTTCACAATAGCAGACCGATTGAGCTCACCTGTCTTATTTTTTCTCTATGGGGCGACAAATGACATGTGTCCGCTGTCACCCACCGGCATCCAAACTAATAATAAAAAAAGACTGGTAGATCGGATGAGAAATCAGATGGAAACACAGACATGCAGTTCATTTTCATCTGATCGCCCCATAGAGGAGAGAGAACCGTGTCCATATCTGCTATGCATAGCAGGGAAACCTGTCATCTGCCTGCTCAGCAGGGATATCCCCCGCTGAGCAAGCGGATTTGCTCTGTCTAAGAGGGGCCTTCAAGGAGAAGGTTCACCTTGTGTAACATTACACCCATATTCAGGGTGTAACAGGTTATATATGTACTGGCTTCTGAACCCCTGGGTCTAACAGCAAGCAGGGGCTCTTCTCTCTCCCACAATCTGTAAAAATCTATTCACCATGTTCTCTAAATCAGAAAACGACAAGGTCTGACAGCCTTTGTGGCTATAGTAGTGGTAGTTAAATTATCCCTTGGCACTGGCTGTATGCAAATATGCGGCCTCTCGGCACCTGGTCCTTAGACCAGGTGCCGCACATTTGTGTGAATTGCTGCATTTACACCTAAACTGAGAGCACGCGTGCTGCATGCTCCCGATTGCTCTTTTGAATGGGAGTTTTTGAATCACGTTAGCCTTGTGAGCTTAAAAGCGGAGGTCCACACCAAAATGGAACCTTCTGCTGTCTGGATTTCCTCCTCCAGTGTCACATTTGGTATCTTTCAGGGGGGAGCAGATACCTGTATTTGCACCCACTTCTGGGCATAGATCCCTGCATTATCTGCAGGTATTTATGCCACGTACGCCCCCCTCTGGGAAACACACAGGTCCCAGAAGACAGCAGGGACCATTCAGATCGCACAGCGCGACACGCATGCACAGTAGGGATCGAGGAAGTGAGGCTGCAAGGCTTCACTTCCCGATTCCCTTACTGAAGATGGCAGCTGCAGCATCCAAGCGTTAGATCAGCTTCGGTGCAGACATCGCGGGCGCACTGGACAGGCAAGTGTCATTTATTAAAGTCAGCAGCTGCAGTATTTGTAGCTTCTGTCTTAGAAAGACAAGAGGTTAAGTCTTCCTGTCACAGTAATTGCCTGGCTGCATCAGGAGGTACGGCCAGACAGATACAGTTCTGCAGGAACGTGGTCTTACACCCATGATCTGCCGATTGTGGGTGCCATGCTTTACAGGTCCATTACAAAAAAAAAAAACGCACATTTACCTGCCAAAAAAATAAAATGCATTAATTTTATTTTTTGTAAAGGTTAACTTCTGCTTTAAAGGACTGGTTTTGCTGTCCGCTGATGCATTTACTACCACAGCTCTTCACAAACATGCCGCATAGATATAACCAAGATACAGCAAAAATAAATAAAAAGAGCAAACAGTTGCTATAATAACCGTTTTTATTTTATTTTTTTGTTTTACTAAAGAAAAAAAAAATGGACATTAACAAATTTAATTAGGGGGGGGGGGGGAACGCACGACATGTTGCAAGAGAAAAAAAAAAAACACACACTACACATTGTGTAAGTTAGGGGCAAGTAAAATAAAATTATACTAAATGCTTTACACAGAAAGGTGGTAAATACAACACACAGGAGGTCCTAGAGATACTTACAGATGACAGGGTTTAGCCTCACAAACTCCAAATACCTCTTGTATTTCAAGTTACTCCCGCTACCCCACTCTTACCTAGAGTGGATTCTCATTTCTCAGCCTAACATCTTCTATACTGTCATGTCCACCTACAATAATTTAGAAGCATATCAGGAAATACAAAAACTAGAACTTATAAAGTGGTGCAGGACTAAAAATTGGCACCGTTGTAAGAAACAAAGACTTTTGGACAGCAGTTATATTCATGTGACAGTAGGAGAGTAAGGAAATACACAACATACAGTTTAGGTAAGAGCAAACTATGCTACAATGCACACATTAACTGCTGGTATTGAGGTAGCATTTCTACCCTTAAGCTCGCCACACAGGTTACAATCTCATTGTACACCCTTTAGATCTACCAAAAGCTACGTAGTGCAAGAGCCTGCCTGGCTGGACACAAATGTGTTAGATTAGGTAGGTGCCAGATATTACACAGTGCTGGTGATCTAAAGTTTACTGTACAGGGATTGTATGGTCAGATTGTAAGGTGTGGCGACTCTTCATCAAAAACAGAGTGTCTTGACTATGCTGATAGAAAATCCATACAAGCCATCAGAAAGCAATTTTATGTCGCTGTATGCTCCATAACGTGCAGCACAGATAATAAGTAAACCATCGTTCTTTCTGCATTTCAAGAAACCTCAAATTTTCAGGGTCCTATGTTTAAATAAATCCACTTTCTGTATTACACTTGGAACAATTTTATTACATATTGTATTTACAGAGATTGCGCCAATCGTCTATTTATAGAATCAACAGTCCTAGGCCCTTCAGTACCAAGCTGTTACGACGATAACCATAAAGACAACCTTGTTGCTACACAGCACATTGAAAAAATATTTACAAAACACTGGGGAAATGCTACAATAGTCGAAGAACATTAAAGGTTTTATTAGGTACACCAAAAGAACATATTTACAAAAGGCTGCTTTCCCCAATGTACAGTGACTCAGGTCTTCAAGAAACGGCTCAACATCCCCCAACAAGCACCTTCCAAGATGTCTGCGCAAGGATGGATATCTATTTCTGGGTGTACTTCTTCAATTGGAGCACAAACGGAAAGAGTCAATACACCACATCTGTGCAACTTAGCAAGTCAAAGACGCATCTCCATTGGTCAGTAGATCTGCATTTCCAAGTGTTACCTAAAGACAAAAATGGAAAAAAAAAAAATATATATATATATATATATTAAAAAAAAAAGGTCTTCATATCCAAGAATGGGACAGGCACCACCTACTGTTTAGACTCCTTTCACACAGGGGCGGGTGAAGGGGGTTAAAAAGCGCCTGCTTAGCGCTGCTTTAAAAGCGGCACCCAATCATTTCAATATGCAGGGGTGGTGGAGGAGTGGTGCATACACTGCTCCTGCACCGCCCCAAATGATGACTTATTTCCCTGTCCTGCAGGGGGAACCACTCCAGTGTACGGTCCCCTGCCAAACTCAGCTTCAAGTGTAGTGCTTCAATATCAGACTCGGTGGGCAAATGGAATCAGAGAAACAGACTAGTAATGCCCTTTGTTTTAGCATTTATTGGCACAAAAGTATAAAAACACTTACTGTAAAAGCACTGCCCCAAGGTGATGGCATACAATCCAAAAATATCTTGGATATAGCCGCAGGTGACATCATCCAAATGATTCCACCTTCCGTATGCATTACATCTTGGGTGGATGCCTTGTCACATGCACTAGGGGCAGTGCTTTTATACTGCGTTTTTATCCTTGTGTTAAATTTTAAAAACAGAGAGCACCATTAGTCTGGTTCTCCAATTTCATATGCCCAAAGAGTCCGATACTGAAGTACTATACCCAGAGCAGAGTTCGGCAGTGGGGAATGCTTTGACTTCCCTGTTCGTTCAAGCAATATATTTGTAAGGCGAAAAGGCCGATTAGTCCCTTGATGGTAGAGATTGGGCACACCAGTTACACCTATGCCGAATTTATCATTCACACCGATTAGTTGCATCTGATTCACACTGGACATTTTTGGACTTTTCCCTGCATTTATGTTTTTTGTGATATAGGTGCTGCAGTCTGTTATACATAGAATAGGAGTTCTGATTTAACAGATGTACACAACTAATGTGTTTAACCAATCTGAAGTGAATTACCAGCACACTGGTCAGCGGTTTTGAAGGGAGTTTCAATATATGGAGTCACTTACTGTTTTAGTGCTGCTAGTGCTCATTTTCCTTGGGCATTAAATACCTTATTTACATGACAATTGTTTTTATAGTTACAGCTATTTGTGTAACAGACCATTTTAATTCATTTGAACATTAGCCCATTCCTGAGGGGAAGTGGATTATTGCTTGATTGTGATGGTATACTTTCTTTTTTTTAAAGATGTACACAACTGCATGCTAGTTTTAAGTCAGTGTCTCAAAGACAGGGCAACTTTTTCAGATGGAGGTCAGGAATGACAGCTTGCAAATTCTCTCAGCACAAGTTTCTATGCAGCAAAAAGACTCAACATCAAAATATGTCAGGATGTTGGGGGGTCACCAGTTATCCGACACATACCAAACCCAACAATTCTTGAATTGTAGGCAGGGTAATCCTTTAGTTTAAAGAAGCGCTCTCTCCCCACTGCTTCTAAATTCCCATTTAATGAAATAATTCTTGAAAATCTTGAGAAATGTCCTTCAAAATATTCTCCCCCAAACAGTAAAATTCAATATGGAGAATTAAAACAGACTATGGAGACATCTAGAAATTGAAATGTGTCTTACATTCCTTAAAACTACAAAGACCACTGCATTATACAAATGTTACACATGGGTCCTACTTACATGGTCTGTGGATTGAAGAGTTGTGATAGTGGGAAACACTGTGAGGAAAATGACTGAGTTGCCAAATTCAAAGCCGGGTTAAGAGCTGGAAAAATACAAGTAATTTTTTATGATCAGAAATGAAAAAATAAAACTTCCATACAAGAAATGTTTTTCCCCCCTAATGCTTATACCTGAAAGGGCAGGATTCAGGGCAGCCAGTGAAATGCCTCCATTTAGCTGCAGAGCTTGAGCAGCAAGTGGAATATGCAGACCAGTACCTGATACAAGGAGATACAATGCTCATTTACTCATAAAAACAGCAAGGGAATAGATTTAGCAGCAAAACATCAAGCTGAACATACTTTATTTGCACTCAGACTCCCACATCTATGAACCCGACACAAAATGTATTAGATTTTTATGTTCCTGTAAAAATGGGACGAGCAATCCAAACTAGGGACAGACCGATATCGATTTTTTGGAGTCTATTCCAACCAACGCCTCCTGCCTTTTAGGCTGATATCAGGTGCCGTTATTCTGTCCCCCCCACACAATCGCCTACTGTATAATGTGAACATTTTACGCCAGAAGCTCCCACTCGTCCCATCCAGCCCTGTGATACCGGCCATGGTCTAGCGAAGAGGAGAGTGGCAAAGGCTTAAGGGAAGAACTGGCAATACAGGTTTCTGCATGCCCTCAGGGACGGGGAAAATATCGGTAAGTTTCTGACCGATACCAATTATTTGAAAAATGTGAATATCAGCCCTAATAATCGTCCACTCTAATAATCAGTCAACCTCTACTCCTAACTGGTTTGGTGCATGTTAATCTTAGCAGGAAGGGCTATACCAGTATACCAAGTTCACTACAAACTCGCTTTAAAACAAAAAGGCACAATAAAATACAAAGACGGCACATAAAAGCACCAAATCATTTATCAGCCCAAGCTTCCCGAATTGCCATAAAGATCTTGCCATAACCTCTAATCTAAAATTCAATCTTACACCATTGCTACATAAATTCAAACAGAAATGTACTAGTTGGTGCAAACCTAAAAATGTCATGGGCCCCATAGTTGCTATAGTATATAGACAGTCTATTTTAGAGTCTTATTTGAAAGAAATGTTGCTATAGATTTAATCTTGACTAGCTGCAATGTCCCTAGGACTGGGGAGGGTTGGCTCTCCAACGCCAAGCTTCATTATACAGTATTACAACTGCAATATATGGCAGGATGAGGCATTCCTGATTGTTCCAACCACATGAATAAGAGACTTACTTCATCGACTCTGCGGGGTGCTTTAGTTTCCAACCTAGAGGTCGAACCTATTCCCTCCTGTACCCACCTTACAGATGCAAGATACTATATGGCAGAAGGCAAAATCTATTTTGTACTATGAGGGATAATACCCCATTTAAGGTCATTACCCTGAAGATGGGAAATTTAAAAGGTTTGGATTGTGATGCAGACATGACAAATTATCAGCTGTATACAGATCATACGTAGGCATATGGAATTCCAAGGCAACGAGTTTACCAATATTTACAATCCATTGTTTACAACTCTATATAGGTCCTATTGCACCCTACAAAAACTACATTGATGGAGCAGAAAGTACATACCAATCTATGCTAGATGTGACTTTAGCACTTTACTGCTTGTTGCCCAGCATACGTATATAAACAACCTGGGCAGGAAGCCGTTACACCAGGCTCATGGCTGCAGCAATCGTCCTGGTACAGGGGGCCCCCCGGGTTACAAACATGATAGGGACTGTAGGTTTGTTCTTAAGTCGAATTTGTTTTGCAAGTCGGAACAGGAAAGAGCGGTGAACTGCAGGCTTCACTAGGCCGCGGGGCTGCGACGGGCGGTTTTAGCAGCCCGGCAGGCCACTGGACCACACTAGGCCTGTGGATGGGCAGGTAGGACAAGGGGGGGGGGCCTTTACTCACAGCCAGGATGGGATGGCTCACTCCAGCAAGGCATAGGCCTGGAAGATGCCGGCAGCCATGGGTGAGGAGGATCGCCGCAATACAGGCACAGGACACAGCAGGGTATGGAGAGGAACAGGCAGGCAATTAGGTTGTTTTTCAGCATTTATGTGCAATGATGGCTAATGATGGAGTGTAGGATTCTTGGAGCTCCTAACACCCGGTTCGTAAGTAGGAGTCGTTCGCAACTTGGATGTTCGTAACTTGGGGACTTCCCTGTACTGTGTTTTATTTTTTTTAGTTGGCAATTTCTTTAGTTGGCTTTCCAGTAAAAGCGATCTGAGGCTTTACAGCCACCTAAATCACTTTTATTGCGCTCGGGAGCCCCACCACCTCCGCCCTTTACCAACCATTCCTGGGCTCTCCTGTTCCACCAGTGGAGCCAGGGACAGAGGCAAGCAGCCTGCCTACAGAGAAGATGGAGGAACATCCATGAAGATGAAAGCAACAAGGGTTTTGTCACTGAAGGTTTCAGTGCCGTTATTCCCTAGCAATTACAGACAGAGAAGCAGCTGATCAAACATGATCTGTGTTTGAGGCCAGAGAAGAGATCAGTTTAATAGAGTATGGCTGCAATCACACTGGGGCGTGGGCGGCGTTGGCAGTAAAGCAGCTCCTTACCATCTTTTTTGTGGAGGTAATCTGCCGCTAGCAGGGTACTTTTAACCCCCCGCAATATAATCCTATACACACACACACACACACACACACTCATTCTTACTAAAAACTTACCTGCAGCCACTAAGAAAAATAAATTGCAGCATGAATTGTGGATAACAGAATATTAATAACCGTGTAAACTTACCCTCTGCCAATTTAGCCATGAGCTGCAATCTTCCAGTTGCTCCCAGATCAAACCCACTGCGTTCAAGATCATCATTATCGAGGAATGAAACATCTGTACTGCCATCACCACGATCTGTCACATTACCAACTTTCATAGGTCGACCTGCCAACTCAAAGCCATTCAACTGATCCAGGGCTCGCCGAGCACACTCTGCATCTGAAAACTAGAGGGAGAAAAAAAATAAAAATGAAATGAGCACTCAAAGCGCAACTCCAGTTAGTAAAAAGTTGGTAAAAAGTTACCAACCAAGGGAAGTTTCCTCCTGCTAACCATAACTGCACACATTAGTCACTTACAAAATAGATTTTAGTACTTTGCAAAGGGAAAAAAATAAATAAAAATGTTTCTTTGCTCACTGAGAAACACAGAAGTTAGGAAGTCTAAAAGCAGCCCAACAGAGGAGCGAAAAACACAGAAAACACTAAGGTTCAAGAAACAAAAATGGGGCCTGCCTGCAGTTCAATCAGCAGTCAGAAGGACCTAGGCTTGAAATTTGAGGGCAAAACATCCAGCTGATATTAGAGAATGTGGTAAAAGAAGACAAGGTGGTAGCCTTATAATCAGGTAAACAATTTTTGCAGTTTATGTGGGAAAACAGTTGGAATATCTAGTTCAAATTAGAACAGATCTACCTCTTGTTTATGAACTAAACTTTCTTTCACTTCTACTACGAACGCAAGCTGAATTGTTATTATGGTCAAAGCTTTCTTTACCATGGTTTGGTCGTATTAACTCAATTAAGATGGATATTCTTCCAAAGTATTTATACGTATTCCGAACCCTACCCGTTTAATTAAAAAAAAATGTTTAACATAATTTAACAAATTTATCGCAATTTATATGGAAAAATTATGAAGAAAAGCGTAGTGCTGTGCTGAAAGTAGGGAATGGGGTAAACGTGTAGAGGAAGTGTAGCAAATTCTTATATGTGAAATGATACAGTACAACTACTGATCATGTTAGCAATAGTGCAAACATGTTATATAACATCCAAAAATACACGTGCTACGGTGTAGCTAAATCTAGCTAACATAAATGTGAGATAATACAAAGTATGGTACAGTAAAGAATAGTGTACTAATACACAATAGGATGTACAACGTGCATAGCACAACACACAGCAGTGACTGGGATAAACTAAATAGAATGTCCATGCAACAACAAGTTAATAGGCATAGCAAAGGAAGGAATCCAAAATAAAGTGCCGGTGTAAATGCCAAATAACGTGAAGAAAAGTGGGTCTCTGGTGATCTCTTCAAAGTAAGTGAGGATGTCCCCTTACCTTACTGCTTTAAGGTAACAACAGCATATAAACCCAGGTACACTTTGTCTGTATCCACATAGGGTGTCATCCAGATGGACTGTAATTGAAGAGATCCCTCTCGGCAGTCACGTCCTCTACACGGTTAGCCCACTCCCTACTTTCAGAGCAGCACTACCCTGAATTAACTTTAGTTTTGACCTCATTGGTTTCCCGGGGCAGAGGGGGGCTGAGGCGCTCTCCCATACCCCCCACCTTTTTTTCTCTCTCTTAGCAGCTAAAGATTACGAGGTGGTGGAGGCAAGTGGTGCGGGGGAGGAGCTGGACGTCGGACCTCAGGTATGTTCCTTCTGATTCCAATCCCTCTTTACTTCTTTTTCTCTTCTTCTTTGCCCTATTCTTATCTGCTTTTCTCCTAGTGATCTACTGACATTGAGTGACCTGGTAGCTGATGCGCCGGGAGAGGGGTGAGCACTGGGGGGTCCCGGCTGGTTGAACGGACTCGATGTCCCGTTGCTGGGGGGCAGCCTGACCCCTTTTGGGGTCAGGCACTTGTTTTGCCACCTCGGAACGGGTATGTCGACCACTGTGGGGGTCGGTTGGAGTTGCTGCGTGTGGGGAGGCAAGATGGAGGTCTATGGAGGCCCCCCTACCCTCGCGCACACTCGGCCGGCTTACCTTTTATTCCGCACACTATTAATTGTTTTAATTGTTGTCCAGTAGACTGGCCGGTTTGACCTCCAGTCCTTGCTCCCCCCCTTCAGCGAGTACCCATTTTATCAGCTGATGAGAGGCTTGAGATATTTCGCCCCCACGCTTTAAGTTCCAGTTTTTGTGTTGTATGCTTTGGGGAGGTCTCCACTTTCAGCTCGCTACCCGGCCCCTAGGCCTCTGTGATACTATTTTGAGTATCAGGTCCCAATGTGTTTATATGCATCTTTGTTTTCAAAGTCTATCATGTTTTTATGTTATGTTGAATAAAGAATGGCTTGTTTGCGGCAAGATGCTTCTAACATGTGTTATGTACCATTATGCCATTCACAAATTAAGATTTATTTTTATTTGTTCTATTTGTTTTTATTCTTTTTATTAAACACAGAGCTTCACGTCCTGTCAGGGAGAGAGGAGACCAATCTGTGTTCCTTTGTACATAGGGACACCGCATCGGTCACCTCCCCCAGTCAGTCCCATCCCCCCACACAGAACACACCCAGGGAATACATTTAACCCCTTCCTCACCCCTAGCGTTAACCCCTTCAATGCCAGTCACATTTATACAGCAATTAGTGCATTTTTATAGCACTGGTCGCTGTATAAATGTGAATGGTCCCAAAAATGTGTCAAAAGTTTCCGATGTGTCTGCCGTAATTAAATAAAGTCTAATGCGCTACTGTGAGTATACAGATAGTGATTGGATAACATCAAAATATCTAAGGCAGCTGTATCTAGAGTGTCCACAATACACAAATGATAATAAAAAGTAATAATATGATAAGCGCTTCAGATAGGTGATGCAATAACACTACACAGGTAAAAACCAAGTGATACACAAAAAATTATATAATGCCTACACTTGTAGCTATAGGTGAGTGTGAGCGAGTCCAAACTCAAACAATGTTGCAGTGAATAGAGTCCTAATTTTTTTAACCAGAAAAGCAAGTTTATTGAGATGTGTACAAGTACAGCAAGGCGTATACTACACTTTCCATTTCGACTTATCACACAAAGCAAACAAATATACATATTCCTCCCTCACGGCAGTTACGATTCATAAGCCTACTTGTGGCGACAGCCCCAATTGGCGTACAGGAGGTTCCTAACCATACCTTTATTCTAACACAGTTCCCCCCTCCCCATGATCCAATACCAAATTATCATCCTCAGATCACTCCGTGCACGTCTCCCCGTCCTCCAGCCACCGATCCCAAACATTTGCAAACTCCTGAGGGCGCCCCCTGTGTATATAGATCATTTTCCTATAAGGCAGCACAGCGTTCATTTCTTTTTTCCAGTCCCTCAGTGTCGGAGCCACCGCCTGCATCCAGGCCTTTGCCACCACTTTCCTAGCCAAGAACAGTGATTCACATATAAATATGGTCTGGTATTTGTCAACCTCCACATCAGGCAGTAACCCCAATAAGCAAAGTTTCGGATCCATTCCCACCGGTGTTCCCATATTGTCATGCAAGAAATGCGTCACTTGCAGCCAGTAGGCCTGTATATCCGAACACTGCCATAGCATATGGAAGAATGTTCCCTCCACCAATAAACATTTAGGACACATTGGGCTCCTTGTGGGTTGAAACTTTGCCAGTCTTACAGGTGTAAGATAAGCCCGGTGAAGTATGTACAGCTGTGTCAGCCTATCTGAGAGCTTGAGAGATGCAACCTTTACCCCCTCCATAACTTCCCCCCGGTCCTCTGTCTCCATCGGTCCCACGTCCTTGCTTTCTGAACTACTCCGTTTATCTTGTGCTGTCTAATCACGTAATATATATTGGATATAAGTTTGGTTGAATCTGCTCCAAAGATAACATCCAACACCGGCGGGGTACTAAGATCTGGTGCCGCCTCTGCCTAAGCTGTAGGTACCTGAATAGGAACTGTTGTGGGAGGGAGAACTCCCCCCTCAACACCGAGAATGACTTAATACCAGTCCCAATAAATAAAATTAAAAAAACGCAGATCGCCGCCACTAGTAAAAAAAATAAAATCATAATTCTGTCCCCTATTTTGTAGGCGCTATAAATTTTGCGCAAACCAGACGCTTATTGCAATATTTTTTTTTTTTACAAAAATACGTAGAAGACTACGTATCGGCCTTAACTGAGAAAAAAAGTATTTTTAGAAAAAATTGGGATATTTATCATAGCAACAAGTAAAACATTTTTTTTTTTTTTTTTAAATTGTCGCTCTTTGGTTATAGCCCAAAAAATAAAAAACCGCATAGGTGATTAAATACCACCAAAATAAAGCTCTATTTGTGGGGGGGGGGGGGGGGGGGGGGGGAGGACGTCAATTTTGTTTGGGAGCCACGTCGCACGACCGCGCAATTGTCTGTTAAAGCGACGCAGTGCCGGAAGCTGAAATTTCGCCTGGGTACGAAGGGGGTTTATGTGTCAAGTAAGCAAGTGGTTAATAGATAATCCTTCTCTTATTATTGGTGTGCAATTGTTTACTTGCAAACGTGGAGTTTTTACTCCTCTTTGACTTCGAAATATTCTATCCATCGGCCATTTACAGAGTTTGAGCATCTATGTATATCTTTAGAACCATCAATACATACTATTATCCAAGATATATATATTTTATCTACTCTCAATTCACCTGGTTTATCATAATATACGACCGAATGGGAGCGGGAATTAAAACAGGTTAACACAAGAAGATTGGGATCAAATTTTTATTAACACTCATACATTTTCAGTAGCTTGTGACACCCAAGAGCACAATTTGAAATTGCCATTTGTATGGTACCGCACTCCAATTAATTTAACCACTTAACCCCCAGACCATATTGCTGGTCAAAGACCAGAGAACTTTTTGCGATTTGGCACTGCGTCGCTTTAACTGACAATTGCGCGGTCATGCGGCGTGGCTCCCAAAAAAAAAAAAATGGCGTATTTTTTCCCACAAATGGAGCTTTCTTTAGGTGGTATTTGATCACCTCTGCGGTTTTTAGTTTTTGCGCTATAAACAAAAATAGAGCGACAATTTTGAAAAAAAAAAAATGATATTTTTTACCATAATAAATATCCCCCAAAAAATATATAAAAAACATTTTTTTTCTTCAGTTTAGGGCGATACGTATTCTTCGTAAAAAAGCAATAAGCGTTTGATTGGTTTGCACAAAAGTTATAGCGTTTACAAAAATAGGGGGTAGTTTTAATAATATTTTTTTTTTTTTACTAGTATTGGCGGCGATCAGTGATTTTTTTTTTGGTACTGCGACATTATGGCGGACACTTCAGACACATTTTTGGGACCATTGGCATTTTTATAGCAATCAGTGCTAAAAAAAATGCATTGATTACTATAAAAATGCCACTGGCAGTAAAGGGGTTAACACTAGGGGGCGGGGAAGAGGTTATGTTCCTGGCTGTGTTCTAACTGTAGGGGGGGGTGGCCTCACTAGGGGAAACGACTGATCGCTGTTCATACATTATATGAACAGACGGTCAGGCATTTCTCCCTTGACAGGACTAGGAGCTGTGTGCTTACACAAACAGCTTCCGGTCCCCGCTCTAACAAACAATCGTGGTTGCCCGGTCGCTCACCGGGCACGGGAGTCAGTGACGATCAGGCGGGGCGCACCCCTAGTGGCTGCTGGGCGAGGTGACGTAGAGCAAAGGGCTCTCGCCCAGCAGAGCCAACCTGCTGCCGTAACACTGCGGTGGCTGGTCGGCAAGCAGTTAAACCCAATTTTTACATCAAAATCAGATCGATGTTGGCATTGTAATGTCGCTACAGATAACTTATCCCCATCTCTGGTGGGCCTGTCCCTCTATTTACAAACTATGGGACCAAGTAATTAAAGGTTCACCGAAATAACATTTATATCAGACCAACTTCTTTATACTTCTAACATGTACCGTCCGCAATTTTTTTTTTAGGCTGTACAAACCTTGTAATCTACATTTGCACTCCGGCTTCCGGGTACTTCTTCCCGCAGGAGTAGGAGTTTCTATACAGAGGAGGCATGTCATCTGGGAGGTCTCCCACATGATTGACGTCTTTCAGAAAAAGTTCCCCCCGGCGAATAAGGCCCAGCTCCCCGTATTGCGTAGGCGCGTCATGGCGTTTCCGAAAGAAGCCGAACATGCAGAGCTGCGAGTCGGCTCTATACGGCGCCTGTTGTGTATGAATCAAATCAATAAGGCCTCTTTCACACTGACCAGTTTTTCAGGCGGTATAGCACTAAAAATACCACCTGCCCAGCATGGTCAATGAGAAACCCCAAAAGGCTGGCAAGAGAGAAAATAAATCTCCTGAAAGCAGCATCTTTGGAGCGGTGTGTATACCGCTCCTATTTAAAACAATAAAAAAATGCGATAATACCGCCAGCAACGCGCCTCTGCAGAGGCGCATTGCCGGCGGTATTAACCCTTTTTCGGCTGCTAGCGGGGGGGGTCAATACCTCACCGCTAGCGGCCAAATCCTGCTGCAATTCCGACGGTATAGCGCCGCTATACCGCCACCGCACCTCCCTGCCCCAGTGTGAAAGGGGCCTAATTCTGTTGAATTGGCTCCTTTTTTTTCTCTCACCTCAATTACTCAAAACCAAAAAAATCTATTTTTTTGACAACAGCAAGACCATGGATACAAAGATATTGGAAATTCCCCAGTGTCCCTACAATTCTGGAGTGGACTGAGAATTGTATTAGGCATATGGAGATACTGGTAGTGAAAATAACGATACTATACAGAAGTTTAATAGGGTGTGGCAGACCTGGATAACATTTAAAAATGCATCAACATTTCCCTGTTAAAAAAAAATAAAAAATGCATCAACATTTATGATTTTTTTTTTCATTTTCAAATGTATTGCTGTTGGAGCATATATATTTAATTTTGCTTGAAATAATCTTAAGGTTCCATGCACACTGAAGCTGATAAACTGCAGTTTATTGGCGTCTTGGCTTTTTTTTTAAAGCCCATAAACTGAACTCTAGGTTAGCCTATGTGCCCATGCACACCTGGGCGTTTTTCAGTGTTAATAAGCTTTGGAGTTTTTTGGCTTTTTTCTGAACGCCCGAAATTTGGGCGGGAAAAACGCCGGGCGCCCAGCGGTTTTTTTAATCCATAAAAAAAAAAAAACACATGATAAAAGCTACACTGAAAAACGCTGATTAACCACTTAAGGACCGAGGGTGTTTTTCAGATTTCGTGTTTACGAGACTAAAACATTTTTGTTTGCTAGAAAATTACTTAAAACCCCCAAACACTATATATTTTTTTTCTAACACCCTAGAGAATAAAATGGCAGTCATTGCAATACTTTTTGTTACACCGTATTTGCGCAGCGGTCTTACAAGCGCTCGTGGCACGGCGTCAAACTTTTCCCCTAAAAATCTCAATAGGCGACGTTTAAAAAATTCTATAGGTTGCATTTTTTGAGATACAGAGGAGGTCTAGGGCTAAAATTATTGCTCCAACGATCGCGGCGATACCTCACTTGTGTGGTTTGAATGCCGTTTTCATATGCGGGCGCTACTCGCGTATGCGTTCGCTTCTGCGTGTGAGCTCATCGGGATGGGGCGCTTTATAAAAAATATTTTTTTGGTTTCGGATTTATTTTAATTTATTTTATAATTTTTAACACTGAAATAAAAAAATAAAAAAAATAATCACTTTTATTCCTATTACACAGAATGTAAACATCCCTTGTAATAGAAAAAAGCATGACAGGTCCTCTTAAATATGAGATCTGGGGTCAAAAGGACTTGTACTTCCCTAAACATCAATATCCCTGCAACAGCACGGTGGCGGTGACGTTTCCTGGGTATATCCTTCTCACTCATACGTTGACAGAGCACCTTGTAGCCTCTCTGTATGGATTAGTGAGGGCTTCATTGTGGAGGTACTGTACATCACCATTTATTTTAGTCTGTCCATCGGTTGGAAGTGCATTTTGCTATTGCTATTCCTTCTCAATGTGACTTTATTTTAATTTAATTTAATCATTCCATCATTGGACTACTTCTGTGGACTATAATGAGATCTTATCTAAATTTTATCATTTTATTGATGTCATTTATTATTGCCACATTGTATTTGTATTTATTTCAGTCTATGTTTATCTTTTGTATTTTTTATATATATTTAGACTATAAAGCAGCCATTCTCAACCAGGGTTCCTCCAGAGGTGGCTAGGGGTTCCTTGAGCTGTGGCTGATTTTACCTCCTGAGCCAATTCCACTTGGAAGAGCCAGTGGTATTACACCAATGATCTTCATAGTTCTCTGTAAGGGGGGCATTCTTACCACTACTGTAAAAAAGGGCATTCTTCTCACTGACCACCAAAGTAAGGGGCATTGTTCCTACTGACCCCCAATGGATGGGTTTTATCAGGGGTTCCCCGAGACCTGAAAATTATTTTTAGGGTTCCCCAGCGGTAAAAAGGTTGAGAAAGGCTGCTATAAAGTGACAATATCATTTTATCTTTTGTGCGCTTCATTTTTGTTTGGTTGACAGCTGCATAAAAGTTTTTTTGCTCTAGGTATCACAACACATTGTGTGCTACTGTATCCAGTGGTAGCGCCATTAGGGGGGATTGTTTTGTATTTTTTCATTGACAGAACCACCCACTGTAAAGATGGATATCTCAGTTGTGGCAGCAGCTGCTGCCGTTACCGAGATATCCATCTTTAAAAAAAGGACGTATATATACAGTGGGCGCTCGTTAAGTGGTTAAAGCTATTGCAAAACTCTTAAACCCCTAAAAAAAAAAAAAAAAAAAAAAAAAAAACACACCCCCTGCCCCAGTGTGAAAGTAGGCTTAAGGTGGAAGCCCAGAGTATGCTTTTCATGTCCGTTGATAGGCCTTGACAAGAGTAGCTTATCTAGCTTTCAGCATCAGACCAATAACAGAATTAGATATGCCTTTGTCTCTCAAAACCTGTAAGATATCAGCTGCAGTAATGAAGAGTTTTCTTTACAGGGGATTTTACCAGCTAGTCATAATTTGACAAGGTACAATCCAAAATGAAACGTGGAGTCTCCAAATTTTGGAGAAAGACTTTTTGACAGTCTTAAGGTAGAGCCAACTGCTGCAATACTGAGAAGATAAATTCTCAGCTTGAGCATAAATAGCCACAGACTAAAAATCGCCCACAAAAGATTCTTCTTTCCTTCCGATAAATTTTCTTTGACCCTACTTACATTTTAGTTAATAATTTTCGACCGACTACTACCTTTCAAAATGAAAAGTTGGGTGTGATGCACGTTTAAGCACATCAGTTTCCTTTGTTTATGTCACCGAACAGCAGCCTGGTGCATTGTGTCTGCTGTGTGGTGACATGTAGGGACATCCGTTGAGATGCGATATTATGCACACGTCTGGAACACAGAGAAACTGTTCTGTATGGTCATGACACATAAAAAACTATTGTCTTCTGTAGGTCATTGTAGTTCCCTGCATTTATCCATGAGGAAAAACAGCGCTAAAAAAATATAAGTGCCAAATCCTGGTGATCTCCGATCTCAATGTTGTTCAGCTGGATCTCCACCTCTCAAAATGGTTGCCTCCCCCTGCTCTAGGGTATCTGGTTTCAGAAAATATTTTGGGGATTTGCGTGCAAAAAAATAAAAAAAGTGCCCTGGCAGCAAAAGGTTTAAATATTAGACTCTACCATGGCTTTACATTTTCTAATTCGAAACTAGAGAATTCATTTCGTCTGCATAAAGCAAAATGTGGGAAGCTACCAGCAGCATGCACAAAAAAAAAAAACGTAACTTTGCAAGCCAATAATATTTACAGAAAAACAAAGATTACCGTGATAAATCCATAACCCTTGGATCGCCCTGTATCAGGTTCTCTAAGAAGCTGAATGTTCTCAATCTGAAAAATAAAATTTATTTTTTCTTTCAGCATTGACAGAATATCCACAACTAAAAACAAAAAAAGTAAATTATACATTCAAATGAAAAGCGTAAATAACCTTTCCAAAGGGTTCAAAAATTCCTTTTAGCATGTCCTCTGTGATATTGAAGTGCAGAGAGCCTACATAGAGACGCATGGGTCCAGCATTTCCTCTCTGCAGATTATTTGCCATAGCGGCCAAACGATTTTTCTCGGCCTATAGAAAGGAAAAAAAAAAAGTTAAAAAAAAACAGCAGTCACACCTGCTCTTTCACAACACTTTCTCCTATTTTGAGGCTTTACCCAATAACAAAATTACCTTGTGCCAACACTCTTAACAACCGATAAAGCTAGCGCACTATATATTTCAGTGCCAAATATGAACTGTGGTTTAGAATAGTATGAATCTTGGTAAAAGAAGGTACAGTACAATGTGACAACACTGTACAAACATTCCTAAGCTAAAAGAGACCTAGCACATGTGCAGGTAATTCGCTTCATGTTAATAGCTATGAACCAGACCTGTGAGCACTTAAATAATGCAACCAAAGGCGACAAAGTTTTAAGGACTGCAGGTCAAATATCAAAAATATTTGTTTTTCCTCTGTCCTACAAAGCACATAGGTAATCAAAAAAGGGCAAAAAAAATAAAAAATCTGTGAGAAATTAACAATGCCTACCTGTGAAGCCTGTACCATGATTGGTACACCTAGCAGTCTCTGGCCAGTTAGGCCAATGGCCAAAGGTACAGACTGGATAGCTACAAATTCAACATATGCAATGCCCTTTGATCTGCGAGAGTTTCTGTCTGCTATAATTCTCACATCTCGCACCTAAAAAAAAAATAAAAAAAAAAAAAAAAAAAACACCACACACGAACACAAGAAACGACAGGTCAGTTACAGGATTTTTTAACAAACACATAAGGCTTTATGATGATGATGATGATCTTACTTTTCCTACAGCAGAGAAAAAGTCCTCCAAGTCACGTGGACGAATGCGAGCAGCCAGCTGCATACAAAATACTGTTCTTGCATCACGTTCTTCTGGAGTTAAGATGGGTTCTGGTTGCCTGGTAGGGATTTAAACACGTGTTAAACAAAAATTCATATGTATTTATAGATGAATAAAGTGTCATACATACAGTAAAGTTAACCTCTTCCCGCCGCCTGTACACATATGTGGCCTCAATTAAGTGGGACGTCTTCTGTGAGGCCACATATATGTGTACCAGTGTTTGTGCTGGGAGCATGCTGCACAGTGAGCTACAAGCATAGAACCAGGGTCCTGTACTAACAAAATCAAGACTCCCAGTGCCCAATTGCTGTTATAGTCCGATTGGCTATCAGTGACCAGTCACTGAAGCCCAGACATGCATATTTTTTTCCTCCTCTGAATGGAGCAAAAAAGGGATTTTTAAATACAGCTTACCTGTAAAATCCTTTTCTTGGAGTACATCACGGGACACAGCGCGGCATATTCATTACTATATGGGTTATATGGAGTACCTTCAGGTGTGGACACTGGCAATCTCAAACAGGAAGTCCCCTCCCTATATAACCCCCTCCCCTAGAGGGAGTCCCTCAGTTTTGTAGCAAGCAGTATGCCTCCCAAAAATGTTCCCCAAAAGAGGGGTGGGAGCTCTGTGTCCCGTGATGTACTCCAAGAAAAGGATTTTACAGGTAAGCTGTATTTAACCACTTAAGACCCGGACCAATACGCTGGCAAATGACCCAAGGGGTTTTTGCGATTCGGCACTGCGTCGCTTTAACAGACAATTGCGCGGTCGTGCGACGTGGCTCCCAAACAAAATTTGCGTCCTTTTTTTCCCACAAATAGAGCTTTCTTTTGGTGGTATTTGATCGCCTCTGCGATTTTTATTTTTTGCGCTATATACAAAAATAGAGCATTTTTGAAAAAAAAACAATATTTTTTATTTTTGTTATAATAAAAAACCAAAAAAAAATCAAAATATTTTTTAGCCACACTTTTAAAAAAAAAAAAAAAAAAAAAAAAAAAAAAATGTTAAAAAAAAAAATAGCTATAGCGGGAACAGCGAAAAAACCAGAAAAATATCGCTTAGTGACTAAATTTTAGTCAACCCTGACATAACACTGACTAGTCACACTGACACTAAATACAGTAATCAAAATTTATTCAGTGACAAGCAGGGGGGAGGGGGCATCGCGGGGGTTAAATGTGTTTGTGTCTTTAGTGTGCTTTTGGTAACTTACTTGTAGTGTTGTGATCTCTCCTCAGCGGCGCTTGAAACAAACGCCGAGGGAGAGATCACGTCGCTTCCTCCTTCCTGTGTTTACACAGGAGGAGGAAGTGACAGGGCGGGCGCGCGCATTGGCTGGGAGCGATCCGGAGGGGGCGGGTGAAAACGGATAGCCGCCCCCACTTGTCGGATCGCTCCTGCAGCCGCGCGGACCGCCGCATGTACGGGGGGGGGGGTCCGATCGGACCCCCGATCCCCCCCAAGGCACCAACGTATATATACGTTGATGTGCCTGTCGGTGCCATTCTGCCGACGTAAATGTACATGCGGCGGTCCTTAAGTGGTTAAAAATCCCTTTTTCTTTCTCGTACATCACGGGACACAGAGCAGCATATTCATTACTATATGGGATGTCCGAAAGCAATGCTTTAATGAGGGGAGGGAGACATCTTCTCAAAAGAGATTTAATTTAGAGGTATACTCAAATAATAATAATAAATCCAACTTAGTCAAGAAAAACTTTTTTTTTTTTTACACCCAAGGGTGCCCCTGATCCCGAGGATCTTAAACCGCAGCCTGTAGTACTGCCTGCCCAAAGGCTGAATCCGCATTCCTTCTCACGTCTAGTTGATAAAACCTTGTAAACGTGTGGACTGATGACCACGTCGCCGCCTTGCATATCTGAGCCATAGAGATCTGATGGTGTGCTGCCCAGGAGGCGCCCATGGCCCTGGTAGAATGGGCCTTTACCGACAAAGGAGGAGGCAACCTCTTCAAACCGTAGGCCTGAATGATTAATTGTCTAATCTATCTCGAGATGGTGGATTTTGCAGCTGCCTGCCCCTTCTTGGGGCCATCTGGTAGAACGAACAACACATCTGTTTTCCGGATCTTTTCTGTAGCTTTAAGATAGGCCTTCATGGCCCGGACAATATCCAAGGTATGCAGCAACCCCTCCTTTCTAGATGTGGGTTTCGGAAAGAAGGATGGAAGTACCAAATCCTGGTTCAAGTGAAAATTGGATATAACCTTTGGTAGAAAGGCAGGATGGGGCCGGAGAACTGCCCTGTCCTTATGTAGAACGAGATATGGTTCCTTACACGATAAGGCTGCCAACTCTGACACTCTCCTGGCCGAAACTATGGCGACCAAGAATACCAACTTTCTTGTCAGTAAAACTAAAGGAATCTCAGCCAACGGCTCAAAGGGTTGTTTCTGTAGAGTGGACAGGACAAGATTTAAGTCCCATGGACAAATTGGTGACTTGACAGGAGGATTAATACGCAAGACCCCCTGCATGAAGGTCTTTACCAGCGAGTGGGTGGCCAGCGGCCTCTGAAACCACACTGACAAAGCTGAAATCTGTCCCTTGATTGTGCTTAAAGCCAGGCCTTTATCCACTCCTAGCTGGAGAAAACCTAACACCCTATCAATGGTATATTTGCGGGAATTCCATCTTTTGGATTCACACCAGCCTACGTAGTTCCTCCACACCCTGTAATAAATCACCCTGGAGGCCGGCTTTCTAGCCCTAATCAGGGTAGGAATTACCTGCCTAGACAGACCTCTACCCCTGAGAATCAGGGATTCAGCCTCCAGGCCGTCAAATTTAGACGCTGTAATGTAGGGTGGAGGATCGGGCCTTGTGAGAGAAGGTCTGGTCGTAGAGGAAGAGTCCAAGGGTCTCCCACTGCCATCCTCAGGACTAGTGAGTACCATGTCCTCCGGGGCCAAGCTGGAACTACTAGAATGACTGGCTTGTGCTCCACTCTGATCCTGCGCAACAGGCGCGGAAGTAACTGTAGCGGAGGGAATGCATATAGAAGTTTGAATTGATGCCAAGGGCAAACCAACGCATCGGTTCCGCAGGCCATAGGGTCCCTCGCTCGAGACACGAACCTGTCTAGTTTCTTGTTGAACCTGGATGCCATTATATCTACGTCTGGCATTCCCCACTTCTGGCAGATTGTCTGAAAGACCTGGGGATGCAGAGACCACTCCCCCGGCGACAGAATCTGGCGACTTAAGAAGTCTGCCTGCAGGTTGTCCACTCCGGGAATGAATATCGCCGAAATGCAGGGTACATGAACCTCTGCCCACTGAAAAATCAAGCTCACCTCCCTCTGAGCGGCCTGACACCTGGTTCCCCCTTGGTGGTTTATGTATGCCACCGCTGTGGCATTGTCTGACTGGATTCTCACCGGGGACCCCTGTATTCTGGAGGTCCATGCCAGGAGGGCTAGGCGAGCAGCTCTGATCTCCAAGATATTGATGGGGAGCTGCCTCTCTGCTTCCACCCAAGTTCCCTGGCGAGAGAACCCCTCCAAGACCGCCCCCCAGCCTGCCAGGCTGGCGTCTGTGGTAACTACCTTCCAGACAACGGGGCTGAAGGACCTTCCCTTTAGAAGATTGAGGGTTCAACCAGCAAGCCAGGCTTTGTCGGACCCTTGATGATAGCGTCAAAGGGGACTCCAAGGCATGTGCTCTCTTGCCCCAGGCTACTAGAATGGCTGCCTGTAGGACGCGAGTGTGGATCTGAGCGTATGGTACTGCCTCGAACGTGGCCACTAGCTTGCCTAGTAATCGCATACACAGGCGAATAGTTGGTTTTTTCTTGCTTAGAACCAACTGAACCAACCCCTTGATAGCCTCGATCTTTACAAGGGGCAGGGAACACCCTTTGCTGTTCTGTGTCTAACCTCATGCCGAGGTATTCCAACTGCTTTGTAGGCTGGAACGCTGACTTTTCCCGGTTTAGGACCCAGCCGAATCTTTCGAGGTACTGAACCGTGAGGTTTACTGCCTGTTGCAGACACGGCCGTGAGTGATCTATGATTAAAAGGTCGTCCAAGTATGCTAGGACTGTGACCCCTTGGATCCTTAGATTGGCCAAAACTGGGGCTAGGATCTTCGTGAATACCCGGGGGGCCGTGGCTAGCCCGAAGGGGAGCGCCCTGAATTGGAAGTGTCGCTGCCCCACTGCGAAGCGTAAAAATCTTTGATGCGACTGAAAGATTGGTACATGAAGGTAAGCATCCTTTATGTCTATGGAAGCCAGAAAATCGTCCCTCTGGAGCGTGGCGACTGCTGACCGGATGGATTCCATCCGGAAGGAACGAACCCTTAGGTAAATGTTTAAACTCTTCAGATCATCCTCAGACTGAGCACTGACTATAGCCTGCTGATCTATAACAGCACAAGGCGCGCCCCTGATGACGCTGCAGGCACGCCCCCTCCCCTCCGAACGGCGCGAAAACGTCTATAAGACGTGCGCGCGCGCGTATGCTGGAGCAGGAAGAACATGGAGGAGCCGCGCTGCTGAAGACCCAGGACTGCAGTACCAAGCGGCAGAATCAAACCCCCGGCCAGGTAGGACTCTCCAAAAGGCCCCATAGGGTTCCTTACTTAGCCCTAGGAAGAAAGCAGCAGGTAGCTAGCAAACACAATTGTTTCTTAGACAGGGGAACCTAGTGATGGGGGAATGAGATCATCCTGTCTTCTCAGACATAGTGAGCAAGGTTGCCAATGCAGAGCATACTTATGCTACCCCCCCTTTTAGGTTACCCCGGAGAGCCTGCTGTCGAACCAAGTCCCGCAGGCTCCCCTCTTACCTGCTCCATGCTGCAGGATGTTTGTCTAGCAAAACGATCCAATCTTCTCCCATCTCCGTGGGTAGCGTAATAGACCTTCAGGCCCTGGGGTCCTATGAAGGTACCCACTGTCCTGGACCTATATAGCACCCTGGCAAACAGGAACTTATGGTCTTTACGAACTCTAAGTCCTGGGCCCAGGGTCCAGCCCTCCAAAGAGGAGCATTATAGGCAAAACCCCACGGTTTGGGGCCCGGGTACTGTCCACTTTGGCACTGAGGCTCCTTGGACAGATCCGGTTAGCCCGCCCTTAATCCCAAGGATGTGGAGCAAAGCTATTCCGTGACCAACACCTAAGACACTGGCGAAAAAACTGAGGGACTCTCTCCAGGGGAGGGGGTTATATAGGGAGGGGACTTCCTGTTTGAGATTGCCAGTGTCCACACCTGAAGGTACTCCATATAACCCATATAGTAATGAATATGCCGCTCTGTGTCCCGTGATGTACGAGAAAGAAAGATTGCTAGAGGAGAGAAATGTAAACCATTGTTTCTGGGTCCTACTACAGGTACAAACATACACATATGTGGTATTGCTGCAATCATCAGGAGCAGAAGATTTTTTTGGAGTTGTTAATTTAAAAAGGTGGTAAAGTTACCATTTACCACCAAATGAAAGCTCAATTTGTCAACAAAAATAAAAATAAATAAAAGAGTAAGGTATAATCCGCCTGGATTATACCTTAAATGGGTTGTAAAGGAAAAAAAATGGTTTTCATAATAAGCATCATTTAGCCGCAGACATTCCTCTTTTCACTTCCGCATTGTTTGTTTTTGTTTAGAAGTTGCTCTATTTCTTCTCTGTTCTGTTCACTCCCTGCTTGTCCGATTTTACCGACCACCGTAATGGGAGACTTTACTGCGGTGGTCAGTAACGTGCTCGCCCCCTCCTGGGAACTACATCTGTGCGGCAGGACGCTCTCTACGTGTTAGAGGCTTCAAGGAGGTGTGAATTACAGGGCGTGCCGCAATTCATACTGGGAAATGTAGTCCTTACATGAACAAATGATGCAAACCAGGAAGTGAATGAGAGAACAGAAACTAGAACGCCGGAAGTGATATAGATGAAAGAATTTAATTAGGTATTTACTCGTTCGTTAACAGAATCATTACACTATTCCGTCTGTCTACCTTGCAGACATTAACTTTAGGCAAAAAAAAAAATTCCTTTACAACTCCTTTAATTGCAGTAGCTGCAATGATATGTAGTTTTACTAACACATGTCAGAGTTGAAGAATTGTGTCCAGGCTTTACGATCATGAAGGGGTTAAAACAGAAATAAAATGTATAGTTGTATGTCTAACGCATAGATGTATCCATGGGAATGCACCCCATTATCTATTCGAAAAAATAAAAGCTCACAATCCCAATCGCGTTCTGCGATCCACCAATCAAAATCTACTCCAGATACCGAAAGCCAAGTACAAGTCCAAAGGTGAAAGGAGATTTGCGGTCCAAGGTCCCAGACTATGGAACGCTTTACCAACCAGCATTCGGTTGGAAGAGAACCACTTAGCGTTCAGGAGAAAGATCAAGACTCATCTCTTTTGATACCAAAAGGAGACAGGAACAACAAGTGCCCAGAGGCGATTAAGTTTGCATGTGCTGCGCTTTATAAGTTTTCTTTTTTTTTTTTACTTATCTTTTATTTTAAATTTTTCAAAAATAGGATATAACAAAATCTCACTGATACCATACATTTACAGACCAAGATATACATTACTTATGGTACATCTTACTTCCAATATTGATCAATACCTTTCCGATCCTACTCCTTTGTTCCCTTATGCTACCCCCCCCTCCACCACCAACCCAAAAGAAAAAAAAAAAAAAACAACCCCACGAATAAATAAAAAAGGGGAACCCATTCCCCATCTCCTCCTGTCTCTCCCCCTACCTCTCCTCAAGGAGCCTCTTCCCCTCTTCTGATCTAATAAATTGATTCCATCCTGCCCAGGTTTCTTTATACTGTGTCCTCCTGTTTTGAGCAGAAAGAACCAAGTCTTCCATAGCTCCTACTTCCTGGGCCCTGATAAGCCAGCTTGTAACCGAGGGGGGCCGTAGGTCCCTCCACCTCAGGGTAACTCCCGCCCTTGCCGCGTTGATCAGGTGACACACTACCGACCTCCTATACCTCTGCACCGGCATCTGTGAGACATGCAGCAGGAAGAAGGCAGGGTCATCTGGGATCACGTCTTCAAAAAAATTTTGGGAGATTCTCCTTACCTCTCCCCAGTACTGTCTCACCTTTCGACACGACCAAAAATTCTTCACCACACCTCCAACATTTTCCCTCTACTTCATTATCAAATTTGTGTAGCCTTTCTGGGGTATAGTACCACTGTGTGAGGAGTTTGTAGTTAGTTTCTTGGGTTCTTGAACACACCGAGGAATTTAGTGCCAGGAAGATTATTTGTTTATGCTGGGTTGGGGTAAAGGTTCTCCCCAGATCTCTTTCCCATTTACTGATGCTCGGCATCACAAAGTCTTCCGAGGGCGTATTCAGAAACCCATACATTTTGGGAGTGGCTCCACCGCACTACAGCTTCTCTCTAGTATCGTCAATTGTCTTTGAAATTCCGTTGCTGGACCCAATGATCTTAAGAAGTGGCTTACCTGCAGCGCCTGCCACATTGCAAGCTCAAATGGTCCTCCAACCTCCATTAGTTCCCCAATGGAAGGCCACAGACCTGACCTCACAAAATCTGAGGCCTGACAAAGGCCTTTCTCTCTAAACTTTCCAACAATATCCCTTTCCATCCCAGGTGTAAAATTAGGGTTTCCTATTATAGGTAGCAAAGGTGATTTGCCTGGTGAGAGATTCTTGTTTCCACATATTTTTGCTGAGATTTGTAATGTAGTCCCTATTATAGGGTGTCTCTTGATGTATCTCGGGAGTACTTCATAGCACCGGGGTGCTCTATTCAGTGGGATCGGGCTTACATATTGCTCTATGTCTACCCATCTTTTGCATTTCCCATGTCTACACCAATCTACCAGCCTTGTCAGGTGTGTTGCTCTGTAGTATTTTACTATATTTGGGACTGCCATCCCCCCTGAACTCTTTGGCATTTTCACTAAGTCTCTTTTGATTCTGGCTCGTTTCCCTGCCCATATAAACTTCATGAACAAGGAATTCACCTGTCGGAGAAATATCGCCGGGATGGAAATTGGCAGAGCCTGGAATAAGTACAGCACCTTTGGTAGGATACACATTTTCACTATACTTCCTCTCCCAAACCATGAATGCAGCCCATGCCCCCATTTGTCTAACAATATCCGAATTGCATTATATAGTGGGGGGAAGTTCAGCGCATAGGTATTCCTAATATTTGCTGGGATGTATGTCCCCAGATATTTTAGGGCCTTTTCCCACTTAAACCTGAAATTTTGTTTTATTACCTCTCCCATGGGCCCTGGGACCGCTACAGTCATTGCTTCAGATTTGGTGTTATTGATTTTCAAATTGGATATTTTCCCATAGATCTCAATTTCTCTTATTAGGTTAGGGAGTGAGACATGGGGATTGGTCACTGAAAAGAGCAGATCATCTGCATACGCTGCCACCTTATGTGTCCGTTCTCCCATCTGTATCCCCTGGATATCCGGGTTTTGGCGGATTTTGTTTAGTAGTGGTTCTAACGAGATAGCGAACAACAGCGGTGATAAGGGGCATCCCTGCCTCGTACCGTTCCTGATCTTAAAGGGGGATGATAATACTCCGTTGACTCTTACTGAGGCCTGTGGGTTCGTGTACACACTCATGATCCATCTAACCATCCGATCCCCCAACCCCACCTGTCTCAGTACTTCTTCCAGGAACTGCCAATTCACCCTATCGAACGCCTTTTCTGCATCGGTGTTCAGAAATACGCAGGGAATTTTTTTCTCTCCAACATAGTATATCAGGTTAAGCATTTTAATCATGTTGTCCCTGGCCTCTCGTCCAGGGACAAACCCTACCTGATCTAAGTCTACTAGTTGTGTTACCCATGGTTGGAGCCTAGAGGCTATAATTTTTGAAAAGAGTTTTAGATCTACATTTAACAATGAGATTGGCCTGTAGCTGCCGCACTCCGCCGGGTCTTTCCCTTCTTTGGGAATTACAGTTATATGAGCAAGAAGTGCCTCCGGAGGGAGTGCCGCAGTACAGCCCAACGCATTGAAAAATTTTGCCATTTGTCCCGTTAATAGCGTGGCAAATTCTTTATAGTAACTTATTGAGAATCCATCTGGGCCTGGTGATTTCCCAGACTTGACCTTTTTGAGGGTTTCACATATCTCCTCAATGGAGATAGGGCTCCCAAGGCTTTCCCGGGCTGGGGATGGCAGTCTCGGCATTCCTGCTGTTGAAAGGTACTCCTTTACTCCCGCCTGTAGGTCACCCACTGGCTTCAAATTGTATAATGAGGAATAATACTCCTCAAATGTCTGGGCTATATCTCTTGGTTTCTTTACTAGTTGTCCCTCTTTCCCCTTAACTTGCGGGATGTATATTGCCCTGTTCTTTTCCTTAAGTTTCCCTGCCAGTAGTTTACTACATTTATCCCCCAACTCATAGTTCGCCTTTCTACCTCTTTGTATGACTGCCTTAGCTTTAAATCGCATAATCTCTGAAATCTGCCTTCTCAATTGTCCTAGTTCTCTCCCAACTGCAGGTAGTTGTATTTTTTTATGTTGGATTTCCAGTCTCTGAATCTCCGCTAATATTTCCCTGATCTGTTTCTCCCGTTTTTTTTTCAGATATGATCCATGTTTTATCAAAACACCTCTGATAACCGTCTTGTGTGCCTCCCACACCATTCCCAAGTCACTCCCTGGCGTGTCGTTGACCTGAAAGTACGCCGCAATCTCCTTGGCGACATCTGTTTTAACCTCTGGGTTTTGCAGCAGACTCTCATTCAAACGCCAGCATCTGTCCTGGGCAAATACCTCATTGGAGAGGGAGAGACACAGACTTATCGGGGCGTGATCTGACCACGTTATGTTCCCTATTGTTATCCCCGTAACTGATGTAATCAGGAAATGAGGGATCAGAAAAAGGTCTATACTATATAAGTTTTCATTCATTCATTCAGCACAACATCTTAGGTCCAAGGTCAGTACCTTGTGCCAAAACATAACCCTGAAGCTATAATGTGCCAACCACTGAAACAGCCAGCACCAAAAGCTACAATATTCCGGAGTACTCAAGAAGCATCAAAATGCTTAACATACAAAGTATTCCTGCTTTGCCCGTCTGGTGTTGGCATTTTGAATTCACCCCTCTTGGCGAGTAGGCAGCCCCATTAAAATTAATGAGAAGCTGTCGGGTCAAACAGCTAATCTCGTACAGTTACTTATGTAAATCCCTCATGCAGCGAGCGCATGCGCGTGATTAGCCCTAGACGCTGACTGACTGCACCCAGGGCCGATCACTCCCTCATGCTCGCCACGTGAGCAATTACATATGAGTGGGCAGGATCAGTCATCGCCAACACAGAGCTGGTAAATTTGAAAGTGTTAATATACAGTGCATCCAGAAAGTATTCACAGTGCTCAAACTTTTTCCACATTTTGTTACAGCCTTAATTTTCCTCAAAATTCTACAAATACCACACAACGTGAAAGAAGTTTGTTTGAAATATTTGCAAATGTATTAAATAATATCACATGTACTTTTATACTAATAACTAAGGCATTGCTAAACTGGCAGTAGAACACCAAACGATTTTCGTACGCTTTTGAAGAGGCTTTTTTTTTTTTAGGAGCTTTCCATTAATTTTAATGGAGAGTGGCGTTTAAGACGAATTTTGTTTTAGCTCTCCTAACATGGTCCAAAAGATGCCGCTTGCAAGATTTTTTTTGTCGCCCCGCCAGCGCACCTTCCCAGTGTGAAAGCATTAATTGATTTTAATGGAAATGGGTTTTTGTGAGTTTTTTTATGTCCTTTATTTTTTTTGGTGCAAAAGTGCCTGAAAAGCACCTCAGTGTGAAAGCCCTTAGCAGTGACACTCAAAATTTACCGCAATCTCATCCCGTTTCCACCGATCATCCTTGATATGTTTCTACAACTTCATTGGAGTCCACCTATGGTAAATTCAGTTAATTGGACAGCATTTGGAAATGCACACGCCTGTCTATATAAGGTTCCACAGTTAACAGTATGTCAGAGCACAAAGCAAGCCATGAAGTCCAAGGGATGGTCTGTAGACCTCCGAGGCCGGATTATATGAAGGCACAGAAACATTTCTGCAGTATTGAAGGTCCCAATGAGCACAGTGTTCTCCATCATCCATAAATAAAAGAAGTTGGAACCACCAGAACTCTTCCTAGAGTGGGCTGTCTGGCCAAATTGAGAATTTGGGGAGAATGGCCTTAGTCAAGGAGGCGACCAAGAACCAGATGACCACTCTGACAGAGCTCCAGCATTTCTCTGTGGAGTGGTAAACCTTCCAGAAGAACAACCATCTCAGCAGCACTCAACCAATCAGACCAGTCAAAAGCCACTCCTTGGCAAAAGGCACCCGAAAGCCTGCCTGGAGTATGCCAAAAGGCACCTGAAGGACTCTCGGACCATTAGAAAAATTCTCTGGTCTGATGAACCAAAGATTGAACTCTTTAGCCTGACCAGCAATCGTCATATCTGGAGGAAACCAGGCAGTGTTCATCACCTGGCCAATACCATCCCTACAATGAAACATGGTGGCGGTAGCATCATGCTGTGGAGATGTTTTCCACCGGAAGGAACTGGGCGACTAGTCACTATCAAGGGAAAGATGAATGCAGCAATGTACAGGGACATCCTTGATGAAAACCTGCTCCTGAGTGCTCTGGACATCAGACTGGGTCAATGGTTCATCTTCCAACAGGACAACGACCCAAGATAACAAAAAGGAGTGGCTATAGGACAACTGCGTGAAAGTCCTTAATGAGCCCAGACTTAAACATCTCTGGAGATCTAAAAATGGCTAGAGCACCAATGCCCTCCCAATCAACCTGATGGAGCTCGACAGGTCCTGCAAAGAAGACTGGGAGAAACTGCCCAAAATCGGTGTGCCAGGCTTGTAGCATTATACATTGGTACCAAAGGTGCTTCAAAAGGGTATTGAGCAAAGGCTGTGAATACTTGCGTACATGGGATTTTTCTTTGCTTTTTATTGTTAATAAATTTGCAAATATTTCAAACAGACTTCTTTGACGTTATAACGGGCTATGGTTTGTAGAATTTTGAGGAAAAGAATTGAATACATTTTGGAAGAAGGCTGAAACATAAAAAGTGAAGCGTATGAATACTTTCAGGATGCAATGTACCCATAGAAAGCACAGCAAAATAAAAATAATTTTTTTTTAAACAAAACACTTTTCGCAACCAAAAAGATACCTGATGGGACTTTTTTCCTTATGTCGGGGGCTGCGACTCTTGCTACGTGTGTGGCGCCGCCTGTCAAATTAAGTATTTAGTTTAATTAGCAGTTCATTTTTGTTCAAACAAAAACATTAAATATTAAAGTGATATTATACAAGCATTTTTCATAAGCGAATACAAGGCAGGTGGGTTATAGCCCATCATAAAATATTTAAGAGGGGGGAATAAAAATTTTTACTTAAAAATTTAAACTTCTACTATTGAGGGAAAAAAGTCTGTAGTTAAAAAAAAAACATTTCTATATTTATTAACATCGCTTACAGCAATCTTCATGCCAAAGATATTGTTCTGTTCACATACTGTATATGCATTACATATTTAAAGGACAGTGGAGGAGCTGAAGCCTCCCTGGATAAAATCATATCCTAGGAAAATCTTCTCAATACTGACCGTGCCTTTCAAGTCCCTCCATAGGCTTGAAAGGGTTGAATAGCTCCATTTAATCCCCTGGGGGGTGCAGGAGGGGGGTTTGGTTCATGTAGTTCAGCATAAGTAGTATACCTGTACTTAACCCCCTTCCAATGCCGACCGTACGCAAATATGCGTTCATGTCTTGAAGGGGTAATACTGATGCCGTTTTTTTTTTTTTGTTTTTTTTAGAGCCAGCGGTTGGCTTTTTAGTGAAAACCACCGATGCAGCAAAAAGCCACTCGGCTGCCATCCTAAAAAGGAGCTGGGAGGAGACGTCACCCCCCACCTGCCACCACGATTCCCACACAAAGCCAGATTCACCTTTTATCAGGTCTCTGATGTAAAATCCCGGAAGCAACCAGTTTACTCAGCTGCCAATGGCACGATTCTTACAAAAATAAAATAAATGCTGTGTCGCAAAAATTGGGCTGATAAGGAAGTGGGTAAATTTTGCCGAGGCTGAAGTGGTTAAAAGGGATGTTAAAAGTTTTATATAAGGGCTGTTACTGATTAAAATTTCCATGTTCAATTGATCGATTTTTTGGACCAATTTCAATTATAACACGCATACATTTTTCGGATCACCATCATATATAGTCCCCACTGTAATATCCACAGACATCACCCCACTGTATAGGAAGATTAGTGCTTGCTTAGTCTTACCAGAGAAGCCGGCCGAACATGAGTAGTTGAGGCCGGGTGAGAACGTCAGCACTCCGCTCTAGGCTCACCTAGGCCGCCGCCGGGTGGACCAAGATGGCCGCCACTCTGGGAGCTAGGCTGAAGCCGAGGCCTTTCCTATGGCCAAAGCAGCAGTGGAGCTCCGCGGATCACGGATCATTTACGTTCCGTTCCACCACTAGTACCGATCAAAAAAATGTACGATTAAATCGAGGAATTAATATTTCCACAGCCCTTAATAAAATATAAAACTTTTTTTTTTTTTTTTTTTTTTTTAAACGTGCCCCCTCTGTCCCTGCGTGTTCGCACAACAAAGAAAACAAATATGCAAGTTATGCCCGCAAATGAAAATGGTGCTCGCAGTATCGCTGTGATCGTCCGAGTGAGAGCAATATATCTAGCAAAATACCTCCTCTGTAACTCTAATCTGGTAACCAGTAATTTTTTTTAAATGTCACCTACGATTTTTAGGTACCGTAGTTTGTTGCCATTTCACGAGTGTGCGCAATTTGAAAGCATGACATGCTAGGTATCCATCTATTCAGCATAACATCTTTCACATTGTACAGGAAAAAAAAAAATTTAACCAACTTTACTGTTTTTATTATTATTATTAACCACTTAAGGACCTCCGCACGCACATTTACGGCCACAGAATGGCTCGTACAGGCACAAGGGCGTAAATTTACGTCCTCGCCCAGTAGCGGGTCCGATCGGGACCCCCTCCGCGGTGTGCGGCGGTCCCCGTGTCTCCAGGAGCGATCCGGGATGAGCGGGCGGATGTCCGTGTTTGCCTGCCCCCCCGCGATCGCTCCCAGCCAATCCCTGCGCTCTCCCGCCCTGTCACTTCCTCCTCCTGTGTTTACACAGGAAGGGGGAAGTGATGTAATCTCTCATCGCAGCGGTATTTCCAACCGCTGCGATGAGAGGAACACCTCACAGTAAGTGTGCACTAACACTACACTGACATACACACACATAGGCATACTTAACCCCTTGCGATCTGCCCCCCCCCACCCCCCTGTCACAGTGTCACTGAATGCAGTGATCTAATCACTGCATTTAGTGTCAGTGTGACAGGCAGTGTAAAAGTCAGTTAGTGTTAGGTTCAGGATAGCCCCCCCACCCCCCCTAAAGTTTTAACCCCCTGATCACCGCCCTAGTTAACCCTTTCACTCCCTATTGCCAGCGTCACTAAGCGATCATTTTTCTGATCGCTGTATTAGTGTCGCTGTTCCCGCTAGGTAGCTATTTTTTTTTATTGCGATTTTTTTTTTTTTTACTAAAGACATGTGGCTAAATAAATTTTGGCCTAAATGTTTGACTAAAATTTAGTTTATTTGATTTTTTTTTAAAGTAAAAAATAGTGTTTTTTTTTCAAAAATGTCGCTCTATTTTTGTATATAGCGCAAAAAATAAAAATCGCAGAGGTGATCAAATACCACCAAAAGAAAGCTCTATTTGTGGGAAGAAAAGGACGCAAATTTTGTTTGGGAGCCACGTCGCACGACCGCGCAATTGTCTGTTAAAGCAACGCAGTGCCGAATCGCAAAAACACCTTGGGTCATTTACCAGCGTATTGGTCCGGGTCTTAAGTGGTTAATTAATGACCGTGTATTTTTTCCCCCATAAAAATTTCTCTTGAAAGACCGCAGCGCAAATATCACGACATAAAAAATTTGCAACGGTCGCCAGTTTATTCTCTAGGGTCTCTGCAAAAAAATATATATATATATATATTTTGTGAGATAGATATATATATAATCTATATCACAAACACACAAATATACGCGTGTATGTATATATTTGGTGGTTCCAAGTAATTTTCGAGCAAAAAAAAAAAAAATGGATTTAACTTGTAATCAACAAATGTCATAAATGGGCTTAAAGGAAAACATTTTTTTTGCTGAAATGACTGTTTACAGGGTATATAGACATATAAGTTAACTGATTCCTTTTCAAAATGATTAAAAATAGATAAAAATCAATCATATAATGTGCCTGCAGGTTAGTTTCACTTTTGAACTGGCTTCATGTTTCTGTGAAGTAGAAATAGACACACAGAACAAAAACAAACAAATCCAGGGCAGTGTTTTGTTTTTAAAATGAATCTGATTGGTTCTGGGAAGTTTTAGACACACAGTAATGACAGCTTAGACCACCGTGAGAAAGCTCCCAGCACTGTGGTTATAAGGAAACAGACAAGCAGGAAGTGTGGAGAACAGAGCAGGATTACAGCAACTTCAAAGCAAAAACGAACAATAAGGACATGAAACCAGTACTGCAGTAAGGTAAAGGAAGCTATTTAGCTAAAAAAAAAAAAAAAAACATTCCTTTAGTGATCCTTTAAGCATGAAAGGGTTAAATTACTTTTCAGGTAATTAAAATATACACTAAGGGCTCATTTAAACCAGAACTCAGCGTGGGATGCTCTGTGCAAGTTTCCCCACACTGCATATAAAATGTACTGGGTGTGCGATCTGCTGCGAGTGTCAATGTACTCCCCTAACACAATTACAGAATGCAAACGCAGTGCATTTGCTGGAACAAAAATTGTCTCTGGACAGCCGCACTCTGAACAAATTGTAGCCTTTATTTAAAAAAAATAAAAAAACAGCACTACAAGTCACAGCAAAATAAAATATAATAAAACCCGACTGCTGACACGGTTCGCACTGAAACTAGTGCTTAGACTAAGCACTAGTTTCAGTGCAAAACGCGTCAGTCGGATGTTATTACATTTTGCTGTGACTTGTCGTGCTGTGCTTTTTTTTTTTTTAAATAAAGGCTACAATTTGTTCAGAGTGCGACTGTCCAGAGACAATTTTTGCTCCTGCTTTGCCAAGTGCATTGTCTGCAAAGGTGGATATTCATCTGGGTTCCCACCTGGAGCGGCCATTCCCTTTTCACTGGATCGCATGGTACCGCAGTATCATGCAATTCAGTTGGTGTGTTTTTAAAAGTAGTTTGTGCACTACTTTTGGTACAAGCCAATGCGATTTCAGCCCATAAAAACCACACTGCACCGAATCGCACAGGAAACGCAGACAGCATTTCTGTACAATTTAAGCGTGAACCGGCCCTAAAGAAAACTATTTTAGTACTATCTTGAACAAACCATGTCATTTTTCATTTCTAATCAGCAAGCTTCTTAAATGACACTCGTCTTATTTTAAGAAGTGTCAAAATAATTATGTAGCCGTCCAAATCTGTAGGAATACACACACACACACACACAACTCCTCATGGTCAAAGTTTCTCACCCAGGACTACGGTGTCTGGAACGTTCATCTCGCCGGCGATCACGACTCCTTGAGCTGTGTCGTCTTCCCCGGCTTCGGCTTCTGTGCCTGTGCTCACGGCTTCGGTGTCTATCCCTGCTGCCCCGACGTCTGTGCCGGTCCCTACTCCGACTGCGGCTGAGGGAAAAAAAAAAAAAAAAGACAGGATTTAAAATGTACATCCATTTAGAAAAGCCCCAACAGTCTGCATCATGGAAATTATGGCACGGCCCCTGGTGAGGCTGCTGATCACATTGCCTGCCCAATAGCAATATGTGTGGGTCCAGAGCTTGAGCTTTCAAGTTCTAGCCATTATTGACATAACTAAGCCCTCTGAGTTTTAGCACTCCTATGGCACACTGGAAGAAACATAAACCTATGTGCACCATAAAGGAAATTGACTCTACCTCCGCAAAAACCTGGCTACAGTATCCCTCACAACCATAAAAAAAAGCAAAGGCTGGAGTCCACATAAAATCCTGAAGTGTCCTTTATTCTTTAAAAACCGCAAACATTCCCAAGTATCCATCATAAGAGATGAACGTGCCGATGCCCACTATTTGAGGTAGCAAAGACCGCTTAATTTCATTTCTCAATACTGTGGTGCGGAGCAGCATTGTAGACTAGTAAGGGATGGGTTAACATCATAATTAGCAAAAGGGAAACAGGGTACAGGTGGTCCCTGGGTTACAAACAAGATAGGTTTGTTCTTAAGTTGAATCTCTTTGTAAGTCGGAACAGGTACAATTTTTAAGTGTAGCTCCAGGCAAAAAAACGATTTTTAAGCTTTTTGGATAGCATAGGGAAGAGTTAACACCCCTGTAACGTTTGTTTTGCCATCTGTGCTCCTGTTCAGAAGATTTCACTTCACTTTCTGGTTGTTGTGGAAATAAGCCTTGGTGATAAAGCATCAGTGAAGACACCTTTTCCCCCCATGATAACTCTAATGCCGCGTACACACAGTCGGAATTTTCATCTACAAATTTTCGATGCAAGCTTGTTGTCAGAAAATCCGACCTTGTGTATGCTCCATCGGACATTTGCTGTCGGAATTTCCAACAAATGTTTGAGAGCTGGTTCTCAGTTTTTCCGACAATAAAAGTTCTTGACGAAAATTCCGACGCACAAAAATCCTGCGCATGATTTGAATCAATTTGACGCATGCTCGGAATCATTGAACTTAATTTTCTTGGCTTGATGTAGGGTTGTACGTGACCGCGTTCTTGGCGATGGGAATTTCTGACATTTGTGTGACCGTGTGTATGCAAGACAAGTTTGAGCCAACATTCGGTCGGGAAAAAATCCACGGTTTTGTTGTCGGAATGTCCGATCGCATGTACATGGCATTGCAGGAGAGAATTTCCCTTCCTAGGGGTAGATTTCCTTTCTCCTGTTGTCTCCCTCCATTTGCAAGTCAGATGTTTGTAACTAGGGGACCACCTATATATTCCTGGAAACATATATTAAAACTCACTTTCAAAAGAGTTACACACCTTCGACGTCGATCATGACTTCTGCTCCTTTTCCTACTTCTACTTCTCCTAAAAACAAAGAATATATGCAATTACATACTGTACAGCACAGGGACCACAGATAAAAAAAATAAAAGAAGGGAAAAAAATCCCTGATGGCAAAAATATACCCCACCTGCTGCTGCTACTGGCTTTTCCAGACCGGCTGCTGCTGCTGCTGGTCTCTTTCGCCTGTTCATTGTTGGTCTCTTTTGCCTGATTATTGTTGGTCTCTTTTGCCTGATTATTGTTGGTCTCTTTTGCCTGATTATTGTTGGTCTCTTTTGCCTGATTATTGTTGGTCTCTTTTGCCTGATCACTGTTGGTCTCTTGATTGGGAGTTTCTTCCTGTTCAGCCCAACAAAAAATGCCACACCGACAGAAGATGGTCAGGGGGGTCCCAACATAGAATTATATGGAAGATAATGCGGCAGAGTAGGGAAAGAGCAGAAAGATAGAACACAAAGAAAAAAAATCTTATTAGCTAGGAATTAAAAATAACAGTAGTTACTGCTATAAAGAGTGGAATTTTGAAAGCTCAGCCAGTGGATCAAAATTTCCAAACTACCTACATAATTTCTTGACATTAATACATGACCTTACATGGAGGATGAACAGAGATCAGCAGAGTGCACCTCTAATTATATACCTTACCTGATACAAAAAAATAGTTATTATGGGTTTTTTTCCCACTGTATCTGGTCTCAAATTCCTCGGCCTGGAGCAAACAGAGGGCATATTGCTTTATGATTTTTAGCAAGTACACACTGAGAGACAAGTAATTAAGCATAGATGTGAGCTACAAACACATACACACACACACACACACACACAATGACTAGCATGTAATAGTATATAGGCATCCCCTTTAGCACCATCATTTTCCCCTGCTGGCTCTAGTAGCCAGCAAACAAAGCACATACCATGTTTTAATAAATAAAAAAAGTACATACATTAAAGCTGAATTTCAGCTAATGTCTATTTTTGCATCTAGCTTGGACCAATGTAACCATGTTATATGCCATACCCGGAAAAACCCTGCAAAAGCTGGAAATCACAGGCACTGCTAATACAGGGATTTCCGCTGGCTTCCGGGTCCCATGCAGCATAGTTGACCTGCTGCTTAGTGATCACTTGCTCTGCATTGGCACCATCAGAGAACACTTTGCATTTTTTTTAATACATGCAAAACCTTCTCCGATAGCACAAAGTGGAGGGGTGGGGCAGTGATGTCACGACTGGGCCATCTCAATGAGATTACTTTGTATTCGCTGAGAAAATGCAAGGTGTTCTCTGAATGGTACCCATGCCTAGCTAGCGAGCAATCTCCTGTGCTCACTAAGCAGCAGGGCAGTCACTTGGCATGGGACCTAGAATCCAGCGGCAATCACTGTAGTATATTTTAATTTCCAGCTTCCACAGAGATTGGCCAGGTATTCAACATACATGGTTACATTGGTCCAAGCTGGACCACTGTAACAATGCAAAAATAGCCACACCTGGAGTTCAGTTTAAGGGGACAATACATTTAACCTTGTTATTTGCATTATGCCATGAACACATTAGCAGTGCTGCTTAAGCAGGTCATACAACTGGATCCTTGGGCTGAATTAAATAAAAATCTCTATCAGATTCCTTTATCCACACTATACATGGTGGATGGAGGAATCACCCTGCTGCCATTTTATTCTGACACCCCAAACGTTGCCCGCATCTAATTGGATGCAGATTTTATTCGCCTGACCATTTTCTACCTGGCACCTGTGAAAAACCTCAATTAACTTTTGTTGAACTGGCTGGTGTTGACAGGGGCACCCATGGCCTGAATTTTGTCTGGTTAAAAGCGAATCAAGTGAAATTCCAGCAATGTATTGCAGTCTTAACTGTGCCATTTAACTATATAAATTCACCCCCCTGGAAATAAATAAGTGGCAGTTATCAAAAATGACTTTCACTTCTTCCCAAACAAAAGATGTATACATGCGATATGCATATCACATTTCAGCTGTTTGGATCTCATTCTTAACAGTTATGCTACATTCACTGCAAAGGGCGAACACATAGAAATACCATTCATGTGGGTGTCCCTTACACACCAATGAAGCAGAGGGAGCTTTAATTCTGTCACAATGCTTTCAACAATGCTAACACTAATGACCACAATATGATAAAACACTGGGTACAGGTAAGCATTGGGAGATAGCTGAATCACTTACTTTTCTCAGCAGTAGTTATATATTCACATATTATTCAACACGGGACTCTAACCATCTATGGCTAATGCAGAAATTGTCCGTAGTTCTGTGTAAATATCAGAAAGTACAACTTGTACAATTTAAACCATGCTCTTTTAAGTTAATAAAATGTGTTGCCCCTTGTATTGCAGAACCACCTCTGGCCGAAGGAGCTAAACCCCTATCCCACAAACAGATCTTTGCTTTGGTCCTGTGGTAGTCTTGACGTCAAACATTGTTCAAGGCCCTTCCCCGGAAGAGCAGGGCAGGGAGGAGGACTAGGTTCTATGAAGAGAAAGGGAGCAGTGTGTTATTGACAGGCTCTCTTTATAACAGGTAAGTGGGCGAGGAGCACCAGCAGTGAAAACTTAGAAACCAACTACCAATAGTACGAACAGTAACAACTTTATTTTTGAGCTTCCCAAATTATCTGTGAAGATGGTGAAAAAGAGCATTAAAGAAATTACTGTTCTTGGTTTATCCATCTATCAAAATTGTAATACTTTTTAGGGCAAAAGTTCAATTATTGTTAAAATGAACTTACTGGACAGGCATCTTGTAGTAAAGGTTATGCTATTTGCAGATTTTCAGAATTATCAGTGTGAGGCTCCATTCACTTCCAGCGTGACTTTGATCCGACTTTACACTTAGTAAATCTAACCAAGTCACATCAAAAGTCATACCAAAGTATTGAAGGCACCTTTTTCAAAGTCTCTGCGACTTTAATGATACAATTGAAAGAAATGGGCTGTGGCTATGATGTCCAAAGTCACACAACAAATCACACAAGTGTGAATGGAGCCTTTGGGTATTTGCACAAACAAGTTATTACTTTGAATAGCAAAGGATTGAAATAGAAAATAAAGTAACTCAGTTTTCTACATTGTTTTTTCTGCTACATAGTTAAAAAAGTAAAATTTAGTCCCATAGTAAAGCAAGACCAAAAATCCAGGTATATAGTTACTTCGTTTATAGGGCAACTTACTTATCAATCTCCAATTAAAAAAATAAATACAATGATTTATTAAAAAATATATATTTTTGCTTTTCTAGAAATGGACTAGCATCTTAGAGTGATTATGAATACATCAATTCCAGCACGTATACAGGATCTCACAAAAGTGAGTACACCCCTTACGTTTTTGAAAATGTTTTATTAACTCTTCATGTGACAACTCTGAAGAAATTACCCTTGCAACAATGTAGTGAGAGTACAGCTTGTATAACAGTGTAAATGTGCTGTCCCCTCAAAATAACAAACAGCCATCAATGTATAAACCACTGGCAACAAAAGTGAGTACACCCAAGAGAAAATGTCCAAATTGAGCCCAATTAGCCATTTTCCCTTCATGGTCTCATGTGACTCATTTGCGTTACAAGGTCTCAGGTGTGAATGGGGAGCAGGTGTGTTAAATTTGGCATTTTCACACTCACTCTCTCATACTAGTCACTGGAAGTTCAACATGGCACCTCATGGCAAAGAACTCTCAGAGAATCTGAAAATAAGTTGTTGCTCTACACAAAGATGGCCTGGGCTATAAGAAGACTGCCAAGTCCCTGAAACTAAGGTGCAGCACGGTGGCCAAGACTAAAGAGGTTTAGCAGGACAGGCCTCGCCATGGTCGACCAAAGAAGTTGAGTGCACATCGTCATATCCAGAGTTTGCCTGAGAAATAGACGTCCAGTACTGCCAACATTGCTACAGAGGTTGAAGGGGTGGGGGGGGAACAGCCTGACAGTGCTCAGACCATACATTGCACATTGCATCAAATTGGTCTGCATGGCTGTCATCCTAGAAGGAAGCCTCTTCTAAAGATGATGCACAAGAAAGCCTGCAGTTTTCTGAAGACAAGGACATAGATTAGCAGACTAAGGACATAGATTACTGGAACCATGTCCTGTGGTCTGATGAGACCAAGATAAACTTATTTGGTTCAGATGGTGTCAAGCGTGTGGGGCGGCAACCAGGGGAGGAGTAGAAAGACAAGTGTGTCTTGCCTACAGTCAAGCATGGTGGTGGGAATGTCATGGTCTGGGGCTGCATGAGTGCTGCCAGCACTGGGGAGCTACAGTTCTTTGAGGGAACCATGAATGCCAACATGTACTGTGACATACTGAAGCAGAGCATTTTAACGACCCTAAACACACCTCCAAGACAACAACTGCCTTGCTAAAGAAGCTGAGGGTAAAGGTGATGGACTGGCCAAGCATGTCTCCAGACCTAAACCCTTTTGAGCATCTGTTGGGCATCCTCAAATGGAAGGTGAAGGAGTGTAAGGTCTCCAACATCCACCAGCTCAGTCATATCGTCATGGAGGAGTGGAAGAGGACTCCAGTGGCAACCTGTGAAGCTCTGGTGAACTCCATGCCCAAGAGGGTTAAGGCAGTGCTGGAGAATAATGGTTGCCACCATTATGGAGTTCTTATGAGGGGACAGCAAATTTACAAGCTGTACGCTCACTACTTTACTACAATGTAAAGTGTAATATCTTCAGTGCTGTCACATGAAAACATAATATGTTTACAAAAATGTGAGGGTGTGCTCACTTTTGTGAAATACTGTATATAAAGGTCCATAAAAAAGTAATTTATAATCAAAACAATGTGCTACATTGTAGTACTATCTTTCTCTGTCCCATAAAAAAAAAAATATATAATAATAATCAAACTCTTGGCAGATTTCTTTCACACCCAACACATAAAAACGGATTATAGGCCTCAATGAACAACTTCAAATGTCTTGAATTCCTCCTTGTTGTCTGTGCCTCTACACTTCCCAGATGCAGCCTCTAACAGGTGCAACCAAAAAATAAAACTATACAGTGTAGTATGGCACAATGAACTTGATCTATTAAATCATATATAAAATTATGCTTGCATAAAGCCATAAACAAAAGTGTAAATCTCATTGTGTGCACCATCTACCTTATGCAGCCTATCCCCCCATGCAGATGTGAAAGAGGAGACGCACAGACAAGGAGTAAATAAAGACATCTGGAGTTGTTGTTGAGCCTTATATGGACTGTTTTTAAGCTTTAGGGGTCAAATAAATCTAGTGAGTATAAAGGATTAACACACCCCTCCTACAGCTCAGGTGTCCAGGGTCTGTAAAATCTACAGAACCTGCTGAATGCCTGACTGCCATGGAGCCTGCAAATATAGCAGAGATTAGCAGTGCAAGCGGGTATGTATTTACCCTTTTCTTTGCAAGGATGCCTTCGATTCTGATATTTTAGAAAACACTAGACAGAACACAAGAGATCAGAACAGCACTATCAATGTCCACATGGATAAACTGAAGAGGTATGAGGACATGAACTGGATAAGTTATATACTGTATGTTTGAAACATGTACATACCCTAACAAATCTTACAGTGAACAGAACTATAGTTATATCAGATTTCAATAACTGGTATAACTAAACGAATCATTGCCATTTAGAGCGGTTTCTCATTAACCAAGTCCTAACCTACTGCTACAAAGAAAACATGGCTTAGGAGAACCTATCACAATCAAATGCACCTCTTTCTAGGTAGATGAAGGTTGCAAAGTGTTGGTCTCTTCTTTAAAGCCTTCAGTGAAGGTGGCTTATATTTAGTTTAAAAGTGGATGGAACTGTATCTAATAAAGCATTCAGGTACTTGTATCTAAAATGAAAAAAAAAATATATATATATATATACTTTTTTCAGCAAGGGTGACTGAACTACTACCCAAGAGACTGCCACAGTACAAATGCAATGGCATTGGTGACCCTCTGTTAATGATGACCTGCTTTTTGTTTCTATATATAAGCAGCAGGTTCTACTGAGGTATACCATCTCTGGTCAAATGCAGCCATTAAAGTAAAAAAGCACTATTAAAAGTAAATAAGCACTACTGTATTACAGTAAATAAAAGCTGCTGACCTGTATTTAAAATGCGTGTCAAAAACAGGAAATACTGCATGCATTTACAAGCCCTAAATTATTCTAGCAAATGGGCCAACAGCAGAATTATGCGGTCTCTATAAAAATAGCAACAATCTAAGCAGGCGACTTCTGTACATAAGCCAACCACCATCAGCTTCAGGCAGAAAGACTAGTATGGAGTAAGAATGACCAAACTGAACCAATACTAATAGAATCTGACTTGCAGTGATTTTTCGCTGTGTTCAATTTTTTTTTTTAAACCAAATTATCTCTTGATATACAGCAGGTTATGGACTTGGCTTTAAGAAACTGACACAAGAACTGTATTCAGCCAGCAGACTGCATACAAGTCTGATTTCATACAGTGCATGCCAATAGAAGAAAAGCACCTCTAGTATTTAACCTAGAACATTTTTTTTATATCACTTCTTAGACTTACCTCCCTCTCTTGGTTTTTATAAGGCGCCTCCAACATTGCTTCAATCACAATATCAAAGTCATCTGATGCCATGTCTGCTAACCAATGAGTTGATATTCTAAAAAAAGAATAAAAATAATTAATATCACCAGTTCAAAATTCAGAGGCATTTGGACATTTTTTTCAACTGCCCCTGAACACATTCAATGTTATCCTATGAGTCCATGCACACAATCTCGTTTATTGTAGTTTTTAGGCAGTTAAGTTTACCCTCGTTTTTCCAGAAGCAAATAAATGGGTTCAGACGCAAAACGCCACTAAACGCGGCAAAACGCGGTACCGGCGTTTTGCCGCGATTTCGTTTATAGGCGTTTTTAAAGGTGACCTATTTTTTTACATTAGAAATCTCAAAAATGATGGCAAATTATGAAAAACCATTAAAAAAAACAAACCACTGTAATTGCTTGCATTGCGGACAATCCACAACTTGTGGCAGGTGACGTGGCCAGTGGACAATCCACAACTTGTGGCAGGTGATGTGGCCAGGTGACAAGCACGGGGGAAAGACACGCACGGGGGAAAGACACGCACGGGGGAAAGACACGCACGGGGGAAAGACACGCACGGGGGAAAGACACGCACGGGGGAAAGACACGCACGGGGGTATCGGGACATCCCTACTGGACACTAAATCTTGTGAAGTGCATATACCCCATGAGAATGCGCCTTAGAACATGTGATGAGAGCCTGGTAGAGGTCAGTGGCACTTGAACAGCAGAAGTTAGCATTGTTGGCACGCCATGACACATAGATAACATCACAGTATTATGGCCTAGTAGGTGCAGCCCCACCTCCCCTGCTGCGCGGTAATTAAGGCAGCGGCCTTCACAGAAGCTTAGGCCTGCAGAAGGCCACGGCCTCAGTTACCAGCGGGCATGTGTCCGTGAGCCCCCACCTCTCCCGCCGCGATCCGTGCCAGCCGGTAATTGAGGCTGCAGCTTTCTGCAGGCTTGGGCGCCAGGTCACAATTACTTGTCGCAATTGCGACCAGGTGCCCGGATTTTGTCGAGGTCTGCCTTAAGGTAGCAATAAAAGTGATCAAAGAACTTTTTTTAAAAGGGACAGAATAAAAAAAAAAAAAATCTAATAAAATAAATAGATAATTGTATTTTTAAGACCCGGACCATTATGCAGGTTAAGGACCTTGCCCCTTTTTGCGATTCCGCATTGCGTTGCTTTAACTGAAAACTGCGCGGTCGTGCGACGTGGCTCCCAAACAAAATTGGCGTCCTTTTTTTCCCCCACAAATAGAGCTTTCTTTTGGTGGTATTTGATTATCTCCGCGGTTTTTATTTTTTGCGCTATAAACAAAAATAAAGCGTCAATTTTGAAAAAAAAATTCAATATTTTTTACTTTTCGCTATAATAAATATCCCCAAAAAAGATCTAAAAAATTTTTTTCCCCCTCAGTTTAGACAATACGTATTCTTCTATTTTTGGTAAAAAAAATTGTTTATCGATTTGTAAACGCTATACATTTTGCGCCAACCAAATAGAGCAGGGATCCTCAAACTACGGCCCTCCAGATGTTGCAGAACTACACATCCCATGAGGTATTGTAACACACTGACATTCACAGACATCACTAGGCATTATGGGAATTGTAGTTCTTGAACAACTGGAGGGCCGTAGTTTGAAGACCCATGAAATAGAGGATAGTTGTATGCCATTTTTATTAATATATTTATTTTTTACTAGTAATGGCGGCAATCAGCGATTTTTTTCCGCAACTGCGACATTATGGCGGACATAGACACTTGACACATTTTTGGGACCATTGTCATTTTCACAGCGAAAAGTGCTATAAAAATTAGGGTTGTCCCGATACCACTTTTTTAGGACCGAGTACAAGTACCGATACTTTTTTTTAAATGTGTCCACATATGCAGCCATGTCCCCCACATATGCAGCCATGTCCCCCACATATGCAGCCATGTCCCCCACATATGCAGCCATGTCCCCCACATATGCAGCCATGTCCCCCACATATGCAGCCATGTCCCCCACATATGCAGCCATGTCCCTCACATATGCAGCCATGTCCCTCACAAATGCAGCCAAGTCTCCCAGATATGCAGCCATGTACCCCACAAATGCAGCCAACTCTCCCAGATATGCAGCCATGTACCCCACAAATGCAGCCAAGTCTCCCAGATATGCAGCCATGTACCCCACAAATGCAGCCAAGTCTCCCAGATATGCAGCCATGTACCCTACAAATCCAGCAAAGTCTACCAGATATGCAGCCATGTACCCCACAAATGCAGCAAAGTCTCCCAGATATGCAGCCATGTACCCCACAAATGCAGCCAAGTCTCCCAGATATGGAGCCATATATGAAGTCCCCCAGCCATGTCTCCCCTACCTAGTCACCACCGCCGCCCGGGGAACATCACAGCTTGAATAGCTGTATTTTTCCCGCCCGTATAGACACTTCCCCTTGCTCGGGATTGGACAGATCACAATCATCCATCCAATCGCGAGCAAGGGGGAGTGTCTATATGGGCGGGAACACTACAGCTATTCAAATGCAAGCTGTGATGTTCCCGCACGATGTTTAACCCCTTGCGTCAGCGGGTTTCGATGCGGCAGCGATGCGATGGCGTTCGGCGGCTTTCAGCGAAAAAGTATTCTATTCTGGTATTGGGGGTATTTGCGGGAGTACAAGTACTCCCGCAAATACTCGGCATCGGTCCCGATATCGGTATCGGGACAACCCTAATAAAAATGCACGGATTACTGTGAAAACAATGGCAGTGAAGGGGTTAACCACTAGGGGGCACTAAGGGGTTAAGTGTGCCCTAAGGGAGCAATTCTTACTGTAGGGGGGCGTGGCTGTAGGTGTGACTTCACTGATCGTCGTTCCCTATATCAGGGAACAGACAATCAGTGTCACTGCCACACAGAAGAACAGGGAAGGTGTGTTTATACACACACACACACCACTACCCGTTCTTAAGCTCCTGTGACCGATTGCGGGACACCGGCGGCGATCAGGTCCGTGGGCCCCCGGAGCTTCGGACCAGGTCACAAGCGTGCCTCCGACGACGCGCTCACGACCCCACGGCTGGGCTCTTAAAGGCAACGTACAGGTATGTGCCTGTGCCCTTCTGCCGACGTATATATGCGTGAAGGGGTCCTTAGAGTTGTAAATAAAATAAAAAATGTATCCTGAAATTACTGTTTACAGAGACATAATAGTTAACTGATTCATTTTTAAAAAAAATAGATACAAATCAATCATAAAATGTACCTGTAGTTTCTAGTTTAGTTTTTGCATGTCGTTTCCTGCCTCTCTGCTGTACAGAGCCATAGAGCAATGATGGTTTGGAAAACGAAACTGATCCAAAGGGGGGGGGGGGGGGGTGGTGCTGTGGGGTTTTAGACATAGTAATCACACCTCCTTGAAGTCTGTACGCTGTGCAGTGTGAGCATGACGCGCTGCTGTAGTCCCGGGGGAGAGCACGTTAGTGACCACAGAGAGAAAGCTCCAATCACTGTGGTTATCAGGAAACAGACAACCAGGAAGTGTGGAGATCAGAGAAGAATTACAGCAACTTGAGAGCAAAAATGAACTATGAGGACATGAAAACAGCACTGCATTAATGTAAAGGAACCTTTAAGTGGTTAAAGCACCCTTGTGCGTGGTAGTGAATACGTAGGTCACACCCTTATATGTAAATGGTGTTTGTAACACACAGCAAATGTCTGAGCAAGAGCAATAATTCTAACACTAAACCTCCTCTGTAACTCTAAACGGGTACACTGTAGACATTTTTAAAGCGCCGCATAGAAGAGATTTTTTAAGTAGCGTAGTTAGGCCCCATTCTACGAGTACATGCAATTTTAACCACTTCAATACAGGGAACTCTTCCTCCCCCATAGGAGCTGTCACACTTTGAATGACAATTGTGTGGTCATACAGACAACACTGTACCCAAACTAAACTTTTATAATGTTCTTCCTGAAAATAGGGCTTTTTTTGTTTCTATTATAAAATGTTCTCATTCACACACTGGCACTGATGAGGAGGCACCAATACTGAGAAATGATGGGCACTGATAGGCGGCACGATAGGCTACACCGATAAGCAGCACAAATGGGCACCACTGATGAACGTCACCGACGAGGAGGTACCAATAGGCATCTGAAGGGCACTTTGGGTGGAAACTGTCAGATGGGCACAGATTTGCAGCTGTGGTGGGCACCTCTGTTAGGGGCTGCACTGAAAATCAACGTGCCGAGTATCAGCACGCACACCCCCCTCTGACAGAAGAACCGCTGATCGGCTCTCCCTGTGAGTGCGAACCGAGAATATTAATTACCGGCACTTCCAGGTTTACTCTGACCAGCCATGATTGGTCACAGCTGATCCCTCCGTCAGAGGCTCCTTACCATGATCGGAGATGCTCCAACTGCTTAACCACTTCAATCTCGGGCACTACGCCCGAGATTGAAAAAAAAGACACATTTTGAAAAAAAATAAGACTTCCTTTCTTTCTGTAAAATGTTTGTAAAGAAGTGAATTTTCTCACTCATTGATGGGCACTGATGAGTTGCCACTGAAAATGTGGCACTAATAGGCAGCACTGATGGGCATCACTGATAAGGAGGCACTGGTAGGCATCATATGGGTGCTGATCAATGAGGGGCATCTTCGGGGGGCTGTGCTAGTAATAAATCAGCGCAGATCCCCCCCGCCGATCTGCTCTCCTCTATTTGCGCGGCTCGGATGCGAGTGAGGAAAAGCTGGCTCTTTCTGTTTACATCGTGATCAGCTGTGATTGGACACAGCTGATCACATGGTACCGAGATCGATGTGTCAGAATGACATGCCAGACCACCTATCGCCGTGAGTGCACCCCGGTTGTTAGGGCCCTTTCACACGTGCGGACCGTTTTTTATCATCAGTTGATCAGTTTTTCATCCGTTTTTTTAATCAGTTTTTTTTGGTTAGAACTTTTTTTTTATTACATATTTTGATGAAAAACGGACGTGATCGGATGTTAAACGGATCGTCCGCTAACGTCCGTTTTTCGTCCGTTCTTTTGACGGAAGAAAAATAGGGTTTTCTTCCGTTCAAAAAAAAACGGAGCTTGACGGAGACGGACGTTAGCGGATGCATGTGAAAGGACCCATAGGAAAGCATTGCGGTCAAAAAACGGACGTCTAAAAACGGACAAACGGTCCGCACGTGTGAAAGGACCCTAATCCTGAAAGATGTCATGTCAGGATAACGGAACCACCGCCTTGCAGTCATTATGCTAAAGGCCAGGTGGAAAGTGGTTAAGGATCGCCCTGTGTAAATATACTGCAGCAGGGTGGCCCTTAAGCGCAAAATCATGTACCTGTGCGCGATTCCTCTCTTATGCCCGGTACACACGATCCGATTATCTATTTTTTTTTTGCATAGTAAAAAAAAAAAAAAATCATAAAAAAATTTCCTTCACAAATTACTTTGTTGTTTGTTTATAGTGCAAAAATAAAAAGGTGATCAAATACCACCAAAAGAAAGCTATTTGTGGAAAAAAAAAACACACAGGACATCAATTACTGTATTTATCAACATATAACACGCACCCTAACTTTAAGAGTGAAGTTTCAGGGAAAAAATAAAAAACTTTCCACGGCCCCCTGCGTATAACACACAGGCATCCTCTATTTTCAGGGTACAAAAGTGAGTGTTATACGCCAATAAATACAGTATATTTGGGTACAGTGTCGCACGATTGCGCAATTGTCAGTTAAAGCGACGCAGTGCCGTACTGCAAACATTGGCCTGGTCAGGAAGCCTTACAGAGCTGAAGTGGTTAAAGTAGGCTCTTTCTTAAAAAAGGACAATCATCAAGTACACCAATTTGCGCACGCACAGCTCAGTTTACATTCCAGCATAGACCCTGTGTGCCAGGATAACCCCTGTGTGACATCATCCCGCGTCGGCCACATCCTGACACCTGAAAGAACAGGGCCTCGACCCATTTAAAGCGATGGCAAGTATTTCAGACTTTACTTCCGCTTTAAATACAATGCCTTGTAAACAATGTGTATAATATGTATTGCTGTGACTTTTTCCATATGTTGTATAGGCCAAGCAAGGCCTGCAGCCCGTGTGATACGTCTAGGAGTGGCATTATATTGCCCTGTACACCTGGAGGGATGAAGTGATCTGTCTTGTGGCAGGAGAAGGAAGAGGCGCACACACACAGGACTATACACACAATGAGCGCCTCTCCCTGCACACACGGCTCTCACAACGACTGCTGCCATTTCCTTTCCGCTTCAGCGCACACATTTCTCCTTCCGCCCTATACAACAAGCTCTGTACACAACGAGCAAACGTCCTCAGGCTCGCCACTGCTCAAACCCATCCGCCTAAAACACTCACCCGCTCCAGTAACCCCTCCGTACGCAACGCAACAAAATGGCGACCGAGTCCTTACGTTCCAGAATTTTCCCCTCACGGAACCAAGGGACACTAACCAATAGAGTTCCGTTACCGTTAGGAAGTGAGGCGGGACAAGACGACAAAACCAATAAAGGCACGGAGGCAACAAATCGGCGACCAATAAGAAAACAACAAGGAGTGTGTGAGGAAGGCGGGGTTTGGTTTCATTTCCTGTTACACATAGAAAAGCCTGAGGAATGGTGATTGGATAACGTAGGTCTGAAAGAGCTTTGGCCAGTAACTGTTTGGTATTTTTGTGGCAACCTTAACCACTTGACCTCTGGAAGGTTTTACCCCCCCTTCAACGACCAGGGTATTTTTTGCTATTCAGCACTGTGCTGCTTTAACTGGTATTTGTGCAGTAATGCAGAACTGTAAGCAAATGACATTTTTATCATTTTTTTTCCCCACACACAGAGATAGAACTTTCTTTTGGTGGCATTTGATCATCACTGTTATTTTTATGTTTTGCAATATGAATGATATATGACAAGGGTCTTCAAACTACGGCCCTCCGTTTGTTCAGGAACTACAATTCCCATCATGCCTAGTCATGTCTGTGAATGTCAGTTTTACAATGCCTCATGGGGTGTGTAGTTCCGTAATAGCTAGAGGGCCGTAGTTTGAGGATCCCTGATATATGATATAAATGAAAATGTAGAAAATGTCTTTAAAGGTCCATGCCAAAATGTATTCTGCTACATGTGTTTTGTAAAAAAAAAATCCAAATAAGTGTATATTAATTGGAGTATAGTAATTGGAGTAATTCTAGTGTCTACAAACTATGGGAAATATGGATGCACCGGTACCATTTTTTTTTAATGCAGAGTACCGATACTTTTTTCCAAGAGACTGCAGACATTATAACAGGAGAGGGTCAGAGACTGCAGACATGGTACAGGAGATGGGCAGAGACTGCAGACATTATAACAGGAGATGGGCAGAGACTGCAGACATTATAACAGGAGACGGTCAGAGACTGCAGACATAGTACAGGAGATGGTCAGAGACTGCTGACATAATACAGGAGATGGTCAGAGACTGCTGACATAATACAGGAGATGGTCAGAGACTGCAGACATAGTACAGGAGATGGTCAGAGACTGCAGACATAGTACAGGAGATGGTCAGAGACTGCAGACATGGTACAGGAGACGGTCAGAGACTGCAGACATGATACAGGAGACGGTCAGAGACTGCAGACATGGTACAGGAGACGGTCAGAGACTGCAGACATGGTACAGGAGACGGTCAGAGACTGCAGACATGGTACAGGAGACGGTCAGAGACTGCAGACATGATACAGGAGACGGTCAGAGACTGCAGACATGATACAGGAGACGGTCAGAGACTGCAGACATGATACAGGAGACGGTCAGAGACTGCAGACATGATACAGGAGACGGTCAGAGACTGCAGACATGATACAGGAGACGGTCAGAGACTGCAGACATGATACAGGAGACGGTCAGAGACTGCAGACATGATACAGGAGACGGTCAGAGACTGCAGACATGATACAGGAGACGGTCAGAGACTGCAGACATGATACAGGAGACGGTCAGAGACTGCAGACATGATACAGGAGACGGTCAGAGACTGCAGACATGATACAGGAGACGGTCAGAGACTGCAGACATAGTACAGGAGACGGTCAGAGACTGCAGACATGGTACAGGAGACGGTCAGAGACTGCAGACATAAGATAAGTACTGTGGATGGTGTGATGAAGTTGCAGTCAGTGTACACAGCTCTGGGGAAACCTGTCATTACTCCCTCTAGAATACACCGTGTGATCTCTGCCCCGTCCCCCCTTCTCAGTGTGCAGCCATCGCTGGAGCTCTGCTCACTCACATTAGTATTGTCCCTGTCCAGATTGCACTCAGGTCCCCTCAGACTTCCAGCCATCCAGCTTTGCAGCAGTGTCCCAGTCCAGATTGAACGTCTCCTCAGAATCCAGGCCCTTCCATTGTCAGTGAGAAGTTCAATACTTGGTGGAGGCAGAGCAAGTTACATCTTTCTCCTCCTAAATGCCGGGGCATCCATGCACCTGATTGGCAAGGCGGACCCAGCAACCAATCATTTTGACAGGCGGGACGTGGACGAGCTGGGAGTTCTGCCACTGGTACTGGCTTCTACCCCAGGTAAAAAACGTCAGGGTGTCACCTGAGTGCTGTACGCACCTCCCTAGTGATGCTACTGGGAGGAGGCGGCAAGGATGACACCCACCAGAAGAGACAGCCGGCCAGAGGAGAAGGAAGAGGCATTCCACTCCCAAGCTGACGTCACTTCCAATATCGGCTACAGGTATTGGAGCATTTTCACGAATACCAATACTCGCGGAAATGTCTAGTATCAGTATCGGTGCAACCCTAATGGTAAATATACTGAAAGCTATAGACGTTATACTGTAATGGCAGTGATCAGTAACTTATAGTGGTACTGTGATCTGGGGAAACCTGTCATTACTCCCTCTAGATGGTAAATATTCTGAAAGCTATAGACGTTATACTGTAATGGCAGTGATCAGCAACTTATAGTGGTACTGTGATAGGGTGGTGACCAATCTGGCACTAACAAACACAATTTCTAGGAGGGTCACTAACTGACACTGACATTGCTAGTGACAGTAATGCAGTGATCAGTGATAATACTATATACTGTTACTGTACTAATGACACTGGTTAGGAAGGGGTTAACTCCAGGGGCAATCAAGGTGTATGTAAAGTCACATTGTGATGTTACATGTATCCCCTCCAGATTACACTGTCAATAACTATAGTGCGTGTTTTTTTTATTAAAAGGCTAAAAGCCTTTTCTCACACCACAGCTGTGCGGTCACGTGATGCCGCTCTTCTTTATCAATCTATGGAGAGTAGTGGGAGGGGCCGAGATTCCCCTGTGCCTAAAAATGTGTAATGTATGCTGCTTTTACTTTACTATCTGGCTGTTTTTTCTCCCTGTTTTGCAGGGAGAAGTAACTGACAGATCGATGTTCACATTACACAGTGTTCTGTGTTTTGTATACCGACAGTATGTTCAGCCTGCCTGTGCCGCCCACCCTGAATAAATCCACTGTGGGCGGGCATTTTCTCAACATAAATGGACTATGAGAAAAGACAAACCTAGTGCTCATAGGCACAGCATAACCCCTCAGGATTTTTATGACAGACCAGGTGAGTATTTAAAAGTATTGTTTATTGGAAACATTTGATAATCTATACAGTGTTCTCGCAGTCACACGGAGCATATCCAGCTCCTGCCCTTTGTTTGGTGTCTTGTTATCTCAGAGTTTACCATCTGCCCCACTATGTAACAGCTACATTACAGGCTAATTCCATCCCTGCCAGGTCCCCCTCATGGTTCATTTGTGATCGGCTCATGCAAGTGAGTATTAGCTTTCTATGCCTATTTTTTGTATTTGCATGGATGTTCAATTCCATGCAATAGGTTGATCAATATTAAAATTGAACTCTTATACTAAAGTTCAAATATGTTCACTTTATAGACATTTGTATGCTTTAAAAAAAACAGCCAGATAGTAAAGTAAAAGCAGCATACATTACACATTTTTAGGTACAGGAGAATCTCGGCCCCTCCCACTTCTCTCCATAGATCGAGAAAGAAGAGCGGCATCACGTGACCGCACAGCTGTGTTGTGAGAAAAGATTCAGCCTATGAAGAAGAACCTAAGGGTCTGAAACATGTCAGGCGTCATCTCCTACAGCTACGTGCAATAGCCCTTCACACCAGAAGCCATTTATATTCATGTCTATATTTTTGTACTGTATAGACTATCAAATGTTTCCAATAAACAATACTTTTTAAATACTCACCTGGTCTGTCCTAAACATCCTGAGGGGTTATGCTGTGCCTTTGAGCACTAGGTTTGTCTTTTTGTTTATTGGATTGGCCAGACCAGGCCATACACTGCCAATCTTCTATCTTTTAGTACATATAAATGGACTATGAGGGGAGATTACTAAGCCCAAAGAAGACAGCACCTGGAGCAGTTGTGCAACCTATCAGCTTCTAGCTTTCATTTTTCAAAGTTTAAAGAAAAACTAAACCATTGGTTTTAATGCTTTCTCAAAACAGTTACATTCAAGGCATGCCACAAATAAAAACTGTCACAGCTGCTTGCTCTTTCAACTGAACTGTCAAGCTAGCAAATGGCTGGTGTCATAACTGATCACATGCACAGTACCATGGCAACTGCAGATCAAACAGAGGCTATGATGGCTGCCCTCTTTGGCTGTAGAGAATAGAAGCGTTTAAATCCACTTTAAAGTCAAACTAAAGGGAGCTAAACCTTCAACGGTCCACATCCCTCACCAGCACCTGCTTTTTTTTCTGGATGATGTCACTACTGCGCATGTACAGGAGTCAGCTGTTCATGCCTGTGACCCTGTGTGCCAGGACAACTTAGTTTACATGACAAAGAGTCCTGTGAGCAAGCAGGTAGGTGTATTTTATTGCAGAAGAGACATGCATCTTCTGCAACAAAGAGCCTCCCTACTTACACTTTGTAACAGCGCCAGTGGCGTATCATCCATGGGTGCAGGTTCTTCACTGCACATGGGCCCCAAAGAGGTGGGGGGCCCACTATGGTCTGACACACCCTGCACCTATGGATGAGCCAGCCCTGGCTGATAGTCGATGCGATCGGTGCAGGCAGTTTCAGGCACCGATCTCCCTGTATACCGCAGCTAACAGCTGCGGTATCTCCACTTCTCATTTCCACAGCTGTCAGCTGTTTAATTGAAAGGTATACAGGGAGATCAGTGCCTGTAACTGCCCGCACCGACTGTCCCCCTTTGTCCTTTTCCAGTCCCCCCCTCTTCGCCTGAAGCAAACTGTCAAAATGGAGAGGGGAGGAAGCGGCCAGTAAACATGTCATTTACCAGCCCCCTCCTTTTCTGAATCAATCACTGACTTTGATCATTCATAACTGAAGCATCGTAAATTGTTTACAATGTTTCAGTTTATAAATAAATAGGAGCCCATGTCCTATATTCTTTCTCCTGTTCATTCAAAGGAGAGATGTCAGGGATTTCTCACCAAAGCTGATAAAAAAAAAAAGAATTACAATAAATAATAATACAATAAATAAAAAAAAAACAATGTGAACAAAAATAAAATAAAAAAACTACTGAAACCATCCACTGCCCTACCGACATTGTCCACTGCCCCCTCCTCCCCAAAAAGCATTGTGATTTTTTTTTTTTTTTAAATAATGAAAAAAATAAATGAATTTGTAAATTAAATGAATAAATAATAATAATTTAAAAAAAACAACTGAAACCATGCACTGCCCTACTGACAACATACACTCTAGATTAAGGTGACCAGATTTTTTAAATGAAATCCGGGGACAAATTTTTTCTTTACTAGTAATGGCAACAATCAGCGACTCTCTGCCCGTCGCCGCACACGACCGGTTTCCTCGGCAGAATTCAGCAAGAAACTCGATGAGAGACATATTCTGCCGAGGAAACCGGTCGTGTGTACACTTTTCGCCGAGAAAACTGTCGAGGAACTCGTCGAGCCAAAAAGAGAGCATGTTCTCTATTTCCTCGACGGGCAATGGGAAAATTTGTCTTGACGAGTTTTTTGACAGCCGAACAAGGAACTTGACGGGGAAAACAATGTGTTTCGCCCGTCGAGTTTCTCGGTCATGTGTACGCGTCCTTACTCTCCGGGCCCTGGCTACTACTGGGTTAGGAGTGGTGGAAGATCACTCCGCCAGGGAAGGCAAGTGGCTGACCGGGACTTGAGCCATAGCAGAAGAACATGCGAGCAAAGCTGAATGGGCATGCACCCGAAACTGAAGGAATATTCCCTCCGCTCCGACCAGCACATGATCATCAGAAAGGGGCACAGATAATGGGAAAAATACGACCCCCCTATGCTAGTAGGCATGGCGGAGCGGGGGTGTGTAATTCTAATTTTTTTATATTAATTCTGCACTGACTGTCTTTGAAATAGGAAGCTCCGCAGCGAGGTGGAACCATAGCGCAGGTGCGCATGATTGGGGGGAACCTGAGCAAGGGGACAGGAACAGGATGGGGGCCGCAATCGCGGCTGCATGGGGGGCGGGGCTTATGCCTCGAGGCAGGCTCCCTTAAAAGGTCCGGGGGGCGGGGCCATCCATTCGGGCGCCATCCACGGTGAGGCATCACACAGGCCGCCCACGCGTGAGGTGTCACCGTGGGCGTCTGTGGCGTTGGTTCAGGGTTCCTGAGAATTGGGTGGGGTTTGGTACATACATATTAGATGTGTGTACCTTAGTTGGTTGGTAGGAGTTGGGGCCCGTCATGGGATGGGCACCTTCCCTATTTGGTTAGGTGGATAGTGGTATATCCTGCTGAAAAATCAAACGAAGGAGGAAGTCATGGCCTTGTGAGCTGATGGGAGCGCGGCTAGAGGTCCGAAGACTTTCTATGGGGTACAGCCGATTACCGGGCACTTTTTTCTTTACCTTTCTCAGGAACCTTGGCCCAGATTCACAGAGCGATTACGCCTGCGCAACTGCTGTTGCGCGTGCGTAAGTCTAAATGTGCGCGTGCGTATAGTTGGACGCGATTCACAAAACAATATACGCCAGAAATCTACGTTTTTTGGTCCGGCGTAATTGAGTTAGACCTTCGCTTGCCTTCGCGCAAAACTGCGCTAGACACACCATTGATTTGCTAGTCAAATATGCTAATGAGGGAGTTACGGGGATTCACAAAAAAACGCAGTTGCTGCGCAGGCTACGCGATGTGCGCAACTGCAAAATGTTCTGTCTAAAGTTAGAGGACCTAAAAGCTGGTCTAAATTTTGAAAAAAAGTCTAATTGTCAGATAAAGCAACACTGTTAGTGAGGAGTTCAGCAGTCACACGTGTTGCCCAACAATCTGTATGCCAACATGCCAGGGGCATCGTCGCGCATAGCTATACTACTGACTTTAGATGAACAAAGAAGGATGAGGGCACGGAGGATGGCACTAAGGAGGGCACGGGAGATGTTTTATTTATTTATTTTTTGGCTTATATAAAATTTACAATTTAATCTAATCTAATACAATATTCTTATCTGATACAAGCCCCTCACTCTTCACTTGATATATCACACACGCATAGACATCTTTGGCATGAGAGATTCTGAGGTGTCTCGCATCTTCAGATTCACCCCTCATGCCATCGTGGAATTACCACAACCTTGCAGGAGGACATCAGCAGCCCAACACATGGCACTACCCATGACACCCATGACAGCTACATATACAATCAGAGCCCCATCCCCACAGATTGCGAACAGAACATGTATGGGGACAGCTGGCTGGTTGGTGAGTGACATGGGAGTCAGGCATGACTATCCCCTCCCGTGATGCACACCTCACAAGTGGCACATGCATGACTAACATCCACCTGTCTTTTCCCTTCAAGGTGACTCTGCATATGAACTGGAACCCCATCTCATGACCCCATCTCATGCCAGCTCACATTATGCATCTTTGCACGTTAAACACACACATTAATCATGGCACAATGAGAATGCATGCATGCACACCACTATGGTCCCTAGCACACACACCCCACATCCTCATCAAATTGGATTGGCACCAGTCCACCATGCAAGACTGGTGAGCAGTAACGCCACGTCAAGGCTCCAATTATGTCACTGTACATTCATACACCATTCACACGGACCTGGGAATCACTTCTCCCTGGTCCTGGGGAACCCTTCTCCACCCAAATTGAGGATGACACCCCTTTTCCAGCAGGAATGTCACCCCCACATTCAAACATCATTCACAACCCAAAAAATGCCAAAAATGTCAGCAAAAAAATAAAAAAACAAAAAAAAATGCATAGAAAAAAAAAAAAGCAGAGAACAAAAATAAACATGCTTTCAAACCAAAAAAAGGGGGAAAAAAAATTAATGCCCTCTGCCTGAGCCACGCCTGGGGCGCCCCCGGCCACGGCCCCGGACCCTCAGGGGAGACGCATGGGGGAGGGGAAAAGCCGGGGAAGGAGGAGCAGCCCCTGAGATCTGCCCACCTGGCGGCCTGCCCTCCAAGGCCACGGCTATTCTGTCCAGGGCAGCACCAAGTGTTGCCGTGTTGCCCTGGATAGCCTGGGTAAGGGCCCTCACATCCTGCCCAACGCCTGCTGCTGTAGTTTGCAGGTCATTTAGGCAGGTTGTGGAGGCCCGGGAGTGGGAGTCCAGGTTACCCAGCCTATCGTTGATGGAGGACAGGCTCTGATCCACCCGCCCCATAGTCTGGCAGAGCTGTCTCAGAAGGCGGGTCTGGGTGGCCAGGTTCCTTCTCAGACTGGCGGGCAGGAGATTGGGCGCCCCCCTGGTGCTCTGGGATGACCTCCTGGCTCTTGCTGATGGTTGTGGCCGGGGAGAAGGGGAGGCCCTTGTGAGGGGAGCCATGTTGGGGGAAGAGGGGGGGGGGCTCACCCTTAGGGAGGGCAGGCTTCTTGCAGCCAGAGGGGAAGAGTCCGCAGAAACCAAACGGCCAGTGCCTGCCATGGACTCCTCCTCCTCATGATTCTCCTCCTCCTCATGATCGTCCTCCGCATGATCCTCCTCCTCCTCTTGTTCCTCCTCCGCGGACTCTGGCCTTGTTGGGGGGGCCTCATTAGGCTGCTGTCCTGGCGTTGGAGCGGTCTGGCCAGATGGCCCTGCACCCTCCTGCACAGCTGTGGATGACACAAACCATTCACAGGTTGGAGGATCCACACACTTGCCACATATTCCCTTTCACCCCCTCCCCCACACATGCTACACACTTGAGAGAAATAAATACCTTACCTGGCACCGCGGGGACCGGACTTGTGTCAAAGCCTGGCAGGCCCTCCACTTCATGCCGGTGAAAGGTCAGGGCCACCACACGCTCCGTCGCTGTAAATCTAACCCGGCATGGTGGGCCCCCTCCTGTGCCCCTGGCATGGGCATTTATTGCGGCCAGTTTTTTTTTCACCTCACGCCGGAGGTCATTTATTTTCTTTTCAATCCCAGAGCGGGTCCGTGTCCCCCCCTCCCCCGATGAATTGACCTGCTCCGTGATCATATCCAATATCTCCCTCCTCCTGGCCGGGGTGGTGGTGGCACTCTGCGGGCCGTGGAGGTAACGCCCATAGTCGGTAATGGCCCGGGCAAGAATTCTTTTTTCCCCCACTGTAAAATTCAACTTTCTTTTTCTCTCAGTCATACTTCCAAACAAACTCACTCGCAGTCACCAAAAATCTGTCACAAATACAAGCACAAACAATCAGACAAGAACACACACAAAGAGAAAAAGAACAGGCAAAAATCACACTAGCACTCAGCAAGAAACAGACACAAAAAAATCAGATGAAAAAATAAAGCAAGAAAACAAACGCTCAGAAATCTATCAATCAAACAAACAGTCAAAAAACACTTATCAAAACACACTTTCACAAAACTACCAACAAGCACTAGATCACACAGAACACTAATCTGACAACTACAAAACACACTCTAACGAACAACAGAGCAAAAGCACTTGATTCAATGGGAAGGGACACAAAGGGATGTACTTTTGCAATGGAAGTGCGTTTGTGTGTGTCTATTTATGCTGTCTGCGTAGTTCACAACATTGCCCTAGTCCATGTCCAATTTCACTGATTGCGCCGCTCCCGAGTTGTGAGCATGCGCACAACGGAGCTGACATGGTTTCCTTCACGCGCGCATGCGCGAGTCGGCCGGCCCTTCATTTGCATGGGGTCACGGCTCATTTCAATGTAACACGCCCACGTCCCTCCCAATTTGTATTACTCCTCCTTATGCCTCCGGAAAAAACCTTACGCTTGCGCAATCTCTTGCGCAAAAGCTTTGTGAATCGCGGGATTACGCGGCTAGATTACGCAAGTCTAACGGAAAAGTGGTGCGCTACGCCGGTCCAATAATGCGCCGATGTACGTGAATCTGGGCCCTTGTGTCTACAACTGTTTGGGGTTAATTGTTTTTGTTAGGTTAATTTATTACGTATTGGTTAAAATATATATTTAATATTAAAAAGTTTTATATTTAAAAGTTGGTTAATTTTATAAAGTTATTTAATTTTTTTTTTTATCTTTTGGATTTTAAATAAAAGGGGCCTTTGGTGGCCATTTAATCCAGAAGGTGTTGCGTGTTTAATATGGGTGGGTTTAAGGTTGTAGGGGTGGGTTGTGTTTTCTCCCAAGCACTAGGCATACACCAGCCATGCCCCTGCCCCCTATCAAATCCAATCTGGGGACAAAACCAGGGACAGACTTGGTCCGGGGACAGTGTCCTCAATCAGGGGACTGTCCCCTGAAACTGGGGATGTCTGGTCACCCTACTCTAGATAGAATGTATAAAGGTAAAAAAAACTTGAGCCTTTACAACCACTTTAAGGCTTCATGCACACAGGCCATTTGAAAACCTCTTCTGAATGCTGGAAACTAGTAACCAATGGTTAAAAAAATATTTTGTTGACGATTTTACATACCTTGTTTAGTGGAGGTTATGAGCATTTGCGTTTAAAAGCGTTTTTAAAGATAACCTCAGGAGACCCTCCCAATTGCCTACAATGCACGAAAAATACGTATTAACTATTTCAGACATTTTGTGAGAGAAAAGAGAGCAGCAGCAGAGAGAACAGTGTGCTTTTTAGATAGCTGTCTTCTGTGTTTTCACTATGGATCCCATCATGAGCATATGTGAGGTAATGTTCCTGATGTTGCTGGGGCTCCAAACATGTAGGAAATTGCATGAGAGGACCAGGGTTTGTGTCTACTTGACTCATCCATTGATGGCTCAACACATTTATTTGGGATACTTTTCCAATATGCAAAATTATACTTTACAAGGATGTCTACCGGCACCTTTAATGATCTCCTGGAAAGGCTGCGACCCTGTCTAAGTCACATAGACACCATTATGAGGTAGAGCGTGTCACCAGAGGAACATCTCTTGGTGACTCTCAGGTATGTGTGTGTATTTTATTATCCTCTTTTTCCAACATGCATTTTCTTTATTATTTTGCTTTTAAATGCATTTTTTTTGTTATCTGCTGTATATTTAATGATAATATTATATCCATTTCAGATTTCTGGCCACAGGTTAATCCTTTGCATTCCTACACCAATACTTTCTGTTGGGTGTTGCAACAGTTACAAAAGTGGTATGTGAAACCTGCTTTGCAATGTGGGAGGAGCTACATAGTGATGTAATGCCTGTGCCAACTAACAGATGTGGGAAGGAGGGAATGATGAATTTTGGGGGGAAAAAAGGACTTTCCAAATTGCATTGGAGATCTGGATTGGAAACATGTTCAAGTTAAAAAGCCACCCAAATCTGTAGTTACAAGGAAAACATTTTCAACTATAGACTAAGCTGCGTAAGACAAGTTGACAAGAGGGGGGGAATAAATAAATACACAGAGACCTAGGGAGGTGGGAGCTGAGGGGAGAAATGGTTGCGCCAACTATTAAGAGCATGTGTAGTCATCTGTAATTATACCTTTGTTTATATAATATATTGAAAGAAAAAATAATAATAATAAAACAAAAAAAAACAAAAGGAAAAAAAAAAAAGAGAGAAGAAAAAAAAGAAAATGAGATAAAATAACTAAAATATATAGAATCACCCACAAATGATGCAAATCCGAGGTGGAAATATGAAGGGCGGAATAAAGATGAACCCCTCCAACACCTCAAAACCCTGGGTTAAGCCTGATGTGGAAAAAAAAAAAAAAAAGACAAGTTGACAAGTGCACATTTGGAATATGTGCAGCTAAGTGGTGGGTACTCCTATCTGCGATGCAATTGGATGAGGAGAACGCTATAAAAGTAGTTCTCGCCTGCTGTGTTCTACATAACTTTGTGATTGATAGAGAGAGGATCCACTGAGCCTTGCACCTCCAAACCCCGCACAGAACATTCAGTTCATGGACCTGCACTCCACTGCTTGAGTTATGACCATAAGAAATCTGATTATTTTGTTTCCCCAGATGGTAGCTTGTCCTGGCAGGATGCACATATCTTCTTTAAAGCAGAAGTAAACCCATCCATAAAACAGTTTAATTTCCGCCACTCCCATTGGTTGTTCTCTCAACCAAATTGTCAAACCATCCAATGGCTGGTGTCATAACTGATCACATGTGCAGCATCATGGCAGTGGTAGATTAAACAAGAAGCAAAGATGGCAGCTTCCTTGGCTTAAAACGATAGGGGGGGTTACTTACACTTTAATATCTACTTACAAGTTATTTTTGAATTTTATTATTGATAGTTTACAAATAAAGGAGTGTTATGATTAAAAAAAAAAAAATATTGGTTTTCTTTTATGTTAGCTGACATTTTTTTTATCTCAGTGGGGCAATATTATCGTCTTATGAGATGGCCACTTCTCCAACACACGCATGAAATGTGAGTTTAGGTTTTCTGGTGTGTAGGGGAAGAGGGAAACTGAAATCACCATTTGAACACACACGTGACCCTTTGTGATGCACTGTTCATACGTATGGAGCAAAATGGCCGTATTAAGAGATGGCCACTTCTCCAACACACACATGAAATGTGCGTTTAGGTGTTATGTGGGGAAAGAGGGAAACTGAAATAACCAGCAGACACATATGAACATAAATCTAAGGTGCAAAAAAGTTTAAAATATTTATTTATAAAACCGCACAACCAAAAATATATTAACTTATATAATTAACAATAAAACATATGTAAAATACTTAAAGACCTTACCAACTGGCCTTTGAAAAGTGCAATGTCAAAACTTTGCAAATTAAATATTAACAAATAAATTGACAATACCACCACTTAGTTTACCCACTTGACGACCGCGCTATAGCCAAATTATGGCTACAGCGCGGCCAGCTAGTTCTGGGAGGGCGTCTATTGACATCCTCCAATGCTTGGGCTTCTCGTGCACACCCTGGAGTGAACAGCCAGGAATGTTCACGATAGCCGGGTCCTCGGGACCCAGCACATCACGGATCGGGGTAAAGGGCCAATCTCTACCATGTGAGCTCTCTGTCCAATGATGGAGCGATAATTTTGTCAACAAACCGGAGTCATGTCCTGTATGTGAGGAGAGAAGGGAGACAGCAGCAGCGTGAGTGGGCTGGAATTCCAGTGACCATCCGTGTCTCATCATTGCTCATCTGTGCCATCACAGTGCTCATCAGTACCTCACAAAAGTGTAATAGGTGGTCAGGAAATTAGATGTGTAATTTATGTCCCTAGAACACCTGGTGGTGCTCCATGTATGTTGGTCCTCTGTATGTGGCCAGGCTGTGTAAAAGTCTCACATATGTGGTATTGCCATACTCAAAAGTAGCAGAATGTGTTTTGGGGTGTAGGTTCAAGTATGCATATGTCATGTGAGAGAAATAACTTGTTAATATTAGAAATTGTGTGGGGGGGGGGGGGGAATCTTTATTTTGCACAGCAATGTGGGAAAAAATTACAACTTAAAAAAAAAAAAAACACTCACCATGCCTCTTACTAAATACCTTGGAATGTCTACATTCTAAAAAGGGGTCTTGGGGGGGGGATATTTGTACTTTCCTGGCTTGTTAGGGTCTCAAGAAATCCTTGAGACCTTCAGTACATCAGGTGTGATAATTTTTCAATTGGCACCATAGCTTGTAGACTCTATAACTTTCATAGAGCCCAAATAATATACACCGATTTGGGTCATTTTTACCAAAGATATGTAGCAGTAAAACATTTGGCCAAAAATTTTAGGACAGAAACGCAATTTGTTTTTTGTTTTTTAACCAAATTTTCGGTCTTTTATTTATAGTGCAAAAAAATAATAAGAAGGGGGTATAATTACCCAGTAGGCAAGTGGTTAACATAACTTAAAAGTTGCTGGTAAGTGGGGTATGTTGATGGTTAACTATCAACACTTGGATAAGGATGGGCCATCCTTTTTAGAGGAAGGGGCTGATTCACTACATGGGGTAGTAGAGGGGAAGACACTGTCACTGCCAGAGGGTGCCATGATGTGAAATGGCAGAACTTCTTGGTTGCCTGTAATCCTCATGAACAGTGGCCTGTATGCTTCCACCAGCATGGGGACGCGACTCTCTTTGTGCTTTAAGGCCTGCAATAACAAAGCTGTAGATATTCTCACGGCACTGGCTCTCACACTCATCTGATAGCTGCTCCAATAGAAAATCCAAGCTTCTGCAGAAGATTGTTCTACCATTGTTCATGTTCAGGAACACATCAATTACGTATGTGTTCCCGGCGTACTTCTTCTGCTCTTAACTGCATTATGCATTCCTCAGCAAAAGACATTTCCGTTTCCCTCCGTCGACGTCACCGTGTGCAACTATGTGGAGGGGAGTTGACAATACGACTAGGCTACAAAGATATAAAAAACACAATATTACAATTGAGAATGGAGTTAGATGGAAAGATAGATGGATGCATATGAAATACAGCTATAAAGAAATAATAGAGAGAGAGAGAGAGAGAGAGAGATAGATGGAGATTTATGGAGAGATGGATAATGTGTAAAATGTATATACCTGGCTCTGACCTGACGGAGACTGGAGTGGTAGTGGCCGTAGGAGCGGAGGTATTGGGCCCCTCCTCCATTGTGTCTTCTACAAAGGGCTCAAATTGGGACAACCGGTCAACCAACTGTTCCCTCTCTATGTCTGAAGACACCTCTTCTTTTGTAATATTAGTTGTTCTAAAAAGAAATTTTTGTAAAAAAAAAAAAAAAAATGAACAACATTTTTTAGTCATCTAAGTACAACTTTTTAGCATAACAAATTGTTATGCTAATGCATTGGCTCACGCTGCTGTCAATCACATCCAATGATGCGGCGCGCCGGGGGGCAAGGCCAAGTGATACAGTGAGCGGCTATAGCCACCGGCTGTATCACGGGAGCGTGCCCGTAAGAACTAACCCCCATGGGAGAGAGCTCCCATGATGGGGGTTAGTTCTTGCGGGGGAGGAGCTGAAGGACCCCAGAAGACCAGGTTCGGGGCTACTCTGTGCAAAACGAGCTGCACAGTGGAGGTAAGTATAACATGTTTGTTATTTAAAAAAATAAAATAAATTATCCTTTAAACCCCTTTAACCACCTAAGGACCGCCTACTGCACATTTACGTCGGCAGAATGGCACGGCTGGGCACATCAACGTATATATACGTTGATTTTAGTACCCAGCCGTGGGTCGAAGCTCCGGGACCGCGGGATTCGCGGACCCGATCGCCGCTGCAGTGCGGCGATCCGTCCCTGGAGCGGAAGAACGGGGAGAGCCGTGTGTACACACGGCTTCCCGTGCTTCTCTGTGGCCGTAGCATCGATCGCGTCATCCCTGTAATAGGGGGACGCGATCGATGATGTCACACCTACAGCCACACCCCCCTACAGTTGTAAACACAACAAATAGGCACACATCCCCTACAGCGCCACCTGTGGTTAACTCCCAAACTGCAACTGTCATTTCCACAGTAAACAATGCAAAATTAAATGCATTTTTTGCTGTGAAAATGACAATTGTCCCAAAAATGTGTCAAAATTGTCCGAAGTGTCTGCCATATTGTCGCAGTCACGAAAAAAATCGCTGATCGCCGCTATTAGTAGTAAAAAAAAATAATTAATAAAAATGCAATAAAACTATCCCTTATTTTTTAAACGCTATAAATTTTGCGAAAACCAACCGATAAACACTTATTGCGATTTTCTTTTACCAAAAATAGGTAGAAGACTACGTATCGGCCTAAACTGAGAAAAAAAAATGTTTTTTTATATATTTTTGGGGGATATTTATTATAGCAAAAAGTAAAAAATATTGCATTTTTTTTAAAATGGTCGCAGAGGTGATCAAATACCACCAAAAGAAAGCTCTATTTGTGGGGAAAAAAGGACGCCAATTTTGTTTGGGAGCCACGTCGCACGACCGCGCAATTGTCAGTTAAAGTGACGCAGTGCCGAATCGCAAAAAGGGGCAAGGTCCTTTACCTGCATTTTGGTCCGGGTCTTAAGTGGTTAAGGGTATAACCCTCTTCCCCACCTTGCCAGTTGTAGAAAAACAAAAAGGAAAGACAATAAAAGAGGGAATGGAGTGGTGTCCCTCAATGGACTTAAAAAACAAATATAAAAAATAAAATAAAAAATGTAATTAATTGTTTTATTTAAAATAAAACGATATTATATTAAGAGTGTGTGTGTGATTTTTATATTGCAGAAATGATCAAATAAAATATATACGCACACTAAATATATAACCGTATATATCGGCGTATAACGCACACTTCCCCCCCCCCGCTCGCTCTGAGCAGCGATTGCAGGCGGACGCATCATGGCACTGAATAGTCTGTAAGCCGCGCCGCACCACACTTGTCAGTGGAAGCTGAGAACACCCCCCCCGCTCCTAAGATTCCACGATATCTGTGCCTGGCTGCATCTCGGCGGTGGTGTGTTGTGTGTAGTGTTCCCCCGTGACCCCCCCACACGGACGCATGAGGCCATGAGAATACAGAGCACAGGGGGATTGAGGAGTGAGCGAGGGTGAGCAGCTGGTGGCAGCAGCATGTGAACCAGACCGCATACTGCAGCTAACAGGAAATGACGGCTCGGCTCAGTGATTCCCTCGCTCCACAAGAGAAGGTGAGGCTGCATTTGGGCACAGGCTAGGCTGCATTTGGGCACAAGCTAGGCTGCATTTGGGCACAAGCTAGGCTGCATTTGGGCACAAGCTAGGCTGCATTTGGGCACAAGCTAGGCTGCATTTGGGCACAGGCTAGGCTGCATCTGGACACTGACCACAAAATTAAAAAAAAATGTTTTTTTCCCTGAAACTTCCCTCTGAAATTGGGGTGCGCGTTATACGCCGATGCGCGTTATACGCCGATAAATACGGTATTTCCAATATAATTAAAAACGACTGTAAAAATGTACTATATATAGATAAAATTATCCAATCAAAAACGCCCTCTAAAAAAAAAAAATACGATAAAAAAAAAAGGAATACAATAAAATAAGTGTTTTAAAAATAAAATAAAAATGTACTCTCTGGGAGCAAAGGAATCCTTCAAGAATGAAAGCTCTGCAGCTAGAGGGTGTGCCTTATGTGTTGCTGGTGCTCCACTTTGTTGTGCATCCTCATCTTTGCAAATATCTTTTTGAATCCTGTCCTGCAAGGACTTCCATCTTGTCTGGAAGGATTCAACTGTGAAAGAACAAGAGTAAATATAAATAAACATGTTAACCCTAATTTACATACCAAAAAAAAAGCTATACAAAAATATGTGCTTACACCGATTTTTCTTCTGAAGTTGTGAAAGATCATTCCAGTTTGGGGTAAGAGATTTAGCAATTTCTTCCCAACAATTCCTTTGGGCAGTCCTGACATTCATAGAGTCGTTCCTCAGCACAGTGTCCCTTTTCATCACAGTTCCCCCATTGAAGCAGTACCACAGTCCTCAGTTCTCCTTTACAGCCCCCCATTAACATTATAGTGCCCCTTTTAATCCCCCATTTAGACCTCAGCATTTTGTAGCTTGAAGCTTGAAACTCCAAAACACTGGAGGAGAAAAAAATAAATAAAACAATTATTCTGTATGAAGATGGTTCACATCTCCACTACAAGTCAGCTGAAGCCAAATGCCTGAAGCTTAAACAAGTTCTGGAGATTTTCGTGAAGCTCGAATTGACTAGATTGGTGTGTTTTTTTTTTTAAAGTGCTTTTTGCTCCATAGAAATGCATGGAAACTCTTGATTTGAGGGTTTTAGCACATTTTCTCAAGCCTCTGCTCAATAGCAATAATAATTAAAAAAAAATAATAATAAAAAATAAATAAATATCCCAAACCCTAATTATTGCGAATATTCGTTACGAATATTGCATATTCGATTATTCGCGAATAACTCGAATATCGCGGTGAATTTATTTTTAAAACAGATCACATCCTAGTGATCTCCATCGACGTCTAAAAGCATTGCTGGTATGATTAGAGACCCTGGGCCGAGTAGCTGAGGCGATCCTTTTATGTTGCCGAATATTCGCAATGTGAATATTCGTATTACGAATATTCGCGAATGCGTTCTCTGCCCTTCTGTGTTTTGTGTATATAAAAAAAAAAGTTTGTGTAAGTAGAGTTAGTGTTTAGTGCATATTAGTTTAGTAATCCAGGAAATGATCTCCGTTTTCGCGTGTTGACGAGAATTTCGCAATCAATTTCGCATTCGCACTAGCGAAATTTTGCTAATTTTTTTTTTTTGATAAAATATCACGAATATTCGATATTAACGAATATTCGTGAATACGTTCTCTGCCCTTCTGTGTTTTGTGTATAAAAAAATAAAAATAAATTAGCTTTAGTTTAGTCATATAAGTTTGTGTAAGTAGAGTTAGTGTTTAGTGCCTATTAGTTTAGTAATCCAGGAAATGATCTCCGTTTTCGCGTGTTGACGAGAATTTCGCAATCAATTTCGCATTCGCACTAGCGAAATTTTGCTAAATTTTTTTTTTGATAAAATATCACGAATATTCGATATTAACGAATATTCGCGAATATTCTTCTATATATTCGGGAAATATCGCGAAATCGAATATGGCGTATTCCGCTCATCACTAATTATAACCCCTAATTATAAACCCTAATCCGGACCTAACCTAACAAAATAGATACATAATGAGTAAATAAAATAACCCCTGACCATAACTTAAACTCCTAACCCCTTACAAAAAAAAAAAAAAAAATCTATAAATAATAAATAGAAGTGGATGAAAAGCTGAAAAACATAGCAACAAATTATGAAACTGATGATATTCTTCTCTATCGGCTAATAAAAGCTCAAAAAAACACTTGAAACATTCTGTACAAAAACACAGATACAAACTCCTAATTTTTTTTTTTTTTTAAATGCAACGCTCATTTGTGAATGCAGCCTTAGGCCCCTTTCACATGGGTGGATAGATCAAGTTATCTACTGCAGCTAAACTCAGACAATGCTTTCCTATGTCCCCATTCAAATACTACATTTAGCAACGGTTTCGTTACATGGGGTTTGGTGCGGTTAGAAAAAATTAATTTGTCCAGGAATGATTTATTGCAGCTATCTGCACATAACTGCATGTAATCACAGTGTACTATTTCACCTGCAGACGGCAGCAGCAACAAGAAAAGAAAAACGACAGGAAACGCATCAGAAATGGCAAGAATGTTCCAACGCAGCCGCATATAAACGCATGTAAACGCAGCTAATCGCAATGTGCACCTGCAAGTGAATGCTGTGCCAGGCTTCTCTGAATATAAAAATAACAAAACATGCTTTTAACTGCGGCAGTCCATGTGAAACGGGCCTTAGGCTCCATGCGCATTGGGCTTAACAAAAAGTCTGTTCTTTTTGGAGTAAAATACGTTCATATAGAGCATTTTTTGTACAAAGTTTAGGAGAGTTTTAATTTTTTTTCTGCCAGTGAGCTCCAATCAGAAACACAAATGAGAAGGTTTTTTTTTCCTGCCTCTAAACGTTGTTCTCAAAAATATGCCTGTAAACGTCCTAATGTGTATGGACACAAAGGATAACATTGAGCTGCTTCTACAGGCAGAACACAAAACTCCTGTAGAAGCAACGTTTTTTATGCCAGTGTGCATGGAGCCTTAATCCCCTTTCACACTTATACGACTTGTCCCACGATTTTGGACTGCAAAATCGTATGACAAGTCATTCTCCATTATTTTCAATGAACACCATTCATACTGGCACGATTTTAAGTAGTGGCGACTTCAAAGTAGTCCCTGCACTACTTTGGTCCGATTTTGATGCCACTTACACAGGCATTCATTGAAATCGCGGCCGCGAAATCGCAGTAAAATCGCGCAAATTTGAAGTCGTATAAGTGTGAAAGGGACCTTACAGTGTAGTCCCCTTTACATCACAGTGCCCCTTTACAATGCAGTCCCTGTTATATTAGTGTAATGAAGACTGCACTGTAATGGGATAGGAAGGGGACTGCACTGTAAAGGGGGGCTGTTATGAGAACGGGACTGCACTGTGATATAAAGGGTGTGCACAGTAAAGATTACAGTGCACTCCCCTTTATATATAAACCCCTAGCAATCACCCCCCCCCCCCCAACTTTTCGCTCTAACGTCACAGTGCCCCTTTTCACTTTCTGTCTCCCAAGCACAGTCACACCTTTGGCAGGGCAGAGGCAGGATTCAGCCTGTGTGTCCTCTCCTGGCTCTGCCACCCCACTGACAATGTCATCCTATCAGCAAGCCATGGAGAGTGCACATAGACATGGCCGTACCCCAGGAGTTAAACTTTGAATAAGGACACTGCTGACTTTGAATAAGGACACTTACTTGTCCTACTTGCCCGCGCTGATGGCCCCCCCAATGCTGATCATCGATCCTGGCAGCTCCAGGCGCCGCCATCCACAGTAAGGGAAGCAGGCAGTGAAGCCGTGCGGCTCCACTGCCCATGTGCGAGCAGCGCGGCGATTTGTGAATGGTCCGGCTGCTTTCTAGGATACAGTTCCCAGAATGCAGCGCGCCCCATTCACAAGAATACACTGAGTGTAGGAGGAGGAAGATAAGGGGCAGATTCGGGACTATAGCAATAGCTATTTAGGGTAAGTACATTTTTTTTCATCTAATTTGTTTTTAGATTTTTGGAAGAATTTTTTTTTCCAGGGTGGAACTCCGCTTTAAGCGTCAACCACAGTCTGTGATAATCCTGTCCGGACCACGGTCACCGGTTACATTCTGCTGTGCAGTCCGGTCATCAACATGCCACCAGCAAGAGGGTTGGGGACACCTGCTTTACTTTCTCAAACATTTACCAGCTAACTATATACAATAGTGTCCTTGTCAGAGGCGGCACTCTAATTAGGCAAAGAAGGTGGTCGCCTAATTTACCTAATGTATGTGATAGAATCGGAGGAAATGTCCTTAGGCTGGCACCGTTAACGGGTCGGGCAGGTAAAGGATTACCGTCTTTCGTATAGAACGTAGCCTGTCGCAGATGAATTGTAGAGGTGGAGGCGGAGCTGCCGACCGCTGCTAAACCCACCAGGAGGTAGGGGCGGACTGGGCCAGGGGGTCTCCAGTGTTGCCAACCTACCAGATTGAAATTTACTGGCACAACACCCGAAATGTACTGGCGCAGCCACATTTTTACTGGCAATGTTACTAAATTACATTTTTAGGTGCAAATTTCAGTATTTAGGCTACAAACAAGTACGCTAGGCAAATAGCAATGTGATTTAAGGTAGATATTAAGGTAAAAAAACATTTTCGATATAATAAGGGAAAACTATTTAGTCACATCACCCCCTGTCTCCGTCCCCCTCTGCCTTCACCCCCCCTTTGCGGTGCCACAATCTCCCTCTGCCTCCATCCCCCTCTGTGGTGCCAACAACTCCTGTCTCCATCTCCCTCTGTGGTGCCACCATCACCCCCTGCCTCCAACGTCCCCCTCTGCGGCCACTATCAGATCCCCCTCTGCCACCATCACCTGTTGTTACTGTTGGCTGGGCTGTATGTCACTCTGTCCATCCCTGGCTCCCCTGTGAACTTTGTATTGCCTGGATGCAGCAGGCTCCTCCATTCCACCAATCAAGTTGTCTGCATTGATGAGTCCCTTAATAAGTTTTCTGACCGCTTGTCTTTCAAACAGTAGCTCCCCAGCAAGATATGGGGTCAAGCTGTATAATGCTCTGTGACAGGGCCACAGGCTACACATATAGTTTTATGGTTTACGAGGGAAAAGACAGTCGCGTGAAACCTCCCTAACTGCCCAGACTACATAGGAAGTGCTGGCAGATTGTTTGGGACCCGGTGTCCACCCTTATTCAGAAATAATTACACAATCGTGCCACTTTTTAGTCCACCGTTAGATTGTGAAATTGGCGCATGTGGCACCGTGTGATCTAATCGCCGAGGCTTCCCCCAATGGCTTGTAGAATCCTGACTTAGACGGGGGGGGGGCTGCTTGAAGTGTAATAATTTGCTTGCAGTGGAGGGATAAATCGGAATGTTTTTGTTCTGTCCTCCATTCACGCAGATACAACTGTCCAAATTTCAACGATGACTGGTGTTGTTGCCGTAAGGCCAGACACTGGTACAAAATTTCAATTGGCTCTGCTGAATGCTTATTTGCTATACAAAGCATCAGGATGAACTGTATCCTTCCTTAAATTCCAGGAAGAGATCGTCACTAGACATGTGCACTCGTTTTCAACTGAATGCATTTTCCTCCAAATTTCGGGTATTTTCATCATAGTTTTAACAAATGAAGGAGCAAAATCCAAAAAAATCTGACATAAAAAAAAAATGCTTTATTTTTATTTTCGTTGCTACAATAGTTCGATATAGAGATTTGACATGACGCTGACAATAGCAATCTGTGTTTATCGAATCTGCAGTCGAATGTGCCTAACCTTAACTCTATTAGTACAAGATTATTCTACATAGAGGAAAGATTCAACATTATAGAGACAGTGTTGGGGTAAACCATTGAACTACAAAGCAGTGAAAAACATACAAACATCGAATCTGTCATTGAAGGCTTATGATGTCTTTCAAAAGTTCTAAGAAGATTCGACAAGCAGCTAAACTGTACAACGCCACAATCATACATTTCCAGGCCAAAAGCTCGGCCCATAGGCTATAGAAGAATTCGAATGTTGGTTGACTAGTAATAATTTATAAATATAATTATTACTAGTGTCATACAACATTAGAATTCTTCTATAGCTTGTAGGCAGAACATTTAACCGGAAATGTATAATTGCGGCATCGTACAATTTAGCTGCTCCGTCGAATCTTCTTAGAACATTCGACAGACACCAGAAGCCTTTAATGACAGATTTGACCTTAATTAATTTGGATTTTCGGACAAATGCATCTTTTAACTAAACAAAATAAATAAAAACTAAATTTCAGGAGTAACTAAATAAATTTATTTTTCAGACGAAAACAAAATATTTCAGTGTGCACATGTTTAATCATCACAGACCTTCTGTTTCCAGATGGTGTTGTGCTCCAACTTCCCAATGCAAATACAGTAAGCTGGCTGCATGAGAGGCATTTTCCATATGCCATCCCTGGTACCCCTACCCAACAAATCCTCCAAAGAACATGTAGTGTCTGTAGGAAATGCAGATATAGGTGTGACAACCACTATTATTGTCCCTCCTGTCCTGGCCAACCTGGTCTTTGCATCAGTGAATGCTTCCAATTCTACCACACACTAGTGGAGTACCGCATTTCCCCGAAAATAAGCCCGGGTCTTAAATACATTTTGGCAACAAAAGACCCAGGGCTTGTCATGTGCCGATTTCTCCCCCAATCTCCCTCCCTGCCTGTCAGGAATCCCCAGTGGCACCGAGTAAAAGTGCCTGCAAAACTCAAGAATGCTCTGGATTACAGTATCAGATAATGAAATCTGTACTTTTCTGAAATCCATGTGTGACAAACACCTTCACATAGCGCCGCACCTGTGTCCCACCAGAGCACTGCAAATGGAGGGGGGGTCCGATATCCCCTGGGGGGGGGGGGGGGGGGGTTGTCAAAATTTCTTCCACCGACAGCTGGCTGAGAAGGAGAGCAGCGGGAGGCCAGCTGAACGCCAAGCGGCCCTATACCGAATTCATCCAGCACACGCATACCACGCTAGGTCTTATTTTCCCTCCCCGAAAATCACAATAGGTCTTATTTTCGGAAAAACACAGTATTAACATAAGGTACTGCACAGTCTAGGACACACTTTATTAATCGTACACCACAGGACACAGAGAAGTCTTTACATAATGGGTTATATGCTCACCAGAGGTGATTGGACACTGGCACAACCAATCAGGGTAAGTTCCTGCATATAACCCCTCCCAACCCGGGAAGCATTTGTTTTTTCACCAGTGTCTAAGGCAGGGGTCTCCAAACTGCGGCCCGAGGGCCAGATGTGGCCCTTTGCTAGCCTTTATCTGGCCCTTGGGGCACAATTCCTCCCACTGACATGAAGCACTATTCCTCCCATTGACACCAACAATGGGGCACTATATTATCCACTGATACCAATGATGGTATACTATTCCTCCTACTAATAGGAGGAAATACTCCTCCTCCTGCCCACCAACCCTGAGGCCATATTTGTTCTCACTGGTGCCCCGCCTGGGAGATTTTCTTCCGTTGCTGGCCCCAATCCGGCCCTCCTAAAGTCTGAAGGGCAATAAAGTGGCCCTTGGTTTGAAAAGTTTGGGGACCCCTGGTCTAAGGTGTAGGACGTGTGGAGAAGTGCTAAGGAAGCTCTGCTAAAATAGACTCTTCGGGGCTAAGGAGCTATGCTTTTTTTGGATCCATCCAAGAGTCTATGAAGCTATGCCAAAACTGGAATGGATCCAGGCGTCGCCTGTAATGTCTCTATTCAGAGGACTGGGCTCTGGCGTCCGGCGCTTTTTGTATTTAAGTCTTAAAATCCTGGTCAGAGTCTTTTACAAGGCCCAGGGTGAAGTCTCCTTTTAAATAGAAATTTTTTATCCATGAAGGTTGACACACAAAGCCCACCAAGAGGGGTGAAGATTAGTACCGTCGGAAAATATTTCAGCAGAAAAACCTGCACGGGGATTAAGGTAAGTGAAAAAGGAGCCAAAAGATTTATCTTAAGGACCATTTTCAAAATTTTGAGGGGTGTCTTCTCTAAAAGTAGCCACTAGAGGGAGTGAAGAGCTAAGTATTCTTACCTCATTCAGAAAGTGTGTCAGATCCGTAGGACGAGCACACTTCCTCCACTGCAGAGCTCTGCTGAATACGGCCGCCACTGCTCTCCTCCGCATGCCAGTAAGAAGCCCCAGAAAGGCAGGGGACACTCCCCAGGCTCCCAGGCAGCCGCCATAGCGCAGGTCACGCAGGCACACTAGGACAGCGGGATAGGCGGAAGGGGAGGAGGGCTGTGAGACGCGCCGTTTTAAAGGACAGGGCGCTTTTTTAGGAAGCCAGAGATCCATCAAGGAGGCCAGCAGCTCTTCCCTTGGGAGACAGCAGCATTGGGGGCACGCAATCTCTAGGTCAGGGGTGGCAAACTCAAATTCATCAGGGGCCGCATCAGCAGTATGGTTACCCTCAAAGGGCCAGGTGCGCTACGTATACAGTGCATGAGTCAGGATTGCGTTACCTGTACAGTGCATGGGTCAGGATTGCGCTACGTATAAAGTGCAAGGGTCAGGATTGCGCCTAAGAATTCCTCACATCTGTACTCTCTCCTACCTGGCACAGCTCTGGTACCTCCCTGTATAGGCGGCTCCCTTCCTTTGTATTGGGCTATAGTACCTTTTTTGGGAAGACATTGGATATAAGTGGGGGGATAGGAGGGACACTGCAGATAAGTGGGGTGGCAGGAGGAACATTGGGGGAGATGGTAATGCTCTGTGTATGTGTGTAGTAGTGTACACTGTTTGACTGTACTGTGAATCTGTGTTACTATCACGTACCATAGTTCACTTGGTTAGGATGGAAGATCCCTTGAGATGTCATTTCACCACATGTGCTGACCTGTGGGGTAGAGCAGGCGCCGCTGCACCAGTCCCAGACTGGCTGCCACACTGAGCAAAGGGGAAATCCTATTCGGCGCAGAGGCGGAGAAAATGATGGTCCCTGCCACCGCACATGACACCCGTTTGTCCAATCATCGGGCAGCCGCTGCCAATCCCTGAGCCGCGACATGGGTGGAGACAGAGCAGAGACAGGGCGGAGGCCAGAGATGCAGCCTAAGCCGAGATGGGTGGAGACACAGCGGTGGGGGCGGAGACAGAGAGGCACAGTAAGGGGGAAGATGCCTGTGCTCAGACTGCCTGGCCGCGCATGCCCTAATTTGCCGCAGGACCGAGATCCCAACCTGCCAAAATGAGGAGGCTGCTGTGCGGGCCACATTACAAGGTCCAGCGGGCCAGATTTGGCCCGCGGGCATTCTGTTTGCCACCCCTGCTCTAGGTGGTCGGTAGGCACTACCAAAGATACACCCACTCTATGCATAAAGACTAGTGTATTGAAGTTGCATGCTTAATGTGGGGATCGAAAGTTTAGACAGCCCAGATAAAAATTTGTATTAATGTGCATAACGAAGCCAAGGAAAGATGGGAAAAAAAAAATCTCCAAAAAGCATCAAATTACAGATTAGACATTTCTATGTCAACAAAAAAAAGTTGGATTTTATTTCCATCATATACACTTTCAAAATTACAGGAAAAAAAAAAATGGCATCTGCAAAAGTTTGGGCACCCTGCAGAATTTATAGCATGCACTGTCCCCTTTGCAAAGCTGAGACCTGCCAGTATCATGGATTGTTCTCAGTCATCGTCTGGGAAGACCAGGTGATGTCAATCTCAAAGGTTATAAAAGCCCAAACTCATCTGACCTTGCCCCAAAAATCAGCACCATGGGTTCTTCTAAAGCAGTTGTCTAGAAAATTGAAACTGAAAATAGTTGACGCTCACAAAGCTGGAGAAGGCTATAAGAAAATAGCAAAGCATTTTCAGATGTCAATCTCCTCTGTTCGGAATCTAATTAAGAAATGGCAGTCATCAGGAACAGTGGAAGTTAAAGCAAGATCTGGAAGACCAAGAAAAATAAATAGACAGAACAGCTCGCAGGATTGTGAGAAAAGCAATTCAAAACCCACGTTTGACTGCACGATCCCTCCAGAAAGATCTGGCAGACACTGGAGTTGTGGTACACTATAAAGAGATACTGGTACAAATATGGTGTTCATGGAAGAGTAATCAGAAGAAAAACTCTACGTCCTCACCACAAAAATCAGCGTTTGAACTTTGTAAATTAACATATAGACAAGCCTGATGCATTTTGGAAACAAGTTCTGTGGACCGATGAGGTTAAAATATAACTTTTTGGCTGGAATGAGCAAAGGTACGTTTGGAGAAGAAAGGGCACAGAATTTAATTAAAAGAACCTCTGTCCAACTGTTAGGCACGGGGGGTGGATCAATCGTGCTTTGGGGTTGTATTGCAGCCAGTGGCACAGGGAACATTTCACGAGTAGAAGGAAAAATGGATTCAATAAAATGTCAGCAAATTTTGAATGGTAACTTGATGCCATCTGTGAAAAAGCTGAAGTTAAAGAGAGGATGGCTTCTTCAAATGGATAATGATCCTAAAACACACCTCAAAATCCACATGGGATTACATCAAGAGGCATAAACTGAAGGTTTTGCCATGGCCTTCACAATCTCCTGACCTCAAAATAATTGAAAAATCTATTGATGGACCTCAAAGGAGCAGTGCGTGACAGGCAGCCCAGAGATCTCAAAGAACTGGAAGACTTTTGTAAGGAAGAATGAGCTAAAATACCCCAAACAAGTATTGAAAGACTCTTGGATGGCTAGAAAAAGCATTTACAAGCTGTGATATTTGCCAAAGGGGGCAGTACAAGATATTAACTCTGCAGGGTGCCCAAACTTTTGCAGATGCCATTTTTTATTGTCTAATTTTGAAAGTGTAAATGATGGAAATAAAATCTAGCTTTTTTTGACATATTAAAAGAATGTCCAATCTGTAATTTGATGCCTTTTGAAGATTTTTTTTCATCTTTCCTTGGCTTCGTTATGCACATTACAAATTTTTACCTGGGGTGCACAAATTTCGATCCCCACTGTAAGATTGTTCAACTCGGCACAGCAATACATGCATTTTTGTACCTCGGCTTATCGCTTGGTAAGATGTCTTCCCTTAGGAAAATCAGGGAATGTGTCTTGCTGGATGTCACCGGTGAGGGCTCTCTGGCCTTGACCCCCTGCTGCAGGGCCTTAGCAGCTGTCATGTTTGTGCCTGGGATCGGGTATAGTGGTGACAAGACGATATTAGTTGTGTCTGTACTACAATATGTATGAGTTAGATTGCCCTGTTAGCGTATCATACTGGAGTCAAATACACAAGGTTGTTTACTCTGACTCGATTGTTATCGTCTTTCATTTTTGTTCTCATCAAAAACTTTTTTCTTTTTTTTTTTACTAAGGGGAAAAAAAAAAAAAAAAAAAATCAGGGAATAAGACAGACGAGAAGGCAACAATGCCTGAGACAGGAGGCTCTAGTCGCACCTGCTCGGTACCTTCCTCTCCAGTAAACATTGATTTGCCAGTACAGGAGGAGCCATTGTCACTTTCAGGAATTTCTCCAGTAGCACCTGGGCCTGCATATGTCCCTGAAGACACTTTTATTGCAGCTATGGGAAAACTAGGACAGATCACTACATTAATCACTCAGTCCTCTAAGATGGACAGAAAGCAGAGCAGATCTCCTTCAGTAATTATTGATCCCCTTTCAGAAAGATCTGAAGAGAAGGATGAGGTTACACCTGCAGAGGCCAGTGCGGGCCAGCTTATGGGACCCAAAAGGGACCGACGCCTCAGCAGATGCCCCAACAGTATCCGCCAGCTTGAGGGTTACCCGCACTGCAGTCATAAGTGCTCCAACGAGTTCCTTATCCTGCATTGGTCCGGACATGGAGTCCTCCTTACTGTCCGAATGATCCTGGTCATTAGTCTCTGACCCATCAGAACAGTGGTCCCGTGCCACAATCAGGCCCAAGTCTGAGCTTTCCCCAGAAGATGGTGGGGGGAGGGGGCGCTTTTTAGCCCCCCCCCCACGCCGCTTCAACCCTGGTAACAAATGATTCTAGGACCGCCGAAAAAGTGTCCCCAGGAACTGCAAGTGCAGGGGCCCCAGCTGCTACCACCGGAATTTCTAAAAAAAAAAAAAAAAAAAACACCAGCCCCTGACGCCATGCTGACCCTCTCACTTGACAAGGCTCAGGTACTAAGTCAAGGTACACAATACAAAAGGCCCACCCTCCTTGCTGCTGCTGACCAGGGGTTACCCAAGAGACTCGCCACCCTGACAAGGCAATTGCTCAGCTCCGCGGTCCACTCTCCCACACTAAACAGCGTCTTAGGTAAACAGCGGCATTTGCTACCAGCCGCCTCATGTAAAAAGCGTGACTTCTAGAAAACGGCCGCCCGCTGTAACACTATGAGTCACAGCGCGGCCAAAACAAAATTGCCACCATCAGCATTACAATAGTCGCAGCACGGCCCCAAGAAAATGGTGGCGGCGCTTTCCAGCATGGCGCCGAGCACCGCTGATGTGGACGAGAAGACCGGACAACACAGTGGCCCCTGACTGGAGGCCTATTAAAAAAGCAGAACACCCAGACTGAGAGCAGTCCCAGACATAGCCGCAGCACTCCGCAGGTACACACCGGTCATTCACACAGCAGGCTCATGGCATGCATGGGAAGGAGCGGGGATAGAGGAAAGGGAGGGCAAGAAACCCTTTATCAACTGCCCCAGGAATGTCCAACTATTCCTCCTGCCAAGACTAGAGGAAATCTACTTACCGGTCCCTCAAGGACCGCTGGCATGTTCCAGGCAGACTACAGCCGAGCTGTATGAAGTGGCTGTCGGCCAGGGCTCACTGCGACACGGACAGCACTAGCCCAGCCATATGTGAGCCCTAGAGCATAAGCTCACCGGCCACTCCTGGAGCAAACAGTTGTGTAGCTAAAGGCCTGCGCATGCTCGATGGCCAGGCTGGGGAGACAAGGATCTATATTATGCAGCCTGTCACCCAGCCGGCAGCTGATAGAAGCTATAAAAAAAAGTATTCAAAATTCTTCTTCAGGACCATGGGCCCAAAAGGGAGCCAGGTCCTTCTCTACTAGGCAAAAAAAAAAAACACGGCTGCGTTGTGCAAGGAGAGAGAACAGGAACATAACCCACAAGTCAAGATATAAGGAGCTGTGTCCATCCATGGACGAAAGATAAATGCACTTATTACTGTATAAAAATCACTTATAGGGAAGGGGTTAACACCAGTGGTGATCAAGGGGCTTAAATGTGTTCCCTGGGAGGTGTTTCTAACTGTGGGGGGGGGGGGGAGTGGACTGACTGGAGGAAGAGAGATTGCCGTTCTTGATCACTAGGAACAGACTCACTCTCTCTACTCCCCTGTCAGAACAGGATCTGTTTGTTTACATTGACAGCCAGTCACGCGCACACTCACTGTATCTATTGCATGCACCCATGTACAGCTACGGTGATTAGCCCAATAAAGCCAAACTGCTGCAGTATAACAACGGCAGCTAGTCAGCAAGTGGTTAAAGCAATCAGCAGTCTAAAACACCAAGCAATATAAAAATGGGGCAATAACCATTTTAAAATGAACAGTAATGAAAAACTAGAAAATGCATTTCCTGAGGAAAATACATGGGAATGCTGAATAGCTGAATTGCTAAGCCCGCACAAATCCCATTCACCATAACCACTATACTATCTTTAGGACATACAAGCAGTGTTCCTTCAGTACTTCTAAAGCCTCTCTTTGATCATTAAAGGTGTTGTAAATGTAAAATAATTTTCCCTAAATAGCTTCCTTTACCTTAGTGCAGTCCTCCTTTACTTACCCCATCCTTTGATTTTGCTTTTAAATGTCCTTATTTCTTCTGAGAAACCCTCACTTCCTGTCCTTCTGTCTGTAACTCCACACAGTAATGCGAGGCTTTTTCCCTGGTGTGGAGAAAGCCTCTTGATGGGGGAGGGAGTGAGCAGGATGCCCACTAACACACAGCTCCTTTCTCTTCTCTGCAAAGTAGAGAAAGTCCTGGTCGCCCCTCCCCCTCAAGAGGTTTTCTCCACAGCAGGTGTGTGAGGGGGAATATTGCACTGAGAGAGAATTACCATTACAAATGCCTTTAATTCACAGACCAAATTAGTTACCTAACCCTTCAAACAAACCTTAATAAATCCTCAACCGTACATGCGATCAATACATCGACTTCACCGTTTAAAAGACAAGACCCTTGTGAACGCATCGATATAAAATTTATGTTGATAAACTTAAAAATGTGGCCATGTCAGCGATATAGAAAAGTGTGTCGTTGTGCGTCTTACTAACAAATTTTAAAAGTCGGTTATAATGAAGGCCTATGGGAAATTTTTTGGAACTCTTGTCCTTTAGAACAACGAAAAGTAAAATGTGCATCACAAAACTGATCACATTGCCTGAAAGCAGACAAAAATACCTACAATTTGATATATAAATTGTGTATGACAAGTAGATCTTGTGGGCGTGAGAGCAATTTGTTCCCCCTTTTTTATAGATAATCCAAGTTTTTTCAAAACTCACACTCTAAAGGTCACATGACTCACTCTAGCAGGTCTCCATAGGAAGACTGTTAAATCGATAACATTTTCTGAAAAAATCACTAAACGTAAATTGCTTTTTCACAAAAACTATAAAAGATTTCAATCTGAAAAGTCAAAGCCGGATAGCTGAATATTTTGTGACCGTGGTAAAGTTTGTTTGGTGTCTGTCAGTTAAAGTATGAAGGAGGAGATACATTTTGTAGCGCATTAGATTTGAAGCAGGAAAAAGCATGTTCTCATTGACTTCAATGTTAAAAAAAAAGCGACTAAAAGCTTAATATTCTAAAAAGTATAAATAGTACAAAAAAATTTGAAGTCCCATCGTTAGCTGAAGGAGATGAACATTTTAAAAGTTGAATGGTCTCAATCGCTGAAAGTATGGCGAAGTTACGCAGAGCCAAAAAACGTACGGAATAATAAAATTAAAATTAAGACATAAGAATAATAAAAAATGAATAACAATACTGGGAATGCTTATTAAAGCATTCCCACTAATAATAAAAAAACGAATAACAATACTGGGAATGCTTATTAAAGCATTCCCACTAATAATAATGTTCAATACCCTGAAAAATCTTTGTAGCAAATACAAGATTAAGGTGGGAACCGACAGACGAGAAGTTTTATAGTTGGTTAGATGGCTCTTTTTCAAAATGTGCCCAATCTTATTCTGACCAGCAGATGGCACATTTGGCTGCAGGCATCCAAAACAAATGGATGATCTTTTGATATTCTGTTGCAAAATAAATTCTTAAGAACAAACATTCCAGGAGCTGGCAGCAGGACAAGCAATTGTGAGTCTTTTGGATGTTTACATTTTATTCATTTAAAAAAAAGGCTTTGTGTTTTCTGGGTGTCAGACTCATCTCCTCACAGGAAAGATGATATCAAGCAGCAGAAAGTGTTATAGTAATCCTTTTCCCAATAGTAATCACCTCACCTTGTGCCAATGCTGGGAACTGACCGTTTACCTGCAGGGCACTTTCAATCAAATCTGTAAACTTTCAGCTTGGTCCAGCCTCTGGAGCACTGGAACAGCATAGAAGCCATTCAGCCACAATTACAAAGCTAGTACCTCAAATTTTAAGTGTCATTTTAGAAAAGTTTTACAATTTTTATTTTTTTTGCCGTTTTGTCTCAGCAGCAAAGCAGAACAAAATTCTGATATATAGGTAAGCCCTTATGCCGTGTACACACGATCGTTTTTTGCGATGAAAAAAAAACGACGTTTTTTGTGAAGTAAAAAACGACGTTTTTGAAACGTCACTTTCAAAGACAATTTTGCATACACACCATCGTTTTTTTCACAAAAAGCGAGGTTACGTTCACCACACTTTTCCATTGAAGCTCGCTTCATAACTAGCTTCTGGGCATGCGCGGGTTGAAAAACGTCGTTTTAAACAACGTTTTTGCTACACACGGTGACTTTTTGTGAAACAAAAAAACGACGTTTTGAAAAACGACACAAAAAATTCAAGCATGTTGGAATTTTTTTTTGGTCGTTTTTTTGAAGACAAAAAAACGACGTTTTGCCCACACACGATCAATTTAAATGACGTTTTAAAAAACGACATTTTTTTTCATCGCAAAAAACGACCGTGTGTACGTGGCATTATGCAATTCTCATGCAGGTCAAGTCTGAAATTACAACACCATTGCATTTCACAAGGTTGTTTAGGACTGGTACATGACATATGGTGCAGAATTAATCTACAGCACTGGTGTTTTATAGCGCTGCAGCTCTCAGGGGGAGGGGAAAAAAAAAACCCACAACAAAAAAAATGGAAAGCGCATTTGCATTTATGACAAAAGTAACCGCATTCAGTTTATTTTTTCTATTAACATGTAATAATATAAAACAGTGCCAACAATGAACCATCTATCCTGTACTGCTGTATCGTCTAAATTCCACAGTCTTCAACAGTAAGCTGTTTGATGCAGAGCATGTCATGGGCAGAAATGTGCTGTGCTTCAAACTACTTTGCAGCAATAAATAGGATCAAGAAAAAAAAAAAAAGTCTTGCGAGATGGCTTTCTACAGTCCGATGGTGTATGAACGGCCAGTGGGATTGTGAATAGCAGAGCAGACAGGGGATGTCACCGCCCACTCATACCAGACCTTTTTTCCATTGTTACAACGCCAGAAGCGTACGCATACAGTGTCACCCTCTCGAACGGGAATGGGTTGCTGTATAAAACAGAACACACTATTAATAAAGTAGCAAACCAAAAAATTTAGGACATTAAAAATGTAATACATAGAAGTCTGTACAAAAAAAAAAAAAAAAAAATACAAAAAAAAAGCACTGCACACAAATGTTTTTTTTAAAAGCTAAAAACAGTAGAACAAATAAAAAAATATATATATATATATATATATATTATTAACAAAAACACAATTTCCTTCTTCAAATAGTTCCCTGTATTATTCAGTGCTTCTCAACAGCTTGGATCTAGATTTGAAAGACTTCTCTGAAGTCACAGTACTCAAAACAAAAATAATGGCATTATTGTTCTTACCATAAAATCTATTTCTTGGAGCTAGTTGAGGGACACGGGAATTCAGAGACTGGAGGGTTATACCACCACCCAGTGGCGGCTGGTGCTCAAAAATTTTGGGGGGGGCGCACGGGAAAAAAAATTGCAGTCTCACTGTGCCCAAACGCAGCCACTGTGCCATCAATTCGCACCACTGTGCCATGCCATTAAACCAGCCACTGTACCATAGTCACCACTGTGCCATGCCATTAAACCAGCCACTGTGCCATCAATTGTCACCACTGTGCCCTTTAATGGTCGCCGCTGTGCCAATTGTCTCCACTGTGCCCTGTAAATTGCTCTCTCCCCCGCCCGGCACTTACCTTTACTGGAGTCAGGCATCCACGTCCCGCGATGTCTTCTCCCGCCCTCGATGACTGACAGGCGTCTCAGCCAATCAGGTTACTGGTAGCCAGAACCAGCCAACCCGATTGGCTGAGACGCCTGTCATCTTATCCAAGGGGCGTACAGTCTGTGCGCTCCGAGAATAAGTTTCCGGGACCCGAGGGCTGTACTGGGAAAGCCTATCAGAGCTGTTGGCTCTGATAGACATTTCCGTACAGCCAACCAGCTGGCGTTATTCAGATGACCAGACATGAGCGCCGACCATCTGAATAACAGCGGCGATAATAACAGACTCGTGCAATGCTCCAGCGCCCTCTATGGATGAACCGCCACTGCTACCACCTACAGGTGCATTTGGACTTTGCCATACAAAAAAATAAAAATTGTGGCCAGCCTAGTATAAACATTTCTACTCCCAGCAATACTCAGTTTTATGGAAAAGCAGTAGCACAAACATGATCACACACGACTGGGCACTGCCTGCAGCTCAAAAAAGATGCTGAAGAACTTTAAAAAACGCAAAGCTAGCAGAGTGTACTTTGACAGGAAAGGGTGTAACCTGATCATTAAGACCATAAGCTTGAATGAACTTTGATCCCTGAGAAATGGTGGACAATTATTCATTCCTGATAGACCCTGTAAAGGGCAAAGGATTGATCACTCAAACAGAAGTAGTTTGACATTTATTGCATGAGCTACATCCAGCAGATTGAGGGAGATCTACTCCTGATAAACTGCAGCCAGGCAGAGGGATTGAATGTTCTTCCTGGGATAACTGGCTAAAACAAATTTAGGAAGGAATCTTTGTATCCAGGATTATCAGATATGCCAAGCAATGAGTCAATTCCAATGCTGACCAATAGTTCCAGACCCAACTGAAACTTTGCAAGGTCTGGATGGTTACAAGTTACATTGTCCATCAAAACCCTGTGCCATTTGTTCACTCAACAGGAGGTTGCCCAGATATTCCACAAAAGGGAACACCATGGGAGCACAGCAAGGCCAACAAAGAAGTAAATGCCTTGGCGAATACCTGAAAGACGGGCCAAATAGCAGGCCCACAAACTGGAAGTGCTGGAGATCCACAGCAGGAGCAAATAAACCACTAATGCACTGAAAAAAGTGGGGACACAGGTATGCATCACTGGTGCCCACAGAAGTCACAAAGCCTTGCTTCATAGAGAGAGGTTATTGACCGCTCTTGATTCCATGTATACTTTCTGGGCAAGAATTACGATTTTTAGGGCCTTGAGATCCAAGATAGGGTTTCCTTTTGGTTTTTGAACTGAAGAAGTTGGGAGCAGAACCACTGGAACCATTCTGCTAATCGGTGTGGTGCACAAGGAAGTTAAAAGACCTGAACAGAGGTAGGAGCTTTAAGCAGAATTCCAAATTGAAGCCCCTTAAAACCACCTCTTGCAACCAAGCACCTAAAATTCTGACTGCCCCAATGTCTGCAAAAAAGACATATCTCACCTACTTTGAAAGAGGGCACCCCCTCATGCTGAAGATAATTTGGGGGGCTTGCAAGTCCAGGGTTTGCATGTGGACAATGAACCAGGCTTGGACTGAGGTTGGGGCCTGGAAGAAAAAAAAAGGAACTCTTTGGCCTCCAAGCAGGGGTAAGCCTTCCTAGATTGGGTACCCTTAATGAGGATGTACATTGCAGCTCTGAAGAGATGTTCCTCAAAAGGGCATGCAGAGCATGTTCTGTAGTCCAACACTTTAACCCAAAGGTCCTCATCATGTTCACCGACAGAAGACTCATGCAGAAAATAGGATGGGAGACCAAGTGCAGTAATTGAAGAAAAAGAAGTAGCTGGCAACTCCATAACATCAAGCATATATTTATTGTCAAGCCTTCACAGTGAGTACAGTCAGCAGCAGACTAGTATCAGCGATAAGCCTTGTTCACAGCAAACATATACATGTTGAAAAGCATAAACATTTATACATAAGAGACTATCACATGACTACTGCTCCTCTCCAATCACCAATGTGTTCAATTGAAATCAGGTGATGGGTTACACAAATTATCAGATGTGAAGAGCAAAGAGTTTAGCTATAATACAACACATTAGATGCAAAGACTATCTTGACATGTGATATAATACATAGATTAAAAGCGCTGAGAGAATCTAATGAAGTGTAGTAATTCAATGCATGATCTCCAAACCCTCTACCATTAAGGGATCATCTTGCATAAAATTCAGATCCCTTCTTATGGCCTTGGTCCAATCGGCTAGAATTTGGCAAATGACTGAACAGCTGGTGTGCCAGAAAGGCATTGGCAGTCTTCAGGAACCTACAGAAACCAAGACAGGGGAAAGCACTGATAGAAGCTACAGGTTGATCCTTAAGTTTAAAAGTGGTGCATACCATGTCAACAAGAGTGGAGACTGCCTTCAAGTCATAAAGTAATGGCAGAGGCCCTATGGATTCCTCAGGTCTTAAGATTGCCTATCAGGGACTTGAGACCAGGCATCTCAAAGTTCAAAGGCTGTTAAATGCCACAGGTAAATAGTAGGAGCAGAGGGTCAGGTAGTCAAAAGGTGACTAGGTAGATATGGGTGATCAGAGAATAATGGAGGACGGACCATGTGTTGCTTGCAATCAGGAGCAGCAGGCAGAACGAATGCAACACTCCACCCAACAGAGTTTAGTCACTTTTGTGCTAAACCTTCCATGGAAAAACAGAAAGCAGGAATAGCCCTGGTGAAAAGTGGACTCCTGATTCTTAGCCTACTCGGAGTGAGTCTGCAGAAAAAGGGTCGCACCTGGAGCTGTGCTTTGGTTTCAGACCTGGAACAGGCTCTGCAGCAAACACCGTAGGCGCAGGTATGAAAAGTACCACAATGCAACGCCCAATGGTCAAGGTTAAAAAGGCACATTTCCTGCAATGATGCTTCCTAGATGCCTTCAAAGATAATGCAAACACAAATAAAAATAGTTATATAGACATGCCAGCTCAAGCAGTGACATAGTCTTAATAAAATATTGCTGTAAAAAAAAAAAAAAACCCCAATACAAAATGAAACACACACACACACACACACACACACCAGAGAGAAAAAGTAAACTTAATCCCTTCTAAAACTGGCCCTAGTCTACATGAGACTATGGTAATCTAGCAAGTACATGAGACTGCATTATTGGGAGCAGAAATGAAATTAGCAATTCCTAAACGATTCAAATGCGTTTTGGAATCAAACCAATTAAAAAAAAGCTACAGGATACCAGATCATATAAACATGGGTAATTCAGATCAATATCCCCCCCCCCCACCTAGGTTACAACTTACCTTGATTGGAAACAGAATAGGAAACCATGAAAACATCCCTGGAGAATGCGTCTCAGGGCAAATACCTGCAGAAGACAAATGCAAAAAGTAAAATGTAATGTAAAACGTAAAAGTCATGACACAGAGGCTGTCAAACAAATTGTGTGTGGCCATGTAACGAAGATAAAAACAATGCAATACTAACTCAGAGTAACATCTTTGTAAAGCACTGTCTGGAAATATCCTGCAAAACCATGCAGCACTGTATTCAGCTTTACAGAGTACTTAAGGCAGCGGTAACGGTTATTATCGATCACGGCATCTAGAAAGAAAATAAATCCACACACACATTAAGATAATTCCATGCATTTGTGACCAGATATTTATACAAAGCTGCTCCCCAATATTTTTTATTTGATTTTATAAAGAAATCACTTGAAGTGTTTTGTTGACTAGCCAACCAGCTCTGTCTGGAGCTGAACCAAGAAAACTCCAGTACAAAATAAAACAAATTTCTCTCAGAATTGCAGTCCTTCATACACAGAAAAGCAAACCCTGTTTCTGTGGCAGGAAAAACCTGTTTAGGTGGCAGGGAGTCTTCTTGTAAGAGGTACTTAGGTTCTAGATTTGTAACCGTGTAAGATTATGGTTATTGCTCTACGATTTTGTATTCCTTTTCATTTCGTATGGCCTGGGGTCCCCCCCCCCCCCCCCATTTGTCTTTTCATTGCATTTTATACTTTGATAAAAACATTAAAGATATCAAATACATCAAAACACATTTTGAATGCATTACAAGAAACCTAAATCTGCTACTCTTTATGTATAGTAGACCATATTTCCCCTCACCTGTATTTGGATGCTTGAATGTAAAACACTGTAATGGTTCTGCGAGCTGGTGGAAGTTGTGCAGTCGAACAACATATGGCATCTCAAACTGGGCCTGCAATATAAAAAAATAGATACAAGGTGATCAACTCAGATGGCAGAAAAAATAAAAACACCTCACTATAAATATCTACACTGCTCAAAACAATTAAAAGGAACACTTTGAATCAGAACTCCTGGGATATTGATCTGGTCAGTAAAGCAGCAGAGGGGGAGGAGTGCATACAGAGGGGGTTGTTCATTTCAATTAACAGCAAAGCAGCTGAAACTGATGAACAGGTGTACTAGATGGGCAACAATGAGACGACCTCCAAACAGGAATGGTTTTTCAGGTGGAGATGTCCAAATTACCCCCCACTGAAATTGCAGCAGCCGCTTCCCACTCTGGGTACTGCACTAGCGGTCTCCACGTGGGCTGCAATTTCTTAGATGAAGGCACTTTAATAAGGGGCGGCGGGATCGTCTTATATGCCGGTTACAAAATCTATGGCCTGCTTTTTGTACTTGCCCTACCACCCTAAAGTCTTTCTTAGAGTCCATTGAGGGGCACCACAAGTTAAACAGTCAGGTTTATATGATCACCACTACCCAGTTTATCTCAGATTTGCGAGAAAGCAACACAAGGGGTCACAAAAAAACACAATGGGCGAGACCCCTTTTTCTCAATATACAATAAAAAAATAAACTAAATAAAATGTTTGCCATCACAGTCTCAGAAGGAGCTTCAACTTTGACAATTATTAGTTTCTCACTCACCTCTGGGTCTCTGTCTTTTTCTCTGCAAGCTCTGACTTCATTGTAAAGTTTAGAGGAAGAGATTGGAGCCAAGTAAGAAGTGTATTCTCCAGGAATACTAACACCACCCTCTGTTAAAACAAGAAAGTCTGAGTGAAGCAACAGGAATGGGTCGTGAAAACATGGCAGTCATAGAAAGTCTGATATTCAAGACCCTTTTCCATCTTTGCTACATGCATTTTCTATTGAAATGATTAGAAACCTATCAAAACAAAGTCACCACACACTATAAAAATCAGTGTGCACACTAATGCAATATGAAAGCCTGTTAAAATGTGTGGCTAGACATGTGTAGACTGAGGTGTATTTCCATTGATTTTTGCTACCTGCCATAGACGGATAAAAGTGAACAAGCCTTAAACAAAAGTGAAAGTCCAAAAAACCTTTAAGGAAATGCTGGGCTCCATCCAGACACTCAGGGGACAGTTCGTTGTCTCCAAATGACCCCAAGAGTTCACTGACAATGATATCGGCTTTCTCTGGAGGATTCCACTCTCGCATGTCAGTGGACACAACAGTTACTTGACTACCCCATTCTTCATAGCGCCATCCTTCCAACCTGCAAAACAGAACACCAGAAATAGTAATAGGAGGGTGTTATGAGGTTAGTAATCAGTAGAATTCTGTTTCTCAAACTCACGTGATTACTGCATTAGGATTCTTCTCCACAGCATATACTTTAATCTTGCGCTCCGCTTGCTTCGCAGCTCTCAGGGATGCATTTACCAGAGGTCCCCGGCCTGCTCCAAGAACCATCAAAATCCTATGAACAAAAATTGAATATTTAAGTTGCACTGAAGGCAAAATCATAAATGGCATATATCAGGGCTCAAAATGTCAAGACTTGAAGTAACCCTTGAGGCCTGGCTAGTGACTTAAGACTAGTTGCTACGCCCAACCCCTACCCTGCCCTTCTGCCGCCAATCACGCCCTCAAATTATCTCATGAAAGGACACTTAATATTTTTGTAACGTCTGCATAAAACATTTAACAACTTTATCAGTTCCCCTCAGCACAGCCTCACCATGCCCCCATTGGCGGTCAGATCATGACAGGATGAAGAGAGCGGTCAGATCACAGAGCCCGCCGTTAGAACTTGCATTGTAATTTTCCTCGGCTCTGCTCGCTCACACAGCCCCACCTCCTCCTGACCCCACGCCTGTGAAATAACACATCCCGGCATTGGCCACGCATTCTGTCTATTACAGGCGGGGGGGTCAGGAGGAGGTGGGGCTGTGTGAGCGAGCAGAATGGAGGAAATTTCATTGAAAGTTCTAACAGCGGGCTATACCGCTCTGCGATACAGTGGCTCTCCTCTTCTCTCTGCCATCAGGGCGATCAGCTCCCAATCAACCTCACCCTTCTCCCAGGCAGCCCAGCTCCTCGCCAGACCTCATTTTCCACTTTTTTGAGGTCTGCATTTATGATGCAGTTCAACACTAGCATTCATAAAGCAGTCTTTAGTATTTCTAAGTCCCCTGTAACCCAATTTTTAACCTAATCCAGCTGTCATTTTTCAAATTCCTTTAATCGCTTTGCAGATCTGTTTCACAAAGGCGTCCATTTGTCCTCCCAAAACCATGCCCCAATGCGCGCCCCTAGCGCGCTTTGTGGACACAGTTTAGGGTAAAGGGCCAATCACAGTGGGCATTTTACCATGTAATCAGCTGTATCGCATCACAGCTGATCACAATTGTAAAACAGACTTGCCGGTTATTGGAAATTCCTATCTCACACGCTGTCACAGCATGAGGAAATCAGGGGCAGTTATCAGTAAGTGTCACAGGGGACATGTACACAGGTAATCAGCGCACATCAGTGAAGGAGAAAATTTGCAAAAAATATGTATTATTAAAAAGTATTTTTATAGCAAAGAAAAAAAAAAAAAAAGAAGTGTATACCACCAAAAGAAGGCGAGATATAGATAATATATATAGATATATATATATATATATATATATATATATATATAAAACGTCATCTGTACAGTGCTGCATGACTGTTCAATTGTCAAATGCGACAGCACTGAAAGCTGAAAATTTGCCTGGGTAGGAAGTTGTGTGTGAAAAAAAAATGCATTTGAAAAACCGTTGTGCAAATATCGCAACATAAAATGGAGATCGCTGCAATTTTTATTTTCTAGGGTCTCTGAAAAAAAAAAAAAAGGGATATAATGTTTGGGGGTTAGAAGTAATTTGCTAGTAAAAAATAGATTTAAACTTGTACACACAAAAAAAAAAAGCCAGAAAAAGCCTGGTTTTTAAGTGGTTAATAATTGACCACACTGGTCAGTTCTCCAACTATGCTGGGAACTGCCAGCCCTCTCTTCCCTGCAGCCATCATTGGCTAGCACATGACTGGACCTGGCTGAGAATAACTTAACCATTTGCTTACTGGGCGCATATACCTCCCCTCCTGCCCAGGTGAAATTTCAGCTTCCAGGACTGCGTCGCTTTAACTGACAATTGCGCGGTCGTGCGACGTGGCTGCCAAACAAAATTGATGTCCTTTTTTCTCCATAAGTAGAGGTTTTTGATGGTATTTGATTACCTGTGGGGTTATTTTTTGCGCTATAAACAAAAAAGGAGCGACAATTTAAAAAAAAAAAAAAACTCTCAGTTTAGGCCGATACGTATTCTTTTACCAAAAATATCGCAATAAGCGACTGGTTTGCGCAAAAGTTAGAGCGCCTACAAAAAAAGGGACAGATTTTTTTATTATTTTTTTACTAGAAATGGCAGCGATCTGCGATCTTTATTGGGACTGCGACATTATGGCGGACACAGACACTTTTGACGCCATTCACATTTATGCTGTGATCAGTGCTATAAATATGCATTACTGTATAAATGTGACTGGCATTGAAGGGGTTAACACTAAGGGGTGAGGAAGGGGTTAAATGTGTGGGGAGGGGGACTGACTGGGGAGGTGACCGATCTGTGTACCCCATGTACAAGGGACACAGATCGGTCTCCTCTCTCCATGACAGGACGCTGTCTCTGTGTGAGCCGGCAATGAGAGATGATCTCATATGTTTACATTTGAGATCATCTCTCATTGGCCGCACAGGTCACAGGGCAAACGGCCACTGATTGGCCGTTCGCGGCAATCTGTAATTGTCTGTGTCCAAGGGACACGGTCAACACAGTTTCCCCGCTGCGCGGGGAACAAGGACAGGGGCGGACGTCAATTGACGTCCTGTTGGATATTCAGGTCCGCACTGAAGCCATCATTCGGCTATAGCGCGGGCCTCAAGTTGTTAAGTATATACTTCTTTTTTTGCAAGGGTCAGTATATGAAAGACTATTTGGGTTGAGGCTTAATTGTACTTTAAAAAAACACACAAAAATAGGGAGGAAAAAACAAAACCCACTACACCACCACAACCATACAATATAAAGACTGACCTGATTGCAAAGGCAGTACAATTATCAGATAAATACTTACCAATTAAAAGCACACTTACTGTATGTTGGTATCCTTTTCTTCCTCTGGCACTCTGTCCAGCAAACACTTATACACAGCCTGAATAGGAAACAAACTGTCAGACTTTCCATATTAAAGCCCTACTTTGGGGTAAAACATTTCCTTTATACCCTACCTTCCCTCCTCCAACCCATTAAATTATGCATTTTTTGCCATTTTTTTAGAAGTCAAAATAACTCACATAAGTACTCTCCCTCCTACTACCAGAATGGGGCTTTAAAGAAAATCTATTACAATACATAGCATGCAATTGCTCATTTAATAAAGCATGTTGGCTGGTTGCGACACTTTCCAGAGACTCCATGCTCGATTGGGTTCCTATTGGTATATACTTAGGATGCGCCCTCATACCAACAGTTCACTAATTGGCAAGCGGTTAGTACTTCCACCTAGCAGCACTAGGGTTGTCTGTTCAAATCCCAACCATAGCACGACCTGCCTGGAGTTTGCATGTTCTCCCTGTGTGGGTTTCCTCAGGGAATATATATATATATATATATATATATATATATATATATATATATATATATATATATATATATATATATATATATATATATATATATATATAAAAATGTAGTGCCGCTATACACACACACAATCACAGGCTTATGGTTGCTATGAATAACAGTGTGGGGGTCGTTTATGGCTGCACAAATTCCACTGAACCCATTGACATAGGAGGAGGAGTAGAGATCTCTAAAGCGGTTGTAAAGCCGCTGAACTGTTTTTAATTTTTAGAAACCTGTAAGGCAAAAGGCACCGCATACTAGCTCATTATGAAATACTTACCTTAGAACGAGGAATCGGTAACTCACCTGGTCCACGCAGCGGTAGCTGACATGTTGCCTCAGTGTGTCTTCCGGGTATCGCGGCTCCAGCTGGAGCCGCAATGTCATTGCATGCATGGGAGACTTCTTTAGGGCATAGGTCTGGCGTCTGTCAGGCCTTCAGCCGAGAATCCCCTTTGCACAGCTGCATTTAGCTGCTCATTGCAAGGGGATTTTTTTTTTTTTACCTACAGCAGGGGTGCCCAACCAGTGGCCCGAGGGCCACCGAGCCCTCCGATGTGGCCCGCGATCCTCCTGCTCTGGGATGGAATAGAACACTTATTAAAGGTCATTTTACTACTAAAAATCACAGTGTATATATGGGCATATTACTTCTACAGTGGTTACTGGGCTGCTTTCAAACTGATCTGCAGGTTACCTGCACTGAGCCATAGACTTCTGCTACCTGCAGAAAGTGCACCAAACTTGCAGAATATAATAGAAGTCTATTGCAAAGTGCAGGAAAGCCAAAAGGTACCCACTGTGCAGGAAAAACAAAAACAGCACATGTGTGGAAGCAGCCTTGGGCCCCTTTCACATGGTCAGTCCGACCCAATTCGACACTCCTCTAAGAAGTGGCAGATATAAACCGCCTTTTTTTTTTAACTCCAATCCTATCCGCAAAAAAAAAAAAAAGAAGGAGTATAGTGGGCTGTGTCAGTGTCCGCTCTCCGTCCACCCGCTCTGCTCATTGTGGACTGCGACCGGTTATTAATTGGCCCTCGCTCTTCAAAACGCTGGGCTCCCCTGACCTACAGGTAAAGCCTTATTATAGGTTTACCTGTAGGTAAAAGTTAACAAAATGACTGAAACCTGAGGTTTCTTTTAGAATACAAGAAAACCTCTCTAGCAGGGTCATGCTGCAACTAAAGACACACACCACCACCCCCCCCCCCCATTTAACCCAGCAAGCTGAGGAAAAAAATAAAAGCTCAGGTAGGAGCCGCTGTACTAGCAATCCAATGTTAGTACAGCAACCTCCCCTGCTGTGCTAGCCAGGACACTCAGGTCAGCACTCTAAGCCACATTGGCAGACCTTTTCAGTCATGAGCCCTCGACAGAAGCTGGCCTGACTGCAAATTTCGGCTGGTTCAATAGAATGTCGCCCGAAAGTTGGCCCGTGTGTACTAGGGCTTTAATCTTGAGGAAAGAGGTTGTGTGATGAGGTGATAACATCCATGTAACAAGATTTCCAATAACTACAAATGTGAGAATGGAAATATCTAACCACAAATCAAAATAGAAGAAAAAACACCACAATAAAGGCAACATAGCAAGTGCATGCAAGTTATTGGTTTACCTAGTGCACTGCAATTATGCCTAAATGAAAAAGAGGTCCTGGGCAAGTATAACACGTTCCCTAAACTCATTTTGTAGCCTCAGTGAAGAGTAACATTTTATCTAGGAAATACATGGTAAAAACAGCATACCTAATAATATACTCAAAACAAAAGGTCTATGGTAACATGCAACTGTACCTGTTGGTACTGAGAGTATTTCACTGGATCCTTCTCAAATACTTCATATGTCTGAGATTCCAAATTATCCATCAAAGGCTAAAAAAAAAAAAAAAAAAAAAAAATGTATTTAGTCAAATGACATTCATTAAATTACAATAGTTTTGAGAGGCATATATGGGCTGCCATTACTGGCCTGCTTCTGAAAATGCTAGCTCCCCAGCCCAAAACATTAGCATGACACATTGCTAACTAGAATTTCCAGGAGAGGTCAGCAATCTTATTGAATAAAATGATTACCTGTAGCGGGGACTGCAAATAATCCTCATATCCTTTGGCAAACATCTCATAAGCATTTGGAGGAGGTCGGTTTTGACTTAAATACTCTAGATACTGTAAATATGAACAAAAATCTTTCTCCGAATGATGATGTGAGCCTGAAATCACAAACTGCACCTCCAGCTGTAAAGCAGAGAAACAAAGGATCAGTAGCAGCAAACAGTTAAACCTACCATACATGGCACATCAGGCAACCCCTGTTGGCACCACTCAGCTTTACAAAATTTCGACTGCAAAAACGGAAGGAGCTGGGTGGAAAACTTTCGGCCAATAGGATGCAGTCATCTTTCGGGTATTTAGACAGATGCGAGTGCCGGTTGTTCAAATATAATTGTCATCAGTGGAGATTTCTCCAACTGTGCTATTAAACATTGGAGGAATCTAGTGTACATCTTGCTTGTTTCATCTGTGGCCTGAACCAAAGAGAATCTAAATGTATGGCTAGCTAACAAGAAAGTTGTGGGGGTTCTGTTTGCTTCTATACCTTGAGCATAATATAATACTGGTAACATAACTTGGAAGTATCAGGGGAGGGACAAGCACAATAGTGTACAGTCTTACCTTAAATAATCGAAAGATAAGGCGCTGGTGCACTTTGGATAGAACAGGAAATCCTTTCTTGTTGGTTAGAAAAATGCAGGTAGGGAGAATGGCTGCCTTGATGGGTTCTCCTAACCAACGGTCGATAATACTGCTACTAGGCAGGTCAGCACCCATTTCAATAGCTAAAGGGTATAACAGAATAATAGATCTGGTCAGACAAGGTTTAAAACTAAAATGTATGTACAGTTAAACAATCATTCATGGTCATTGAAAGAACATCTCAAGTTTTGGGTTCCTAGAAAACAAAAGGGAGATTATCCAATGGGGACACTAGTTCTGGTGACTTTGGGCGCTCCAAGAGATTCCCGCTCAATTCCTGTTTTGGCTATGGGACAGGAAGTGAAGGGAGACAATTGGACACAGATGGCAAAAAATAAAAAGTGGGGTGGGGGGGCAGTTTTGCCTATATACTTTAACACACAGTTTAAAACAGAATGTACTTGGATACAAAATGTAGCATGGATATCTCACCTAAAGCAATTCTTTTGTTGTAATCACATAGGGTCCGGAAATGATGCCACCTAGGAGATATGATACATTTATAAACACCAATTATCTGAAATGCATCATACGTTGCCATTTATGCCATCTTACCAAAGCCAAGTCCTTTCTTCCCCTTCAGTATCCTCCCCTTCAGACTGAGGTAACGGTTCATTGTCTATGAGGTCTTCTCGCAGATCATCTGGTGTCATTAATGGTACTCGCAGCCAGAACTAGTATGCAGACAATGAGGGTCTAAGCCATTGTAAAAAAAGAAGAGCAAGCACTGTATAAAAAAAAAAAGACAGTATAGTCTTACCATTGTGGAATGATGACCAGTGTGAATGTGATTTGTTAGAAGCCGAGCCAAGTTGCTGTTATCCTCATTTGTAAGACGTATAAGAAATGCAGGAAGTCCTAGGTATGCTGAAAAATTTAACTCTTGTAGCAAAGCCTATAAAAACAAAACAGCAATATAAAATTTGTTTTACAAATGCGGTTTTAGTTTATCATGTTTTCATTTCATATATGCTTGGCAATGGACACACCCACATGTTGCATGCTAAAATTTTGAGTTTCACTTAAATTTTTGTTTTCTTCTTCTTGACCACCAAATTTATGTTGCGTTTTAGACTACATAAAAAAAGATCACAAGTATAGATATATTTTATTTGTGGGTTTTGGATGCAACAGTGTGGCTTATATGATCACTGCCATCTTTAACCGCTTCCATACAGGGCATTTTCACCCCCTTCCCACCCAGACACACTTTGAATGACAATTGCATGTGGTATTTGATCACCTCCGTACCCGGTTTTAATGCTATAAAACATGTGGTATTTGATCACCTCCGCGGACACACACACAATACATTTTCCCCTCAGTTTATTCTACATTTTTTTTAAACAAAAATAACACACACTATATCGCAATAAGCGTTTATTAATTGGTTTGCGCAAAAGTTATAGCATCACAAAATAAGTGATAGATTTATGGCATTTTTAGTAGTAATGGAGGCGATCTGCGATTTTTATTGTGACCGCGACATTGGGATGGACAGATCGGACACTTGACAAATTTTTACAGCGATTAGTAGGGGTGCAACGGATCGTCACCGATCCGTGATCCGAACGGGTCACCCCATTTAGATCGGCACACCACGCGATCCGCGGAGTGCTCCAGAGCCTCGGCCGTAGGAAAGCCCCCGGCTTAGGCCTAGCTCCGGAGCGGCGGCCATCTTGCTCCACCCCCGTGTGCTTGTCAGAGTACAGCGTGACACACCTTTTGACGAACCGATTGTGACATCTGATCCGAGGATCGATCCGAGATTTTTTTTGATCCAGTTCACCCCTAGTGATTAGTGCTATAAATATGCACCGATTACTGTGTAAATGTGACTGGCAGGGAAGGGGTTAACACTAAAGGGTGATCAAGGGGTTAAATATGTTCCCTAGTGAATGATTCTAACTGTAGGGGCTCGAGCCATGTTCCTCTGTACTGGAAACACATTGCGGTCTCCTCAGCTCTGACAAGACATGGATTTGTGTGTTTACACACACAGATCTATTGTCCTGCTGTGATTGCGGGCAATCGCGGGTGCCTGGCGGACATCGCGGCCACCAGGTCCCGAGCGATGCGGCACACGCCCCCTAGCCGCCCAGGACGTCATATGAAATGTCTGTGCAATTCTAAATGATCACTACACATTATTTATATCATGGGTGCTTGTCCCTCCCCTGATACTTCCAAGTTATGCTACCAGTATTATATTATGCTCAAGGTATAGAAGCAAACAGAACCCCCACAACTTTCTTGTTCTTACAGCTTCCGAAGTTTTGCGGATTTCTGGAACTTCAGCGTCCACTTTTATCCATTCAGATAGCTTCCCTACAATAAGTGTATTCCAATCTGTGGGGAAAAGGTTACATACAAAACAAGTGAGACTATAATATATAATAAGTTATCAGCAAGTAAGCAATATTACTGTACAGTTTTCCAGCTCTTTAATGGTGTCTAGGAATGAATGTATACAAAAGCAATATTTTTCCTCCTATTGCAAAAAACACACACACACACACAAACACACACGGTGAAGATTACCTTGTGAACTTGATCTTGCTGCTGGACTAGAAAATGACTGGACTATGCAACTTTTAAAGGACACCCCCTGGGCTAATTGGGCAAAAAGTCCTAAAGGAGAACTTGAGTTTCCTGGCTGGGTGGTGATCAAGGCCCCATTCACACCTGAGCATAGAGTTTTCAGGCAGAAAGTTGTGTTATTTTATCACGATTTGACACATTTTTGCACAGGTCAAAAAGGTCACCAATGTAAAAAGCAGAAAACCGCATGTAATCTGCCTTTAAAAAAAAAATTCCAGAACTTGTTTGCGCTTCAGGAATTTTGGAGCTTCTGGTTTTAAGCGTTTTGGAGTGGAGACGTTAACCATCTCCATAAAGAATTGATTTTTTTTCCCCCTCCAGCGTTTTGTAGCTTCAGGCTACAAAATGCTGGAGGTGTGAATGGGGCCTTAGTGTTTAGGACTGCAAGCATACACAGAGTGCCGTGAAGAGGCCTTGCATTTCAGCTTACGCATGAGTTTGCAAATAGGTGCCAACTAAACCCATTTTAACACAGGCAGTTGGACACGTTAATTTGGTCGGTTGGCGAGTTGACCCATGTATGGAAAGTTCCGTTTTTGTTTTTAAAGCGGAGCTCCACCCTGATATATATATATTTTTTTTAAATGAAAAAAAATAAAATACTCACCCTAAATAGGCTGTTGCTATGCGGAAGTCCCGAATCTGCCCTCATGATCCGCGGTGCTGTTTTCTTCCTCCTCCTCTTCTCGGTGTCTTCTTGTGAATGGGCCGCACTGCATTCTGGGAACTGTGTGTATCCCAGAAAGCAGCCGGACCATTCACAAAGCGCCACGTCGCTCGCACATGCGCAGTAGGAAACGGGCAGTGAAGCCGCACGGCTTCACTGCCTGTTTCCCTGACTGTGGATGGCGGTGCCGGGACCGAGGATCGGCATCGGCGGGGGCCGTCAGCGCGGGCGCCTAGGACAGGTAAGTGTCCTTATTCAAAGTCAGCAGCTACACTGTTAGTAGCTGCCGACTTTGAAAAAAAAAAATAAAATGCGGGTGGAGCTCTGCTTTAATGGGTGGTGATTTTGCCATAATGTGCTTGTATGTACAGCATATTTGCCTCCCAAAGTACTGTCCTCCAGTGATGTATCATCTGTGCTTTCCCTCACTGTCCTGTCATCTTTGCCCAGCCTTCTTCCATGCTCTGCACCTTCAGCTATATTGACTGGCCAGCCTAGGATGTCTAAAATCCCAAGCATGAGCACATCAGTCACTTCATCCCAGTACCTAAGGCACGCAGAGAATGTGCAATCAGAAAAACTTCTAACAAGTAGAAAATATTAATTGAAGAAACTCTTCTGGAATAAGCCTACCTTCTAGCAATTTTCTTGTAACTTTAGTCACATGCTAAATACATTTCCCTGGACAATTGCCATGGTGCTGGTATTTGATCTGCCCACCGTCTGTCTCTATAAGGAGAACACTAGCCTAGCAATAGAGGATCTGGAAATGTCCCCCCCCCCCCCCCAAAAAAAAACATCCATACCTCGTCCAGAAAGTAGGAGGTCTGAGCGAGTCTGGGGCCCACATCGAGACTTGGCAGGTTCTCGGTAAAATTCTCTTTTAAATCGTGGATGGAAGATTGGCATGCACAGAAAATCAAACCTGCAGAAGTACAAAAGGGAAGAAAAAAAAGTTAACAAAGGGATATTAGGTGTTAAACCTTTCCTTCGAAGGCTTGGCTTAAATATTTATTTAACAGTGAGCAGCAGGGTGACGGAGGCACACAACCTGAGCACGGTAATCATGGATCAGCAGCCATGATTATTGTGGCCAACGTACATAGGGGGACACAGAACGGGCTGATCAACCAGGTATTTTACAGCAAAAGCACTGTGCCGTTTAACCTGCTATAAGGGAACAGGCTCTTTTTTTGCATTACAACCCCTTTAGGGCCCTATTCACACCTGAGTGCTTCATAGTTTAAAGCTCCAAACACCTATAGCTCAATACCTGATGCTGTAGAAACTATACACAAGTTGCATTTGAGGCAGATTTGAGAGTTTTTAGGCATACCCATAGAGATCTACAGGACCAAAAACGCTCAAATCAAGATTTTTTTGTGTGTATAGCACCTGCATCCAATCAGAATACAATAGCTGCAGTGGGAAATTCATCCATACGAGCCATGTAGTGTGGATGAAGGAATTATTTTTTGCTCAATCCACAGGCTGAATGGAAGAAATGTGTATGGCTAGCATTAGAAATGAGTGCCATCTAAAAGTAGATGCATGCCCTAACTGAATGACAGTTTGCCAAAAAACTGAGGATGAATTACTTGTTTTACCTGCCTTTACTGCATCTCAGTGTTGCTGATCTCCAGCAGACTCTTTGCAGACCACTTTCTCACTATGTGCACTCCAATGATAGCGGCATCGCATTTTCCTGATGCCACCATGTCTGCGTATTGAAGGAGCCACTTGAGAACTTACCGGTATTCGCCCTGGCACTCCCATATTTTATCCTTCTCAAATCAATTGTAAAATGAAGACAAAGAAAAATGGATAGCCGCACTCCAAAACCTGATGGGTGGTCTTTTATTCAATAGACAGCATGTACAAAAATAGGGTCACAGCAGTAGAAACAAGGAACAGCCGACGCGTTTCGCACTGGATCAGTGCTTATTCATGCTTAGCTTAGCCATGAATAAGCACTGATCCAGTGCGAAACGCGTCGGCTGTTCCTTGTTTCTACTGCTGTGACCCTATTTTTGTACATGCTGTCTATTGAATAAAAGACCACCCATCAGGTTTTGGAGTGCGGCTATCCATTTTTCTTTGTCTTCATTTTGCTTAGTGCACCGCCAGCACCCTCGGTATCCTGCACCACCTGTAACCATTTAGTGATCCCACCTGGAGCGGTGACTCCTTTCTCTCTATCAAATCAATTGTACTTGTGTTTAGTGGTTTGTGCTTTACGGCAAGATTAGGTGAATTTACATCCCCGCTAAGCCAGCTGATGACAGAGCCTGCCTTTTCTCTGGGGGGGGGGACGGGGACGGATGAACAAGGACCGTATGTCTGTATGCACCCAATCAGATGACGAAAGAAAAATAAATAAATAGGGTTTTCCTCTGTCTGCAGAATCAGAGCATTGCAGAAGCAGGCGAGATCAGGCGTTAGCGGATGTTCATCCTTTGACACCCGTGATCTCATAGGGACCACTGTATGTCTCTTTTTCATCCGCATACAGATGAACATAAGGTCCCAGGTGTGAAAGGGGCCTAAATGTATAGTGGACAAATTTACATAGAAGTTGACATAGAAGTAGAAGACACATAGAAAACACTTACCTGTCTCTTACTGGTGCTGAGCTTTGGCTGCCTTCACTGGTTGGCATAGGATGTCACTACTGTGCATGCACACTAGGCATCCCAGCAAACATGCACTGTGCTGGCATGTAAAAGGAGCTACAACGCTGCATGTCTCTTCTGCACTAAAGAGCTGCCTGCGCGCTGTTATTTAATTTGTGCTTTAAAGCTAAACTTCATGACTATACTATAGTAAGAAATTAAGTCCTGCTAGATCACTTAAAAGGGGTTGTAAAGGTTCATGTATTTTCACCTTAATGCAGTTACAGTCCCCTCCTAGTTTAACTTACCTGAGCCAGTTCACCTGCTGCGTCCAGTCTGGCCATTGACTGGCTTGAGTGACTGGATTGATAGCAGCGCAGCCATTGGCTCACGCTGCTGTCATCACATCCAATGACGCTGCACGCTGGGGGCAAGTGATAGAGTGAGCGGCTATATCATGGAAGCACGGCCGTAAGAACTAACCCCCCATGGGAGGAGCCGAGACAGCCACCAATGGACCCCAGAAGACCAGGTTTGGGACCACTCTGTGCAAAACAAGCTGCACAGTGGAGGCAAGTATAACATGTTTATTTAAAAAAGTTTAAGAGGAACTTTAAATCAGAAAAAAAATAAAAGCAATGCAAAGCTTGCTAACTTTACTGTTTTTTTTTTTTAATACATTAACTGGTTAATGACCGCCGCATGCAGAATGGCACATCAACGTATATATACGTTGGTGCCTTGAGGGGGTCCGATCGGACCCACCCCGTACATACGGCGGTCCCTGTAGCTGTATATGCGATCCGGGATGAGGGGGCGGCTATTCGTTTTTGTCCGACCCCTCCGGATCACTCCCAATCCGCGCGCCCCCCCGCCTGCACTTCCTCTTCCTGTGTAAACACAGGAAGGGGGAAGTGATGTGATCTCTTCTCAGCGTTTTTTTCCCCAACCACCGCTGAGGAGAGATCACATCGCACAGTAAGTCTGCACTAACACTACACTGACACACACTACACATAGGCACATTATTTTTTGTGGCGCTTTTATTGTCAATTTTGCAGCGCTAGTCGAGCGCTTTTAACCCCTGCTGGTGGCCGAAAAAGGGTTAAAACCACCCACAAATCGCAGCAGCACTTTGCCGGCGGTATAGCCGCTGTGCCCATTCATTTCAATGGGCAGGAGCAGTATACACACCGCTCCAAAGATGCTGCTAGCAGGACTTTTTTTTGGGTTCTGCCAGCGCACCGCTCCAGTGTGAAAGCCCTCAGGACTTTTACATCGGAGAGACTATTTTTAGCGTTATAGCGCCTCAGTGTGAAAGGGGTCTTAGTAATGTGAAAAACTTGGCAGGCTGCCGTTTAAATACATACTTTTTTTTTTAATCGGGAGGGGGGTAGAATTGCAATCTCGATTCTTTAACAAATAATTGAGCAGCTCTAATAAACACCTGCTCAGGAAACCAATGACTACTGTTGTTGGCCCTACTACTGCAATATTCCAGGAGGCTTTGGTACGCTTACGACACCCTTCATAGAACACTTTGTATTTTCTTTAAAGTGGTACTTTAGTCGGAAAATTAAGTCCTGATAGCAGGTAGAAACAGGAGCAGTACTGGAGGCAATTTACAGCACACATCATTTTGGTAGCATAATTATTATTGTGGAATGTATGTTACTTGCTAAAGAACATTTTTTTATCACAATGTTTTGGGTAAAGTTTTGCTTTAACGAATACAAGACATTTTGAGATTTGACCAGATTTGTTTCTGAGCAGCTTGCCCTCTGCACACCAACCACAGGGGATCACTGCCATTATTTAGAAAAAGTTGCAGATTTTTTTTATTTTTTTTGAAAATTTCTCTTTCTGGACACAGAGATAAGGTACTGTGATGTCCCAACTTCAGTAAAGACATAAGGCATTCTATCAATTGTGGCAGTGCCCAGCTTGCAGACAGAAAGTCAATGGACACAGAACCATAAAGACCACAGCGATCAGTGTACAGTGATGAATCGCTCAGGTATGAGACACGGTGCCAAGCTGGACCAATTAGAGCCATGAGATGATCATTCATGGACAGTATGGGGAGCAGGTATCAGAGCCCCCTAGTAATGCATGCAGTGTGGGTCATGGGCATTGGTAGTGATATAATCAGCAGGTATACACTTGGAAGATATGGGATGATCATTCATGGACAGTACGGGGTGCAGGTTTTAGAGCTCCCCTAGTGTTGATGCATGCAGTGTATTCCATGGGCAGTGCTAGTCATGTGATCAGCAGGTATACAATGGAACATATTGGATGATCATTCATGGACAGTATGGGGTGCAGATAATAGAGCCCACCCCCCCAGTGTTAATGCAGACAGTGTATTCCATGGGCAGTGCTAGTCATGTGATCAGCAGGTATGCAATCAATGGCGGATCCAGAAAGGGGGGGGGGGGGCAACAGGGCAATTGCCGTTCCACCCGAGACAATCATGTCACACTCGCTTGATTTTTTTTATTTTTTAAATTAGGCTTTTTTAAACTGCCTTGCTGTGCATGGCTGCAACCACCTTTCCCTTCCCCCTCCGCCTGGCTGCAACCACCTTTCCCTTCCCCCTCCGCCTGGCTGCAACCACCTTTCCCTTCCCCCTCCGCCTGGCTGCAACCACCTTTCCCTTCCCCCTCCGCCTGGCTGCAACCACCTTTCCCTTCCCCCTCCGCCTGGCTGCAACCACCTTTCCCTTCCCCCTCCGCCTGGCTGCAACCACCTTTCCCTTCCCCCTCCACCTGGCTGCAACCACCTTTCCCTTCCCCCTCCGCCTGGCTGCAACCACCTTTCCCTTCCCCCTCCGCCTGGCTGCAACCACCTTTCCCTTCCCCCTCCGCCTGGCTGCAACCACCTTTCCTTCCCCTCCGCCTGGCTGCTCCCACACAGTAATAATTAAAATGATGTGCTTCAATCATCCTGACACCATATTAACCATGGTGCCGTGATGATTAAAGCGCTAACACCAGTCATTGCCCCTACAAATTTTGGCAGGGGCACTCCCGAGATTAGACTCTGGATCCACCCTATGCAATGGGAGGTATTTGGTGATCATCCATGGACAGTATGAGGCACAGGTATCAGAACCCCCTAGTGTTGATGCATGCATTGTGGGTGATGGGAAGTGCTAGTCATGTGATCAGCAGGCATACAATGGAAGATATTGGATGTTCACTCATGGACAGTATGAGGCACAGGTATCAGAGCCCCCCCTTAGTGTTGATGCATGCAGTGTATGCCATGGACAGTGCTAGTCATGTGATCAGCAGGTATGCAATGAAAGGCTCTGGTAGCTCACCCCATACAGAACACGTGTTTCCCCTGTGTGATGTCAGGGCCGCCCTATAAAGAGCCCACAGTATGAATGTCCTATATAGAGTGCGGGGGTCCAGGTCACACATCCCTCCCCGTGTATACAAGGCTCTGCTCACACCGGCACATGTCTCCTCTCCACGTTGTCTCTCCATCAACACCTTATCACAGCAAACATGGCCGTCGCCGCTGCAGCGGACTCCACAAGCTCACCCTTGTTTGGCTACAGCTCCCAATGTGTCCGGCACCTCCGAGACACAGCTCAGGTCCCGTCCACCAGACACCCGGCCTCCACCACTGCCAGCCGCCATCTTCACCACAGACTCACTCCACGCGCGTTACACGGGTCACGCCCCCTCCTTGTGACAACTGTCACCGCCGGCCAATAGGAAGCGTATATGGGCGTCAGAAGTAAAAATCCATCACGTCACCAGGCTCTGCCGCTGATCGACGGTGCATGAGGCTAGCGGCGCCAACCAATTAGATAAAGGAAAAGTCAATGAGGGGCGTATACGTTTTTAGAAACAGGGCTTTAGTGTGAATGGGACCACGCCTTTAAAGCAACTATAGCAACATGAAAGCGCACCAATCGGAATCAGAGGAGGTCTTCTTTGGTAGGGGGGAAAAAGAAGCTTTCATCAATGGGCCAGTGGCGCAATGGATAACGCGTCTGACTACGGATCAGAAGATTCTAGGTTCGACTCCTGGCTGGCTCGAAAATGATATTTTTTTAGGGATTCAGAGGTGTCATTTTTCTACTGGTGTCCCAAAACGTTTTAAAGACTTTGTCCACCGGGCCTATTTTGGCACTTCATGTAAAAATCTCTTTTTTTTTTTGCTATAAAATTAATCAGAACCCCCAAACATTATATATTTTTTTTTAGCAGACACCATAATAAAAAGGCGGTCATTGCAACTTTTTTTCTTGCACGGTATTTGAGCAATCATTTTTCAAACGCCTTTTTTTGGGGGAAAAAAAACGGTTTAATGAATTAAAAAATAACAAAAGAGTAAAGTTGGCCCATTTTTTTTTTGTATAATGTAAAAGATGATGTTACGCCGAGTAAATAGATACCTAACATGTCACGCTTTAAAATTGCGCACACTCATGGAATGGCGCCAAACTTCCGTACTTAAAAATCTCCATAGGCAACGCTTGATTTTTTTTTTACAGGTTACTATTTATGAGTTACAGAGGAGGTCTAGTGCTAGAATAGTTGCATACGCTCTAACGCACGCGACGATACCTCACATGTGGGGTTTGAACGGCGTTTACATATGTGGGCGGGACTTACATGCGTGTTCGCTGCTGATCGCGAGCTACTGGGGACAGGGGCTTTTTAAAAAAAAATGTTTTTTGTTTTATTTTTACTTTACTTCATGTTTTTTTACACTTTTAATTTTTTTTTTTTTTTTTTTTTTAAAGGAGCCGTCTCTTTCAGTGTGAAAGCAGCGGGAGCTGTAGCTGCTCAGGGTTGCACTGTAGTCACAAGGCCCAGCTTAGCGGCAGCAGCAGCAACATTTAAACCGCTCATCACATTCAGTGGACAAAAAAATTAAAAATGTTGTCTGCGCTTATCTGTGTGCAATTCAATTAATGTTTTAAACCAGGGGTCTCCAAACTGCGGCCCGAGGGCCAGATGTGGCCCTTTGCTAGCCTTTATCCGGCCCTTGGGCACTATTCCACCCACTTACACCAACAATGGGGAAATATTTCTTCCATCGATACCAATGATGGGATACTATTTCCCCTTTTAATAGGGGCACTCCTCCTCCTCCTCCTACTACTGACCACCAACCCTGAGGCCATATTTATTCTTACTGATGTCGGGCCCAGGACATTTCCTGCTCCCCGCTGGCCACTATCCGGCCCTCCTAAAGTCTGAAGGACAATAAACTGACCCTTTGTTTGAAAACTTTGGAGACCCCTGTTTTAAACCAAAACCTTACTTTTTTTTTTTTTTATAATTGACAATTTTTATGACATTTTGTCTTTTTTCAGTACAAAAATAAAATAAAAAATAATATTAACATTCTCAGGACAGCATACAAGCCTCCAATAAAAAATAAAAAAACTAAGGTGAGCAATATACACATAAGTATATCTGAAAGATAAATGATAACATAGCTCTAGATTAATAATAGTACAAAAACCACCATCTAACTTACTACATCAGCATATTAGTAACTCGTATAAGCGTAGTATACATATCCATGGGAAAGAAAATGAGAGAGAGAAAAAAAAAGGAGAGGAAAGGGGAAAAAATAACGACAGTTGAAATCAACCAGCTGGGCTCGAAACTCCTGGGCTCACAGGCTCATCCAAAGAAAAGGAAGAGATTCTAAGGCCCCTTTCACATTGGAGCAGGAGCCGCAGTGGCGGTATACCGATGGGATTGCTGCAGGAATCGGCCGCTAGCGGTGTGGTATTAACCCCCGCTAGCGGCCGATAAAGGGTTAATACTGCCCGCAATGCGCCTCTGCGCTATTCCTGCGGTTTTCCATTGTTTTAAGTGGGAAGGAGCGGTGAAGGAGTGGTATACACGCCGCTCCTCTCACCGCTCCAAAGATGCTGCTGACAGGAGATTTTTTTCTTCCCCGCCAGCATCGCCTCAGTGTGAAAGCCCTTATCGCCTCAGTGTGAAACATTTTTTTTAGCCCTGTACCGCCTGAAAAACTCCTCAGTGTGAAAGGGGTCTTAGGCTCCATTCACACTAATGCTTTTTTTGATGCATTTTGCAGAAAACCAAGGACATTTTTTAACATGGTTTCCTATGGAACATGTTCACATCAATGCTTTTTTGTGCCTCTGTGTTTTTGGAAAGGGTCAGGGACTTTTTTTCCTGCAAAGAGCAGCATTTTGCATGTAATAGTATTCAATGGACCAGCATCAAAAACGCAAGTAACGTGTTTTTACCGCGATTTTTTTTTAACCTGTTTATATCTGGTTGTTAAAGGAAATGTAAAAAAAAAAAAAAAAAAAACGCAAATCGCGGGAAAAACGCACGTCAAAAAACAGAGCAAGCACCGCAAAAACGCTCAACAGCAACATGCATAGGAGTGAATCGAGCCTAAGGCCGGATTCACACTAGTGCGGTGCATATTTCAGCTCTCTTATCTCTGCAGAGAGATAAGAGAGCTGTTCAGCAGATCATCTCAGTTTTAGCTGCAAATTTGGAGACCTGGGAGAGGGGAGGGGGAAGTGTATTGAGGAGAATGAGAGAAATCCTGATGAGAAATGAACACATCTGCGAATCAGATGCGTACCCATAGAAGATAATGGGCCTGAATTCACACCTGAGCCGCACTGCGCGCTGGTTCCCGCATTGCATATATGTGTACCTAGGCTCCAGGTCAATAGTCGCCTTCCCCTGCTCAGGCTACTCAGCTGTTCAATCTCCTTCCACTCTCCTCACTGAGCTGGCTTTGTATAGACTCCATGTCCCATCAGTATAAAATATACACGCCCATTGTGTAGTATAAAAAGGTTTCACATTTATTGCATAATATCCACTTACATTAACAGTGCACTTTAAAAGATCATCCAATGGGGCAGCAGCCATAGGCATATGGAAGCTGATGTCCCGTCGGATGATTTTTTTAAAGTCTTAAGTTTTAATGTAAGAGGTGACATTGATAGGCGGCACTGATAGGTGACACTGGTGGGCATTAATAGGCCAGACATCCCAAGTCTCCCGCGAGTTGCGGGAATCTCCCACATTTGACTGCGGACTCCCGGATGCCCGCGAGTGCCGGGCGATCTCCTGGCTGGGCCTGTCACTCAGCCACAGACAAAACACAGAAAAGCCAGAGTGGCCGACTGGAGTATGCGACTTTTGACCTGGAGCCTAGGTACACATATATGCAATGCGGGAACCAGCGTGATTCAAGCGTCGGTTTCTGCATCGCATCTCTCCCACAGGCTGATCACACTGCCCTCTGCAAAACGCTGCGGGTGTCAATACAATGTTAATGACACCCCTAGATCGGTTCACAGATCGCAGTGTGAAGTATGGATTCAGACAGGAATCGGATCGTATAGGTGAGAACACCCATGCGATCCGAATCCAGGAAAAAAAAAAGTCCCTGCACTATTTTCCTATAGCTATTAGCGTGAGGGAAAAAAAACCCTGATTGTGATCATTGTTTTTACATCACGTGATCAGCTGTCATTGGCTGACAGCTAATCATGTGGTAAGGGGCTGGGATCTCTTTGACTCGCTCGGGAGGACGTACATGGATGCCCTCCTGGACATTTAGACATTTAGACCTGTGCTGTAGCCGTCTTTCGGCTATAGCGCGGTCGTGAGGAGGTTAAAGGGAAAAATATTTAAAAGAAGAAAAGCACTACTAATTGAACTATAGTCCTCTGGGGCTGTCACATTTGTTATATTTTATTGTGCACAAGAAAGTTTCTCACGGAATAATGAAAGCAGTTTTGTGGTTTGAAAGTAAGGTTTTGGTTTAAAAACATTGGATAAACATGAAATAAATAAAAATACAATAAATAGTTTCTAGACGCCATAACGTTTGCGCAAACCAATCAATATGCACCTATTGCGATTTTTTTTCTTACAAAAACCTCTATGTGTTTGGGCAAAGCAGTGCTATATCACCAAAAATGGCCTTGTCAGGAAAAGCGTAAAACCCTTCGAGGCTGAAGTGGTTAAAGCGGGGTTCCACCCGCGATTTTTTTTTTTTTAAAGTCAGCAGCTACAAACAATGTAGCTGCTGACTTTTAATAAGGACACTTACCTGTCCTAGGCCCCCATAATTTCAGCCCTCCCAAGGCCGATCCCTCAATCCTGGCAGCTCCTGGCACTGCCATCCTCACTAAGGGAAACAGGCAATGGAGCCTTGCGGCTTCACTGCCCATTTCCTACTGCGCATGCGCGAGTTTAGCGGCGCTTTGTGAATGGGCGGCTGCTTTCTGGGATACACACAGTTCCCAGAAGACAGCGCGCCCCATTCCCCAGAAGACACTGCAAGGAGGAAGAAGACCTGCCGCAGTATGGGAAGAGGCAGATTAGGAAGATCCGCATAGCAACCGCCATTTCTGGTAAGTCAATTTTTTATTTTTTTGCAGGATTTTGGTGTATTTTTTTTTTTTTTTAGAGTGGACCTTCACTTTAGGCATCTGTGCAGAAAAAAGCAAGCACATGTTTTCCATTAATTATTTAAATTTTAATATTTACTCCATAATGCCATTTCTAAAAGTAATTAAATCAATAGCTCTCGGATAACACCAATGTTCTGTGAGATGTAGACCTGAACATTATTTCAGTGGTTCCTCAAGACCTCCAAGGTAAACATGTTGGGAAACCTTGCTCCAGATTGTATATATCAAATTTCCGAAGACTTTCCGGATATATTTTATCCCTTAGACTTTTCATCTCTGGGCTTGTTCTAGCTCATCAATATATTTTTGTAAGTGATTCTAAAAAAACGAAGGATCTGCATAGGTGAATCAGGAGCGCATTTTTTCCTGCTGGTGATCCATCTAGCGATATGCTCTAGAATTCTGTTCACTTTTCCCACTGCCTGGCCACACTGCTTAATTTGAAATCACTTGAAATATGTACTCCCAATTTTTTTCCCTCTGTATTGTGATCTAACTCTGCACCTCCAATATTGTACTCTATTAAAATGGTTGGAAATCCTTACATACCGTGCATGCGGAAAGTATCCATAGAGCTTCACCTTTTTCACATTTTGTTATGATACACCAAAGTGGATTAAATTCATTATTTTCCTCTTAATACTACAAACCATACCCAATAATGACAACGTGAAAGAAGTTTGTTTGAAATCCTTGCAAACTTATTAAAAATAAAAAATGAAAAAAATCCCATGTACATAATTATTCACAGCCTTTGCCATGACACTCAAAATTGAGCTCAGGTGCACCCTGTTTCCACTCATCATCCTTGAGGCATTTCTATAAATTGATTGGAGTCCGCCTGTGGTAAATTCAGTTGATTGGACATGATTTGGAAAGGCACACGCCTGTCTATATAAGATCTCATAGTTAACATTGCATGTCAGAGCACAAACCAAGCCATGAAGCCAAGGAATTGTCTGTAGACCTCCGAGACAGGATTGTATCGAGGCAAAGATCTAGGGAAGGGTACAGAAAAAAAGAGATTTTTTAATACAGCTTACCTGTAAAATCTTTTTCTTTCTCGTACATCACGGGACACAGAGCGGCATATTCATTACTATACGGGATGTCCGAAAGCAGTGCTTTAATGAGGGGAGGGAGACATCTTCCAAAAAAGGATTTAATTTAGAGGTATACTCAAATACTAGTAAATCCAACTTAGACAAGAAATGTAAATCTGAAATCTAAATCAAGGGAGCCCCCTCAGATCCTGAGGAGCTTGAATCGCGGCCTGTAGTACTGCCTGTCCAAAAGGCTGTATCCGCATTCCTTCTTACGTCCAATTGATAAAAATTTTGTAAACATGTGGACTGACGACCACGTTGCTGCCTTGCATATTCGAGCCATAGAGATCTGATGATGTGCTGCCCAGGAGGTGCCCATGGCCCTGGTAGAATGGGCCTTTACCGACAAAGGAGGAGGCAACCTCTTCAAACCGCAGGCCTGAATGACTAATTGTTTAATCCATCTTGCGATGGTGGATCAAGCAGCTGCCTGACCCATCTTGGGCCCTTCCGGTAAAACGAACACCACATCTGTTTTCCGAACCTTCTCTGTAGCTTTAAGATAGGCCTTTATGGCCCTGACAATATCCAACGTATGCAGCAACCCCTCTTTTCTAGAGGTGGGTTTTGGAAGAAGGATGGAAGTACCACATCCTAGTTCAAGTGGAAACTGGATATAACCTTTGGTAGAAAGGAAGGATGAGGACGGAAACTCGCCCTATTCTTATGTAAAATGAGATATGGGGGCTGATTTACTAATGAAGCTGCGCTGCGCCGGTACATGCCTTAATAGGTGCGCTGGATGAAGCCCTAATTAGGCGCATGAACCGGCCGCAGCAGCAGCGCGATGTGATTGATAAGTAAAGCCGCCGCCGAACTCCCTGTATAAGTCTATGGGGGGAAATCTTAATTGTAAATTTTAAAGGCTAATCTGCAAGTTTTGTCCTAAAAAGTGTTTGGGGACCTCAGTCCTGCCCCAGGGGACATGTACCAATGCTATTTTTAATTTTTAAAACGGCCGTTTTTTTGGGAGCAGTGATTTTAATAATGCTAAAAGTGCAATAATAGTAATTTTTCTTTAAATTTCGTACCATGGGATCTCTAATGTCAGCATGTGAAAAAGCGCATGTTTCCCGTGGTTAGAACTGTCTCTGCACAAAATGTCATTTTTCAAAGGAAAAAAGCCATTTAAAACTGACTCGCGGCAATAATGAATTGTCGGCTCCCGGCAATTGCAGGAGAATTCATTCATTAAAAAAACGAAAAAAAAAAAGCGTGGGGGTCCCCCCAAATTCAATAACCAGACCCTTTAGGTCTGGTATGGATATTAAGGGGAACCCCGCCATCAATTTAAAAAAAAAAATGACGTGGGGTTCCCCCCAAATATCCATAACCAGACCCTTCAGGTCTGGTGTGGAATTTAAGGGGAACTCCAGCCCAAATTATAAAAAAAAATGGCGTGGAGTCCCCCCTAAAATCCACACCAGACCCCTTATCCGAGCACGTTGACCTGGCCGGCCGCAGAAAAGAGGGGGGGACAGAGCGCGCCCCCCCCCCCTCTCCTGAACCGAACCAGGCCACATGCCCTCAACATTGGGAGGGTACTTTGGGGTGCCCCCCAAAACACCTTGTCCCCATGTTGATGAGGACAAGGGTCTCTTCCCCACAACCCTTGCCCGGTGGTTTTGGGGGTCTGCGGGCAGGAGGCTTATCGAAATCTGTAAGACCCCTTTAACAAAGGGGCCCCCCAGATCCTGGCCCCCCCCTGTGAAATGGTAATGGGGTACCTTGTACCTCTACCATTTCACGAGAAAAAAAATGTAAAGGGTTAAAAACGACAAGAGCCGGTTTTTGACAAGTCCTTTATTATCTTCTTTCTTCTTTCCTTCAGGTTTCTTCCTTCTTCTTCTTCCTCTGCTTCTGTCTTGGGTCTTCTATTCCCGCATCTTGCCCGGCGTGTTCTTCCATCTTTTTCTCCTTCTGCTGTCCTTCTCGTCCGCATCTTCTTCTTGTTCTTCTTCGCCGGAGGCGCCGCTTCCAATTGAAATCCCCGCTGTCTGCCGGACCACGCCCCCCCTCTGACGCCACGGGCAAGCTCTTAGGAGTGTGCTGCAAGTGCGTCAGAGGGGGGCGTGGTCACAAGTCAGAGGGCGGGCAATTCAATTTGAAGCTTGTGCGCGGCTTTTTCTTTGCCAGAGTCGCCGCTTCCAATTGAATTGCCCGCTTTCTGGAACATGTGACCACGCCCCCCTCTGACGCACAGGCACCACACGGGGACTTTCCTAAGAGCTTGCCCGTGGCGTCAGAGGGGGGGCGTGGTCCGGCAGACAGCGGGGATTTCAATTGGAAGCGGCGCCTCCGGCGAAGAAGAACAAGAAGAAGATGCGGACGAGAAGGACAGCGGAAGGAGAAGAAGATGGAAGAACACGCCGGGCAAGATGCGGGAATAGAAGACCCAAGACAGAAGCAGAGGAAGAAGAAGAAGGAAGAAGAAACCTGAAGGAAAGAAGAAAGAAGATAATAAAGGACTTGTCAAAAACCGGCTCTTGTCGTTTTTAACCCTTTACATTTTTTTTCCTCGTGAAATGGTAGAGGTACAAGGTACCCCATTACCATTTCACACAGGGGGGGGGGCGGGATCTGGGGGGCCCCTTTGTTAAAGGGGTCTTCCAGATTTCGATAAGCCTCCTGCCCGCAGACCCCCACAACCACCGGGCAAGGGTTGTGGGGAAGAGACCCTTGTCCTCATCAACATGGGGACAAGGTGTTTTGGGGGGCACCCCAAAACACCCTCCCAATGTTGAGGGCATGTGGCCTGGTTCGGTTCAGGAGAGGGGGGGGGCCGCGCTCTGTCCCCCCCTCTTTTCTGCGGCCGGCCAGGTCAACGTGCTCGGATAAGGGTTCTGGTGTGGATTTTAGGGGGGACTCCACGCCATTTTTTTTTTAATTTGGGGTGGAGTTCCCCTTAAATTCCACACCAGACCTGAAGGGTCTGGTTATGGATATTTGGGGGGAACCCCACGTCATTCTTTTTTTACAATTGACGGCGGGGTTCCCCTTAATATCCATATTTTTTTTCAGAATGTCATTTTGTGCAAAGACATATTTCTAACCACAGGAAAAGTGCGCTTTTTCACCTGCTGACATCCCCCCCCCTCCCCCCCCCATGGTACGAATTTTAAAATAATTATTCAAATGACGTGGGGTTCTATCCAAATTCCATTACAGGCCCTTCAGGTCTGATATGAATATTAAGGGGAACCCCGCCGTCAATTTAAAAAAAAAAATGACGTGGGGTTCCCCCCAAATATCCATAACCAGACCCTTCAGGTCTGGTGTGGAATTTAAGGGGAACTCCACCCCAAATTAAAAAAAAAATGGCGTGGAGTCCCCCCTAAAATCCACACCAGACCCCTTATCCGAGCACGTTGACCTGGCCGGCCGCAGAAAAGAGGGGGGGACAGAGCGCGGCCCCCCCCTCTCCTAAACCGCACCAGGCCACATGCCCTCAACATTGGGAGGGTGTTTTGGGGTGCCCCCCAAAACACCTTGTCCCCATGTTGATGAGGACAAGGGTCTCTTCCCCACAACCCTTGCCCGGTGGTTGTGGGGGTCTGCGGGCAGGAGGCTTATCGAAATCTGGAAGACCCCTTTAACAAAGGGGCCCCCCAGATCCCGGCCCCCCCCCCTGTGTGAAATGGTAATGGGGTACCTTGTACCTCTACCATTTCACGAGAAAAAAAAATGTAAAGGGTTAAAAACGACAAGAGCCGGTTTTTGACAAGTCCTTTATTATCTTCTTTCTTCTTTCCTTCGGGTTTCTTCTTCCTTCTTCTTCTTCCTCTGCTTCTGTCTTGGGTCTTCTATTCCCGCATCTTGCCCGGCGTGTTCTTCCATCTTCTTCTCCTTCCGCTGTCCTTCTCGTCCGCATCTTCTTCTTGTTCTTCTTCGCCGGAGGCGCCGCTTCCAATTGAAATCCCCGCTGTCTGCCGGACCACGCCCCCCCTCTGACGCCACGGGCAAGCTCTTAGGAAAGTCCCCGTGTGGTGCCTGTGCGTCAGAGGGGGGCGTGGTCACATGTTCCAGAAAGCGGGCAATTCAATTGGAAGCGGCGACTCTGGCAAAGAAAAAGCCGCGCACAAGCTTCAAATTGAATTGCCCGCCCTCTGACTTGTGACCACGCCCCCCTCTGACGCACTTGCAGCACACTCCTAAGAGCTTGCCCGTGGCGTCAGAGGGGGGCGTGGTCCGGCAGACAGCGGGGATTTCAATTGGAAGCGGCGCCTCCGGCGAAGAAGAAGAAGGAGAAGATGCGGACGAGAAGGACAGCGGAAGGAGAAAAAGATGGAAGAACACGCCGGGCAAGATGCGGGAATAGAAGACCCAAGACAGAAGCAGAGGAAGAAGAAGATGGAGGAAGAAGAAACCCAAAGGAAAGAAGAAAGAAGATAATAAAGGACTTGTCAAAAACCGGCTCTTGTCGTTTTTAACCCTTTACATTTTTTTTCTCGTGAAATGGTAGAGGTACAAGGTACCCCATTACCATTTCACACAGGGGGGGTCGGGATCTGGGGGGCCCCTTTGTTAAAGGGGTCTTCCAGATTTCGATAAGCCTCCTGCCCGCAGACCCCCACAACCACCGGGCAAGGGTTGTGGGGAAGAGACCCTTGTCCTCATCAACATGGGGACAAGGTGTTTTGGGGGGCACCCCAAAACACCCTCCCAATGTTGAGGGCATGTGGCCTGGTTCGGTTCAGGAGAGGGGGGGCCGCGCTCTGTCCCCCCCTCTTTTCTGCGGCCGGCCAGGTCAACGTGCTCGGATAAGGGGTCTGGTGTGGATTTTAGGGGGGACTCCACGCCATTTTTTTTTAATTTGGGGTGGAGTTCCCCTTAAATTCCACACCAGACCTGAAGGGTCTGGTTATGGATATTTGAGGGGAACCCCACGTCATTTTTTTTTACAATTGACGGCGGGGTTCCCCTTAATATCCATACCAGACCTAAAGGGTCTGGTTATAGAATTTGGGGGGACCCCCACGCTTTTTTTTTGGTGTTTTTAATGAATGAATTCTCCTGCAATTGCCGGGAGCTGACAATTCATTATAGCCGCGAGTCAGTTTTAAATGGCTTTTTTCCTTCAGAATGTCATTTTTCACATGCTGACATTACACCCAGGGCCGCCATCAGGGGGGTACAGGCAGTACACCTGCAGGGCCGCCATTAGGGGGGTACAGGCATTACACCGCCCGGGGGTCCCCAGGGGCCCGGATGGGAACCACCCTAAAAAAAAAAATAACATTTTTTTTTTTTTTTTATGGCTCCGAAGGTCCCCAGGGGCCCGGAGGCCACTAAGGGCCCCAGATGGCAAGCCCTTTTTTTTAACAAAAAATATATATATTTAAAAAAATATATATATTTTTTTTATATATTTTTCTTTTTTTTTTTTATTAAAGGGCCAATTTTTTTTCTTTTCTTTTTTTAGAGGTCCGGAGGTCCACAGGGACCTGGAGATCTCCAGGGCCCCAGATGACAACCCCCCTTTTTTTCTAAAATAAATATTTTTTTTTTAATTTTTAATTTCTTTTATTTATATATATATATATATATATATATTATTTATTATTATTATTATTATTATTAAAGGGCCCAGAGGTCCCCAGGGCCCCATGTGTCAAACCCCCTTTTTTTATAATTGTTTATTTTTTTTTTTTTTATACATTTTTTTTATATATATATTTTTTTTATTAAAGGGCCCAGAGGTCCCCAGGGCCCTGGAAGGCAACCCCCTTGTTTTTTAATTTTTTTATATAAATGTTATATTTAAAAAAAATATATATATATATTTTCTCTCTCTTTTCTTTTTATTTTATAAAGAGCACAGAGGTCCCCAGGGCCCCAGATGGCAACCCCCCTTTTTTAGATATATTTTTCTTTATTTCTTCTTTTTGTAAAGGGCCCCCCCGCTCCTCAATTTGCGGCACCACCCCCCCCCCCCCCGCGCTTCTCAATTTCATGCGGCAGCACCCCCCCCCCCCCGGTTCTCTGCTCCAGGGGGCCCATGCCTGAAGCTGTGTAAGGGGCCCCAAAATTCCTGATGGCGGCCCTGTACACCTGTAAGGGGCCCGGGGGTCCGGAGGTGCCCAGATGCCTGGAGGCCCCCCAGATGGTAACCCCCCTCTTTTTTTTTTTGGTATATATATTTTTTAGTTGGTTTTTGTTGGATTTTTTATTAAAGGGCCAATTTTTGAAATTTAATATTTTTTAGCAGTCCGGAGGTCCCCAGGGGCCCAGAGGCCCCCAGGGCCCCGGGTGGCAACCCCCCATATTTTTTGTTATTAAAGGGCCAATGTTTTGTTTTAGGGGTCTGGAGGTCCCCAGTGGCCCGGAGATCCCCCACCTTTAAAAAAAAAAAAGAAAAAAAAATTTATATATTTTTATATATTTTTTGGTTATTTTTTTAACATATATATATATATATATAATATAATTATGAAAGCTCCCAGATGACAACCTTTTTGCTTATAAAAATGTTATAAACATTTTCCCCAGGTTTGTTATTTTTTACTTTAGTCGAGAGAGAGGAGCTGGACTTGCAATCGCCATCCTTCTCCATGCCCCCGGTGGCAATGGTGGGTGTGAGGGGGGCCTCCCACTCACCCCACCTGCTACACTTGGGAGCCCGATGGGACAGAGGGACTCCCCCTATGAGGGAGTGTAGCCCACCCAGCCAGCCCTGTAGGTCCTTCGCCTCCCTTTATTTTAGGAGACCTCATGGCCAAAGTGCGTGCAAGTGTGGTGTTTTTTGTGGGGGGGGGGGGGGGGTGGGCGTACTAAGCACAGGCGTACCTTGCATAGCACACCCACCGGGAGCCAGGCTGACACCACCAAACTCAATTCACATGTAGCCGAGACCGGGATCCGAACCCTTGGCTGCAGAGGTAAACGGCTTGTCAGCGCAGTGCCATTCATGTTGAGCCACCGCAGCTCCCACCCCATGTTATTTTTTTTTAGATTTTTGGTAGTTATTTTTTATTAAAGGGCCCAGAGCTCCCAAGGCAACCCCCTTTTTTATTATTTTTTATATATATATATATAGATATTTTAATTTATTTTTCATTAAAGGGCCCAGAGGTTTATTTTTATTAAAGGGCCCAGTGGTCCCCAGGGCCCCCGGATGGCTACCACCCTTTTTAATATATATTTTTCTATATGTATTTTTTAGTAAAGGAACCCCCCGCTTATCAAATTGCGGCAGCCCCCCCCCCCTTCTCAATATCAGGCGGCACCCCCCCCCCCTGTTCTCTGCTCCAGGGGGCCCATGCCTGAAGCTGTGTAAGGGGCCCCATAATTCCTGATGGCGGCCCTAATTGCCCCCCCCCCCATGGTACGAAATTTCAACGAATTTTTCACTTTTATTGTTGCACTTTAACCACTTCCATACCGCGCCTATTCTGGCACTTCTCTCCTTCATGTAACAATTATATTTTCTTTCTTGAAAATTACTCAGGACCCCCAAACATTATATATATTTTATTAACAAACACCCTAGGGAATAAAGTGGCGGCCATTTTTGCGGACACATTTCCAACAGTATTTGCGCCAAAATTTTTCAAACGTTTTTTTTTTGTTTGGCTTTCAAAAAAAAAAACCTGTTTCATGAATGACAAAATAAGAAAGCAGTAAAGCTAGCCCAATTTTTAGGGATAAGGTAAAAGATGATGTTACACCGAGTAAATAGATACCTAACTAGTCACGCTTTCATATTGTGCACACTCATGGAATGGCGCTAAACTTCGTTATTAAAAATCTCCATAGGCAAAGCTTGACTTTTTTTTCTCAGGTTACCACTTTGGAGTTACAGAGGAGGTCTAGTGCTAAAATTATTGCTCTCACTCTAACGCACGCTATGATACCTCACATGTGGGGTTTGAAGGATGTTTACATATGTGGGTGGGACTTGCATGCGTGTTCGCTTCTGAGTGCGAGCTACTAGGGACAGGAGCATTTAAATTCCTTTTTTATTTTATTTTTTAACTTAATATTTTCATTTTTGCACTTGTTTGTCCCTTTTTTGTATTATTTTTCACTTTTCTTCCTATTACAAGGAATGTAAACATCCCTTGTAATAGGACTAGTGTGTGACAGGTCCTCTTTATAGAGAAAGGCGGGGTCAATTAGACCCCACATCTGTCCTCCAGGCTGGAAAGCATGGAATTGGTAAAAAAAAAAAAAACATCTCATGCTTTCAGCTGCGATCATGTTCGTTCAGCACAGTAGTGTAGTGTGTAGCATGTTCACCTAGCAGCAAAAGGGTTGCTGGTTCGAATCCCGCCCGTGACACTATCTGCCTGGAGTTTGCATGTTCTCCCTGTGCGGGTTTCCTCCCACAATCTAAAAACATGCTGTAAATTGGATCCTGTCTAAATAAGCCCTAATATGCAGTAGGATATTTAGGTTTTGTGCTGCCCTAGGCCTGACCAAATTTTGGCACCCCCTAATAGAAAAATGACCCACCCTTCCTGTCAAGGTCACACCCTGTTTTTTTATGACCCACCCAGGAATTTTCAGGGGACACACACAAGTTCTGTGGGGGGGGGGGACCTGGGGGGGCCCTTAATTTGCCTAGTTTTTCGATCACTTCCTGTTTGGCTATGGGGCAGGAAGTGAAGGCCAATCTCCCCAAACGGACAGGGATAATACAAAATAAACTGACAGAGCTTCTAAACCCCCCCCCCCCCAACTATATCCAAAATGAAAGAAATCAAAAAAATAAAAGTGATGATTATTGTTCCAGTTTAACCCCAAATTTCAGATCATTCTATTGAGAGGCTTAAGAAAATATAACCATGCCAATAGGCCAGGATCCAGCGTTGCTAATATGTATGAATGTGTGTTAGGGACCCCCACAAACACCACCCAATGTTAAATCAACTATTTTCTTGTTTGTTTTGGGGATGCCTGCACCCCTGATAGGGTAAAGACACCTCACAAATGTTGTCACTTTCTACTTAATTCATTCACTTCCTGCCACACAGCCAAACAGGAAGTGAGGGAAACACCTGAGTAATGTTTTGTTGGGGACACAGATCAATCTAAATAGTTTCCCATTTTGGAAATTGCATTTTGCTGTGTACACCCCAAATTAGTAGGAATCTTGGACTTTGGGGTCCATTTACTAAAGGCAAATCCACTTTGCACTACAAGTGGACAAGCAAGGAAGAAAAATAAAAACTTGGCGGGATTGGAAGTAAAAACCATCAGTGCTTCCCTTCTGATTTTCATTGCCTACGCTTCTACTGCAGAGCGGCTTTGCCTTTACTAAACCCCAAAATAACTAATCATTTGGGGTGTCCACTGCAGTGCAATTTGCTTAATGGTGACACTAGTTAGATTGACCTGTGTCCCGAAGAAAAGACCATTGGTAGGGTTTTAACCTCACTTCCTGTTCAGCTGTGTGACAGGAAGTAAAGCCAATTTTAGGAAAAGGGACACAAAGCCCAACCTAAAAACACTAGCAGGGGTTCTAACACTCAATTGGCTTCCCTCAAACAACCCACAATTAGAATAGGATTGTCTTGTGCTAGTTTCAAGCACAGCGCTGTAAATCAGCACTTCAAGCCTGTCCAAAAAAAATACACCACCCCCCCCCCCCTCCAACAGGCCATGTTTGCAGCTTTTCCTACATCTTGCACATGTGCTTTAAAAAGTCAGTCTGGACATCAGTTCTAGGAAACAATACTTACCGCTTTGTCCTTCCTTTTCTGGTGACTAAACATTTCATGCATACACACCAGGAAAGAGCTTAGAGACAAATCACACTTGATGGTTTAGGCCCAAACTATTTCAGCTGCAGCGGTTGAAATCCATAGCATGAAAAAAATATCACAAAACAAACTTCAAAATTTGAAAGCAATTTTATTGGTCCACAAAACAAGGAAAGCAAAACAAAAAATTACAAATAAACACACCAAAAATATATAAAAATACCTAAAAACAAAAAAGACCAACGTTTATTTCACAGTCATTGGAAAATAAATCATGCTTTTGAAATAACAGGATAGACCCACAGGATTAAAACATTAGTCATTAACATCTTGAGAGACATTTTGCAAAATTATGTAGCAGAGAAAACATCAAAAAATACAAAACTTGCTCCAAAACATCTCTGTTTCACTCCGCCATTCCTTCCAGCCAGCAAACCTGACCCCTCTGAGGGGCAGCTGACATCTGCACTATCCACGCTTTTTATAACATGTGTGCTAATGAACCAATTGGAAACACATGAAGAAATGTCAGCCTCTAGTTTGTGTGCACTTGTAACTGCTTACACCTGTTAAGGATGTCCTTAAAGCGTTGGTTCTGCGGGAAAAACATATTTTTTTTTAACTATGATGCTGCCGCTGTTACTAAAGCAAACGTTACACTCACCAGTCCTATGTTTGGAGCCACGATCGTTCCGATTTTGAGATAAAGGATGTTTTATAAAACGTATAGATGGACGTTTCCATCTTGTGTGTGGGCACTCCTCAAGCCCACCACTCTTTACTTCCGGGATGCGGCGAATGCTGTCTCAGCATTCACCGCTCTATCCCGCGCATGTGCAGTGTTGAGGCGAGCCGCGCCGTCAACACTGCAGAGTTGCCATCGCAACGGCCGGCGTCATAATGACCCGCCCCGTTGTGACGAGACACATGTGATTACAGCACAGCGCGTCTCCTGGGATTCACTCAGGAGACATAGCGCTGGTCGGGGGAGAAAGAAGATACACGCCCACTCCCCCGCGGTGGTTTTGATGGACAGCTCAGATAAGGCAGCAGAAACAGGGTAAGGATCGTTATTAAAAAAAAAACAATATGGATTATTTACACACGATGGCTAGCAGTTTGATTGGGCAAAAGTATAAATTTAGGGTGAACCTCCACTTTAACCACTTGTGACCGGCCCCACGTCCAAAGACGTCACGTTTTTGAAGATGGATATCTCGGTAACGGCAGCAGCTGCTGCCACAACCGAGATATCCATCTCTTCGTGGGGCGGTCCTGTTAACGATAACGGCGGTCATCGCGGCGGATTCGCCGCGAGATCGCCGTTACCGGCGGCGGGAGAGGGTGCCCCCCCCCTCCCGCCGCTCTCCCGCGCCCTCCGCCGCTTACCGTAGCCGTCGGTAGCGGCGGAGGCGATCGGGTCCGCTCGTTGTCTGTCCGGGGATGTGACTGAGGGAAAAAATGTCCCTCAGCCGTCCCCCTCTCTCTGCTGGGCGGAAGTGACGTCAAAACGTCATTTCCGCCCAGCGTCTTAAAGAGACATTTAATATGTTTACATTTTGACTTATTTTTTTTTTTTTTTTTTTTTTTTTTTTTTTGCATTTAAGCCTGAATATGAGATCTGAGGTCTTTTTGACCCCAGATCTCATATATAAGGGGACCTGTCATGCTTTTTTCTATTACAAGGGATGTTTACATTCCTTGTAATAGGAATAAAAGTGATAATTTTTTTATTTTATTTTTTTTCAGTGTTAAAAATTATAAAATAAATAGAAATAAAAACCAAAACCAAAAAAAAAATTTTTTAAAGTGCCCCGTCCCGACGAGCTCGCGCGCAGAAGCAAACGCATACGCGAGTAGCGCCCGCATATGAAAACGGTGTTCAAACCACACAAGTGAGGTATCGCCGCGATCGTTAGAGCGAGAGCAATAATTCTAGCCCTAGACCTCCTCGTCATCTCAAAAAATGCAACCTGTAGAATTTTTTAAACGTCGCATATCGAGATTTTTAAGGGTAAAAGTTTGACGCCATGCCACGAGCGGGCGCAATTTTTATGCGTGACATGTTGGGTATCATTTTACTCGGCGTAACATTATCTTTCACAATATATAAAAAAATTGGGCCAAATTTATTGTTGTCTTATTTTTTAATTCAAGAAAGTGAATTTTTTCCAAAAAAAGTGCGCTTGTAAGACCGCTGCGCAAATACGGTGTGAGAAAAAGTATTGCAATGACCGCCATTTTATTCTCTAGGGTGTTAGAAAAAAAAATATATATAATGTTTGGGGGTTTTAAATAATTTTCTAGCAAAAAAAACTGTTTTAGTCTCGTAAGCACCGAATCTGAAAAACAGGCTCGGTAATGAAGTGGTTAAATTACTAAGCCAAAAAAACAGCTTTCTGAGCATGCTCAGAAAGATGCATGTCATTTTCAGGCTGAAACTTCCAGCTTCTTTTTCTAAGTGTTCGAGCATGCCCAGTTCACTCGAAATGCAGTACCAGAATCAAATCTGCAATGGCGGATGAAAGCATTAGAGGTGTTTAATTTTTTTTTGGTCCCCCTGAACTGATGCTTTACAAGCTGAACGGGAGGTCTTATCGAATTTTTACGTAACAAACATAAATAATAATAATTTAAACGCCCCTGTCCCTAGTAGCTCGCAGTCAGAAGCGAACAAGCAGCATTTTTTTTGTTTCCGGTTACCAGTTTAGATTTACAGATGAGGTCTAGTGCTAAAAGTATCCCTCTCGCTCTTACGCACGCTAAGATACCTCACATGTGTGGTTTGAAGGATGTTTCCATATGTGGGCGGGCCTTAAATGTGTAAGTCCACATATTGAACCCCCGTTCAAACCCCACATGTGAGGTATCATAGCGTACGTTAGAGCGAGAGCAATACTTTTAGCACTAGACCTCCTCTGTAAATCTAAACTGGTAACCTGAAACACATCAAAAAGCGTTGCCTATGGGTATTTTCAAGTACTGAAGTTTGGCCCCATTCCATGAGTGTGTGCAATATTAAAGTGTAACATGTTGGGTATCTATTTACTCGGTGTAACATCATCTTTCACATTATGGCCATAAATTGGGCTAACTTTAGTGTATTCTTAATTTGTAACCACTTGAGCCCCAGAGCATATTACTGGTCACTGACGGGGCCAGTTTTTGCATTTCAACACTGCGTCATTTTGACTGACAATTGAGTGGTTGTGCGACGTGGCCCCCAAACAAATTTGGCGTCCTCATTTCCCACCCCCAAAAAATGTTTAATTTATTTTTTTGGGTGGTATTTGATCACCTCTGCGTTTTTTCTTATTTTTGCTTGAACCAAAAATATAGCGACAATTTGGTAAATAAAAAGACATCTTTTTTACTGTTTGCTATAATAAATCTCCCCCAAAATATGGCGGAGAACAACGGGGGCGTCGCCACTCCTCGGTCTTCTAGCCGTTTTCTGCCGGGGGGGGGAAACACCCACCCATGCTCTCCGCCATGCTCGACTGGCCCCCACCCCAAAATTAAGCTCCTTTACATCCGGGGGGGGCCGGCCGAAAACAGAGGAGAACAACGGGGGTGTCGCCCCACCTCGGGCTTCTCCGCTTCTGCCTGGCTCCTCCCGAGGCCAGGGCTTCTTTCGCCGTCTTCCGCCGGAGGGCGCCACTCTCCGGGCTTCTCGTGGCTGTCTTCCGCCGCGGGGCACCACCCGCGGGGGCCAGGCCTTCTTCCGCCGCCGCCCCCTTCGATTTCTTCTGCCTGGACGAGGGTCGTACATCCCATCCAGGACTTGGACGTGGCGGGCTTCTCGTCGCTGTCTTCTGCCGCTGCCCCCTTCACCACGAAGCTCCGTGCTTGTTTGATGAGGGCAGCGGGCTTCCGACGTCTTCGACCGGAGCGAGGGTCGTACATCCCACTCCGGATTTCGTCGCCGGCTTCTGCCTGGCTCCTCCTGGGGCCAGGGCTTCTCGTCGCTGTCTTCCGCCGCGGGGTGACACTCGCGGGCTTCTTCTTCCATTCGATGTTGACACGGCGAGGTGCGGCGCTGAAATGCCTTCTGAGCGGCGGGCAAGGACTTATATTGGCATAGAGCGTGGGCGTGGTTATGCCAACATGTGACCTTAACCCATGTGACAGTGATGTCACATCACATCACTGTCACATGGGTTAAGGTCACATGTTGGCATAACCACGCCCACGCCCTATGCCAATATAAGTCCTTGCCCGCCGCTCAGAAGGCATTTCAGCGCCGCACCTCGCCGTGTCAACATCGAATGGAAGAAGAAGCCCGCGAGTGTCACCCCGCGGCGGAAGACAGCGACGAGAAGCCCTGGCCCCAGGAGGAGCCAGGCAGAAGCCGGCGACGAAATCCGGAGTGGGATGTACGACCCTCGCTCCGGTCGAAGACGTCGGAAGCCCGCTGCCCTCATCAAACAAGCACGGAGCTTCGTGGTGAAGGGGGCAGCGGCAGAAGACGGCGACACAGCGACGAGAAGCCCTGGCCCCAGGAGGAGCCAGGCAGAAGCCGGCGACGAAATCCGGAGTGGGATGTACGACCCTCGCTCCGGTCGAAGACGTCGGAAGCCCGCTGCCCTCATCAAACAAGCACGGAGCTTCGTGGTGAAGGGGGCAGCGGCAGAAGACGGCGACGAGAAGCCCTGGCCCCCGCGGAAGAGCCAGGCAGAAGAGGCTATCGAGAGCCCCCCCCCGGCAGAAAACTACGAAGACGCCTAGAAAACCGGGGTGAGATGTGCGACCCTCCCCCCGGAGAAAACGTCGAAGCCCGCTGCCCTCATCAAACAAGCACGGAGCTTCGTGGTGAAGGGGGTCGCGGCGGAAGACAGCGGCGGCGAAGACCGGGGTGGGTTGGCGGAAGACCCCCGGAGCTGGCTAATAAATTATTTTATTCTTGTGTGGTTTATTTGTGTTACAACTTTTCCCACCAGGTGAATGGGTAGGGGTACCATGTACCCCATACTCATTCACATAGGGTGGGGGGCCAGAATCTGGGGGCCGCCTTATTAAAGTGGCTCTCAGATTCTGATTGGCTCCCGCCCGCATACCCCGACAACCAATGGCCAGGGTTGTCGGGAAGAGGCTCTTGTCCCTATCGACATGGGGACAAGAGTGCTTTGGGGTGGGGGGGCAGTGCCCCCCTCCTTCAAAGCACACACTCCCCCATGTCGAGGGCATGTGGTCTGGTACGGCTCAGGAGGGGGGGGGGGCGCTCGCTCGTCCCCACCCCCATTCCTGTCCGGCCAGACTGCATGCTTGGGATGAGGGCTTGGTACGGATCTGGGGGGGAACCCCACGCCGATTTTGGCGTGGGTTAACCCCTCACGTTCCGGACCAAGCCGAAGAGCCTATTGTGCCCCTGGGGGGGAAGCCGCGCCGGTTTCAAATTTGAAATTTGGCGCGGAGTTCCCCTTCAGTGTCAGCGCAGCCCGAGAACACCTCGGAGCTTCACGTGCGTCGCCTCACGCAGTGCAAACACTGCTATGCCCCTTGGTATTTACCAAGAATTTCCCGGCGTACTGAGGAGGCGCACGCAAAGCCCCGATTTCTCTCCCTGCGCATGCCCAGTATGCAAATTAACCTTCCGAGGTTCTAGCGTACTTTGCAAGCGCACGGGGATCGGGTCCCAAAACTCACTTTCCCTTTCAATTCGGCCCGCCACACACGTTCAAACACATGTCACCTCACTTCCCCTGCATCACCCCCCTCCCTCCCCTCAAACTCCCGCCCGAATCCCCGATGTTTACATAACTAAATGCCGCACGCCAGCTCTGTACTGGCGTGCTGTGCGCCCTCTCCTGGGCGCATTAGGCACTTTAGTAAATGAGGAAACACGCTGCACTGGCAGCGTGTTTCTTTTGTAAATCTCAAAAACAGGTTTACTCCTGCTTGTGCGCCATGAGTCATGGCGCACAGGCTTGGTAAATCAGCCCCATGGTTCCTTACAAGATAAGGCTGCCAATTCCGATACTCTCCTGGCCGAAACTATGGTGATCAGAAATACCGACTTTCTAGTCAGTAAAACCAAAGGTACCTCAGCCAACGGCTCAAAGGGTTGTTTCTGTAGAGTTGACAGAACAAGATTTAAGTCCCATGGACAAAGTGGTGATTTGACCGGAGGATTAACACGTAAGACTCCCTGTACGAAGATCTTAACCAGCGAGTGGGCGGCCAGCGGCCTCTGAAACCACACTGATAAGGCTGAAATCTGTCCCTAGATCGTGCTTAATGCCAGGCCTTTATCCACTCCTAGCTGGAGAAAACGTAATACTCTATCAATGGTATACTTGCGGGAAACCCATCTCTTAGCCTCACACCAGCCTACGTAGGCCCTCCAAACCCTGTAACAAAATTACCCTGGAGGCCGGCTTTCTAGCCTTAATGAGGGTAGGGATTACCTGCCTAGACAGACCTCTACCCCTGAGAATCAGGGATTCAGCCGCCAGGCCGTCAAATTTAGACGCCGTAATGCAGGGTGGAGGATCGGGCCTTGTGAGAGTAGGTCTGGAAATAGAGGAAGAGTCCAAGGGCCTCCCGCTGCCAATTTCAGGACTAGTGAGTACCATGCCCTCCGGTACCAAGCTGGGGCTACCAGGATAACCGGCCTGTGCTATGATCCTGCGCCACAGGCGGGGTAGTAACTGCAGCGGGGGAAATGCATATAGAAGTTATGATTGATGCCACGGGCAAACCAACACATCGGTTCCGCAGGCCATAGGGTCCCTCGTTCGAGACATGAACCTGTCTAGCTTCTTGTTGAATCCTGATGCCATGACATCCACGTCTGGCACTCCCCACTTCTGGCAGATTGTCTGAAAAACTTGTGGATGCAGAGACCACTCCCCCCGGCGACAGGGTTTGGCGACTTAGGAAGTACGCCTGCAGGTTGTCCACCCCGGGAATGAATGTCGCCGATATGCAGGGTACATAAACCTCTGCCCACCGAAAAACCAAGCTCCTCTCACTCTGAGTGGCTTGACTCTTGGTTCCCCCTTGGTGGTTCACATATATGCCACCGCTGTGGCATTGTCTGAATGACTTCTCACCGAGGACCCCTGTAATCTAGATGTCTATGCCAGGAGGGCTAGCCGAGCCGCTCTGATCTCCCAGACATTGATGGGCAGCTGCCTCTCCGCCTCTGCCCAAGTTCCTTGGCGAGTGAACCCGTTCAAGACCGCTCTCCAGCCTTCCAGACCACTGGGCAGAAAGACTCCCCTTCAGAAGGTTCTGAGGGTTTAACCACCAGCATAGACTCTGCCGGACCTTTAATGACGGCGTCAAAGGAAACTCCAAGGCCTTTGCTCCCTTGCTCCAAGCTGCTAGAATTGCTGTCTGTAGGACACGAGTGTGGAAGCGTGCGGTATCGCCTCGAACATGGCCATTAGTTTGCCTAGTAATCGCATACATAGGCGAATAGTTGGTTCTCTTTTGCTTAGAACCAACTGAATCAATCTTTTGATAGCCTCGACCTTTACCAGGGGCAGGAACACCCATCTTCTGTTCTGTGTCTAATCTCATGCCGAGATATTCCAACTGCTTTGTAGGTTGAAATGCTGATTTTTCCCCGGTTTAGGACCCAGCCGAACCTCTCGAGGTACTGAACCATGAGGGCTACTGCGCATTCCACCAAGGAAGCGAGTGATCTATGTTTAAGTGGTCATCCAGGTATGCTAGGACCGAGACCCCTTGGATCCTTTAGACTGACTAGAATTGGAGCTAGGACCTTCGTGAATACCCGGGGGCCGTAGCCAGCCCGAAGGGGGGCGCCACGAATTGGAAGTGACGCTGTATCACTGCGAAGCGTAAAAAAAAATATTTGATGTGGCTGAAAGATTGGTACATGAAGGTAACCATCCTTTATGTCTATAGAAGCCAGATCCTTCTGGAGTGTGGCGGCTGCTGACCGAACGGATTCCATCCGGAAAGAGTGAACCCTTAGGTAAGCATTTAAACCTTTTAGGTCCAAAACTGGTCTGACATCGCCGATGGGCCTTGGTATGACAAACAGATTGGAATAGAAACCTAGCCCCTGTTCTTGGGCTGGTACCTCTACCATTATGCCCTGGTAAAGCAGATGATCCAATGCCGCCCGCATTGAGGCCTTCCTTGTGGAGGAAATTTTAGAAATTCTAATCTGTAGCCTGTGGCCACAGATGATCGGACCCCCTCTGTCGGGGATCGATACCATGGCCCCTTGCCCCCAGAGGCCTGTCCTTGCGATCCATTGTTAAAAGTTTGATCGCGCAGGAGGTCCGATACTGCCTGGAATTTGAGGGCCCCGGAACAGGGGGGAGCTGCCTTTTAAACGCAGGACCCCGGAACTTCTTTTGACTGGTAAAAGGGTACTTTTGCCACTTGAAACAGTCTGAATGTATTTATCCAGATCTTTCCATGGAAGGGCAAACCTGCCAGTAGTCTTTTGCATGGGGCTCGGCCGCCCAGTTCTTCAACCATAAGAGCCTTCTCATATGCACTAAAAATAGTGACAAACGAGACGGCTGCTGGATGGAGTCTTTTATAACCTCTACCGCAAAGCACAGAGCTCTGGGAATATCCAATAACTCCTCTGCCTATTGGGCAGGGATGTCTTTAAGCATCTGTTTTGTCTGGTTCTTTAACGCCTGACAAAACTCCAATTGCAGCCACTGCTGGCTGTACCACTGCTCCTGCCGTAGCCAAGGATGCTAGAAAAAGTGTCTCTAAACGTTTATCGACCGGGACCTTAAACATTTGTATGTTTCCCCTCAGGCCAGTTAATGATTTATTCACCCATGAGATGGCTGCGTCCACAGTTGGGAGCGCCCCTTTCTTAGAAAAATGTCTTTTCCATAGGGTAAATAACAGAAAACCTTCCAGGCGGTCTCCCATCCAGGCACTAACCAGGCCCGACCCTGCTTAGCCTCCGAGATCAGACGAGATCGGGCGCTTTCAGGGTGATGTGGCCTCAAGGACCTCACGGGTAGTTGAAAAGCAGCGCCCGAACCGGGACCTGAACCCTGGACCCTCAGACCAAAAGTCCGATGCTCTACCGACTGAGCCATCCGGGCCCCTTTTAAAGAGCAATTGGTCAGGGGAAAGAGTGCCTGAAAGCACAAATATTTCCTAGCAGACGTGCATAAAGACTACCCTATCGTCAGCTTTAGGCGGCAGAAAAAGTTCTGTCCGGTCGTCCCAATCCTGGAAAAACCAATTCCTCTAACAGAGGATGGACCGGAAAAGCTGCGTTGCTTAAAGGCGCTTTTAAAAGAACCCAAAGAGGATACCGCAGGAACCTGAGGCTCTGGAAATGGCAGATTAAATGCCGAGCGGACCATGTCTGTCAAAGACTGTACCCACAGACTCTCCGTCTGGGAGGCTGAAAACGATTCTTCAGTGGTAGATCCTTCCTCTAGGTTCTGGTCCAACCGATCCTCCTGAAATTCTAATTCCTCCGGAGAGAGAATCTCAGCATCCGAGGATACACCTCTTGGCGATAGGGATCTAGTCCGCTTCTTGCCAGAAAAAGAGCCAGCGATCATAGCTGTTAACTTTTTTCTCTAGCCCCCCTAGGGTGACGGCTAGCATCTCCTCTGTGATAACACAGGGTTGGGCCGACCTGGGCCAGCCTCAGCACCAGACCCCCTTAATGGCTTATCCAAGGTGACCCCTATAGGAATAACCTGTGGGGAAAGTATTGGCATATCATCAGAACCAGAGGAGGAACCCCTTTGTCTTTGCCTTTTCTTATTTTTTATTTTTTTTTGTGTTTTGATCCTGAACCCTTGGAAGCCATAATACAAAACCGAGGGACTCCGCCTACAACAACAGACTGTTATAGCCAGGAGTACAGAAAAATAAGGTTTAGGGGACAATAGGATCACTAATGCCCAAAAACGGTGGGGCTCAGTATGTTTTCCTTTATAATATTATTGTTTTTCACACCATACAGCCCCACCCCCAACATGTTTGCCAGCATTCAACCTGTTGCCAAGGGGATTTTTGGCTTAACAAAAAGTATTGGAGCTGACTCCAGCATGTAGTACCCCTTCTCGCCACCGGGAGTCACTGTGCTGCCAGCTCTACGTTCTCTCTCTTCCAGCTCAGCTTTGAACTGAGCTAAGAACGCGCCTGCTGTGTATAACAGCAATTGAAGGCACGCCCACTCTACACTGCAGTCACGCTCCCCGCCCCCCCCCCCCCCTCCCGAACGGCGCGAAAATTTTTCTATATGCATGCATGCGCGCGCGCGAGCGACTGTCGGGGGAGGAGAGCCCAGGAGGAGACGCACTCTGGAGCCCAGGAATGCAGGCTGGAGGACGCATCAGGCGGCAGATTTCCTTGCCCCCCCAGCGAGCAGCAGGTAGCTAGCAAACATACATAGATAGGTAGGGGGATCAAGTGATGGGGGGGAACATTTCAGGGCATCCTGTCCATCAGACATAGTGACCATGGTGCCAATGCAGAGCATACTCAGGCTACCCCCCTTAAGATCTCCCCTGGAGAGCTTGCTGTCGAACCAAGTCCCGCAGGCTCCCCTCTTACCTGCTCCATGCCGCAGGACGTTTGCAAAACGGTCCAATCTTCTCCCATCTCCGTGGGTAGCGTAGTAGACCTTCAGGCACTGGGGTCCTGGAAGGAACCGCTGTCCTGGACCTATACAGCACCCTGGCAAACAGGATCTTTTGGTTTCGAAAACTCGAAGTCCTGGGCCCAGGGTCCAGCCCTCTAGAGAGGAGCATTATAGGCAAAACCCCACGGTTTGGGGCCCGGGTACTGTCCACTTTGGCACTGAGGCTCCTTGGACAGATCCGGTTAGCCCGCCTTAATCCCAAGGATGTGGAGGCAAAGCTATTCCGTGACCAACACCTAAGACACTGGCGAAAAAACTGAGGTACTTCCTCTATGGGAGGGGGTTATATAGGGAGGGGACTTCCTGTTTGAGATTGCCAGTGTCCACACCTGAAGGTACTCCATATAACCCATATAGTAATGAATATGCTGCTCTGTGTCCCGTGATGTACGAGAAAGAAATGTCTGCAGCATTACAGGTCCCAATGAGCACTCAATGGCCTCCATCACCTGTAAATGGAAGACTTTGGAACCACCAGGTCTCTTCCTTGAGTGGGTCGCCTGGCCAACCTGAGCGTTCAGAGGAGATGGGCCTTAGTCAGGGAGGTGACTAAGAACCCGATGGATACTCTGACAGAGCTCCAGCATTTCTCTGTGGAGAGAGGAGAACCTTCCAGAAGAACAACCATCTCTGCATCATTCCACCAATCAGGCCTGTATGGTAGAGTGGCCAGACAGAAGCCACTCCTCAGTAAAAGGCACATGACAGACTGCCTGGAGTTTGCCAAAAGGTACCTGAAGGACTCTCAGAATATGAGAAACAAAATTCTCTGGTCTGATCGAACAAAGATTGAATTTTTTGGCCTGCATCATGTCTGGAGGAAACCAGGCACTGCTCATCACCTGGCAAAAGCATCCCTACAGTGAAGCATGGTGGTGGCAGCATCATGCTGTGGGGATGTTGTTCAGTGGCAGGAACTGGAAGACTAGTCAGGATCAAGGGAAAGATGAATGCAGAAACATCCTTGATGAAAACCTGCTCCAAAGCGCTTTGGACCTCAGACTGGGCATCTTCCAACAGGACAACGACCCAAAGCACACAGCCAAGATAACAAAGTGTGGCTACAGGATAACTCTGTGAATGTCCTTGAGTGGCCCAGACTTGAACCCCATTGAACATCACTGGAGAGAACTGAAAATGGCTGTGCACCGATGCTTCCCATCCAACCTGATTGAGCTGGAGAGGTCCTGCAAAATAGAATGGGAGAAATGGCCCAAAAATAGGTGTGCCAAGCTTGTAGCATCATACTCCAAAAGACTTGAGGATGTCATTGGTGCGAAAGGTGCTTCAAATTATTGAGCAAAGGTTGTGAATACTTATGTACATGGGATTTGTTTTGTTTTTTTATTACATTTCTGTACGATTGATAAGTGCAGCGGAGTCAGTTGAGATCAGACGTTGTGTAGTAACAGGAACTGGCTTCTTTATTGGAACATCATCACACAAACAAAGATGTCTCCACACATGTTAGGTAGAACACACACACACACACAGACAAGGCAGGAAAAATACACCAACAAGTAGATCACTGTGGGCAGGAAAATACAACACATCATAGAGCATACATAGCATAGCATATCATTGAGCATTAGTGACATCTTGTGTCCTTTTTCTAAACTGCATTCCATACGATAGGCTAAGCTGAAGTTTTGTTGTATCTCCAACAATTTCAAACTTCTTTCACGTTGTCATTATGGGGTATTGTTTGTAGAATTTTGAGGAAAATAATGAATTTAATCAATTTTGGAATAAGGCTGTAACATAACAAAATGTGGAACGCTGTGAATACTTTGCATATGCACCGCATATCCAGGGAAGTGGCTGACCTCAGGTGATACACAGAGATTAAACCTAATCCTCCTACAAAAGTTCTACCTATTCATATGCAGTCTTCTCTTCTCTACACCTGTTCAAAGTTCAGAATTTACAGCTTGTCTGGGAGTTCCAAAAAAAAGTGGATGGAGATTTTACACTCTGCAGAACTCAGTAAGGCAAGCTCTGAAAGCTGATTGGAGGAAGAGACACACCCACCTCCACACAGCTTACAGAAAAGAAGCTGAAGCTGTCAATCAGCTTGAGGTGCCTCCCCTGTTACCTTTTTTTCTCTTGGTGTTAGCATAAATCACTTCTGACAATGTTTCCTAACAGAGGAACGGAGCAGCAGACCAATAAACTCAGTTTGATTGATGCCAATTTAAATCACCTAGAAGGAATGTTATGGCTATCCTGTTTGTGGATTTAATCATTTTGATCAAATCGCACATGAGATAATATCAAAGTGTGTGGCCATCATTAGGCGGACCACACACTATATAATCCGATTGCGCAAACTGCTTTAGATCAAGCATCAACTATTTAGTAGAATGGCCTGCCAGACTGAATTCAAAGTTAATTGTTTGTTTAAAGGGGTTGTAAAGGATTTTTTTTGTCCCTAAATAGCTTCCTTTACCTTAGTGCAGTCCTCCTTCACTTACCTCATCCTTCCATTTTGCTTTTAAATGTCCTTATTTCTTCTGAGAAATCCTTACTTCCTGTTCTTCTGTCTGTAACTCACCACCGTAATGCGAGGCTTTCTTCCTGGTGTGGAGAAAGCCTCTTGAGGGGGTGAGCAGGAGTGTCAGGACGCCCACTAACACACAGCTCCATTCTCTATCTGCAAAGTAGAGTGTGTCCCTGACTTGCCTGCTCGCCCCCTCAAGAGGCTTTCTCCACAGCAGGGAAGAAAGCCTCACATTACTGTGTGGAGTTAGACAGAAGAACAGGAAGTGAGCATTTCTCAGGAGAAATAAGGACATTTAAAAGTAAAATGGAAGGATGAGGTATGTGAAGCTATTTAGGGGAAAAAATGTTTTCCTTTACAACCCCTTTAAGTTTGTCTTCATAATATATAGTTTTAGTACATTTAAAAGAGATTGTACAATTACATTGTATAGTGTATGGCCAGATTGAATGAAGAAATGGCCACCCTATGACACAAGTAGCAATAAATTTCACATCATTACACTGATGTACACTTGCTCTTTACAAGATGCAACTACATGCTACTTGTGTAGCTAACTCCATAGGGATCCATTTGTCATGCCCACAAAATTAATCACTGGTGATTATAATAGCAGGATACAGCTACTACACATGTGTAGCCCCAGCCAATTCAGGTGACTGTCAGCAAGTAGTTACATCTGTCAGTAGCAAGAGATTAAGTCACCCATGTACCTCTAGTCTACCCTCACTTCTGCTGGACAGTTTAATACTATTATTACAGATATTAACCACATACAGTTACCAGAATATAATGCTTTTCTCTATAGTGCGCCTATAATCCTTATCACGAAACAGAGCGAGTGCATTCTAAAACATCAAACAGGAGAGAAAATCATCAACATGGTAAATAAATACAGAAATAAAAAAATTGCCCTTCTGTTGGCGTTTTTGGTCTATGCTTATTAGAAGGCCGATTTGATTAGTAAAGCAACCTTAGTTGAGTGGGCTTTTGAGGATTTGATTATCAACTAGATGAGCTGCTGGCTTGTGATATTGGAGGAAAGTAGGAGGCAAGCTACCTAAAGTGTTAGTTCTTCTTTAGCCCTCCCCCAGCCTTACTTCTAGTGATGCAGAGTTGTCCGTATCCCCAATTTTATATCCATGCCCTTCTCTGTGCAGCACCTTTGGATGGACTAGTGCAATTCTGATTGGTCAGTGCCAGCCCAGAGCATCACTCTGGTCCATCCTGGAAGAGCTGCGGAAGAATGGGGCTTTACAACATAAAATGTGGGTGCATTTTCTTGCTAGGGAGCCAGAGGTGCTGTTTATAGCCACCCACAGGAATCAATGACTGTATACCAGTACTTTCTTAGACATGCACATATTTACAAATACACGACTGAATGACTATCTACATCCAGGGGCATCTGGACTTGTGTATGGGTGTGTTGAAAATGATCGGCGCATCAATGCATCACGATGCAGCCTTTGGCGATTCTGCATTGATGCGGAATGCAGTTTAATCGCGATTGCACGTGACTTCATCCAAACTCCTCCCCCGCCCTCCATAGAAGTGGTACAAGTGCTCCAAAAGGTGAGAGACCAGCATGTGATGCTTAACCACTTAAGGAACAAGCCTCTTTTTGACACTTGTTGTTTGCAAGTTAAAATCTTTTTTTTTTTGCTAGAAAATTACTTAGCTCAGAAGAATGTCAAACTTCCAGCGAATCCCCATTGCAAAACAGTTTGACTATGATGGGACTTGTTTTTCAGACACCCCTGCCCTAGAGAATAAAATGGTGGTTGTAGCAATACTTTGTCACACAGTATTTGTGCAGCAGTCTTACAAGCGCAATTTTTTGGTGGAAAAAACAGTTTTGACTTTAAAAAAAGTTACGCTAAGTAAATTGATACCCAACATGTAACACATCAAAATTGTGCCCGCTCCTGGAATGGCAGCAAACTTTGACCCTTGAAAATCTCCATTGGCGACGTTTAAAAATGTCTACAGGTTACATCTTTAGAGTAACAGAGGAGGTCTAGGGCTAGAATTAATGATGATTGCGGCGATACCTCACAGGTGTGGTTCGAACACAGTTTTCAAAATCAAATTACGCATGTGCTAAATTCTGCATATGAGCTCGACGGGCGCTTTAAAATATTTTTTTTTTATTATTATTTTACTTTTTTTTTTTACACTGTCCTTTAACTAGTTACCAACCGCCCACCGTCGTTATACGTTGGCACTTTAAAGATGGATATCTTGGTAACGGCAGCAGCTGCTGCCACAACCAAGATATCCATCTCTTCAGTGAGCAGTTCTGTCAACGATAACGGTGGTCTCCGTGGCGGATTCGCCACAAGGTCGTGTTATCCTACCGCCGCTTAAGCCATTGGTAGATGAGAGTGAGGCCAACATGGCACCCACCCGTCCCCAGCTCTGCTGAGAGGAAGTGACGTCAGTCTAGCGTCTTACGTCATTTTGGTTTCACTTTGCATTTAAGCCTAAATATGAGATGTGAGGTCTTTTTGACTCCAGTAGGACCTGTCATGCTTTTTTCTATTACAGCAGCTGCTGCCACAACCAAGATATCCATCTCTTCAGTGAGCAGTTCTGTCAACGATAATGGTGGTCTCCGCGGCGGATTCGCCACGAGGTCGTGTTATCGGTGGCGGGTTACCGCCGCTTACCGTAGCCATTGGTAGCAGCGGAGGCGATCGGGTCCGCTCGGGTGCTGTGTGGGGATGAGAGTGAGGCCAACATGGCACCCACCAGTCCCCATAGCTCTGCTGAGAGGAAGTGACGTCAAAACGTCAGTCTCGCCCAGCGTCTTAAAGAAACATTTTCTTTTTTGTCATTTGAAAAAATGAGTTTCATTTTTTTTTTGCATTTAAGCCTAAATATGAGATGTGAGGTCTTTTTGACTCCAGATCTCATATTTAAAAGGACCTGTCATGCTTTTTTCTATTACAAGGGAGGTTTAAAAATTGTAAAATAAATAAAAATAAATACGAAAACATTTTTTTTTTTTTTAAACGCCCCGTCCCGACAAGCTTGCACGCAGAAGCGAACGCACACGCGAGTAGTGCCCGCATATGAAAACGGTGTTCAAACCACACAAGTAAGGTATCGCCGCGATCGTTAGAGCGAGGGCAATAGTTATAGCCCTAGACCTCCTCTGTAACTCAAAAAATGCAACCTGTAGAATTTTTTAAACGTCGCCTATCGAGATTTTTAAAGGGTAAAAGTTTGACGCCATGCCACAAGCGGGCGCAATTTTTAAGCGTGACATGTTGGGTGTCATTTTACTCGGCGTAACATTATCTTTCACAATATGTTAAAAATTGGGCCAAATTAATTGTTGTCTTATTTTTTTATTTAAAAAAGTGAATTAAATACGATGTGACAAAAAGTATTGCAATGACTGACATTTTATTCTCTAGGGTGTTAGAAAAAAATATATAATGTTTGGGGTTTTTAAGTAATTTTATAGCAAAAAAAAAAAAAGTTTTAGTCTCGTAAACACCGAATCTGAAAAACAGGCTCGGGGCTTAAGTGGTTTGAAAAAAAAAAAAAAAAGTATAGATACATGGAGTATACCCATATACAGCCATTGATTTCCATTTGTGGCTGTACACAGCACCTGTAGCTCCCAAGAAAATATGCCCAGATTTTACAGCTGCAGGCAGCCATATGCAAGTGCCTTGAGAAAAGTTACTAGTGGCTCTTAGACACTGCACCTATAGTAGTGCCTTTAACCACTTAAGACCCGGACCATTATGCAGGTTAAGGACCTTGCCCCTTTTTGCAATTCGGCGCGGCTTTGCTTTAGCTGACAATTGTGCGGTCGTGCAAAATTGCTCCCAAACAAAATTGGCGTCCTTTTTCCCCTCAAATAGAGCTTTTTTTGGTGGTATTCAATCACCTCCGCGGTTTTTATTTTTTGCGCTATAAACAAAACTAGAGCAAAAATTTTGAAAAGAAAATGCTATATTTTTTACTATAATAAATATACACAAAAAGATATAAAAAATTTTATTTTTTTCCCCTCAGTTTAGGCTGATACGTATTCGTCTATTTTTGGTAAAAAAAAAAACAAAAAAAAAACGCAATAAGCGTTTATCGATTGGTTTGCGCAAAATGTATTAAAAGTTTACAAAATAGGGGATAGTTTTATGTATTTTTTTTTTTTACTACTAATGGCGGTGATTAGCGTTTTTTTTCGTGACTACAACATTATGGCGGACGTATCCGACCATTTTGACACATTTTTGGGACCATAAAGAGACACCCCCACCCCCATGCACCGATTACTGTGAAAATGACAATGCAGTGAAGGCATTAACCACTAGGTGGCACTGTAGGGGTTAAGTGTGACCTCATATGTGTTTCTAACTGTAGGGGGGGCGGGACTGGACGTGTGACCTCAGTGATAGTCTTTCCCTATATCAGGGAACAGGCGATCACTCACATTGCCTCAATGAAGAACGGGGAAGGTGTGTTTATTCTAGATAAGTGACTCAAAGTACTGAAGGTGGTCATACACAGGAGTCCTATTTTTCCCTCTGTCAGCACAGTGGCTAAGTGGTTAGCATTTCCACCTAAGAGCGCTAGGGCAACTATCCAAATCCCAACCACAGCACTGCCTGCATGGAGTTTGCATGTTCTCCCTGTGTGGGTTTACTCCAAAGACATACTGGTAGGTAACTTGGAGCCCTAGTATTTGAGGACCTTAAAGTGCAAGCTCCCTGAGGGCAGGGACTGATGCGAATGTATAACATTTATGGATGTAAAGCACTGCATAAATTGACAGCTCTATACCAGTAGCTCAAATTAATAACTTAATTTACTGTTAAACAAAAATTGTATGTGCAGATTGTAACAAACACATTTTTCATAGTTCTTGTTTTACTGGAGCAAAATGTGAAATGTCCCACCCCCTACCAAAAATAAATAAACCACTGTGTAGGCAAGTCTTTTGTGCTGCCATTCTGTATAAAAAAAAAAAAAAAAGGAAAAAGAAACGGAGGAAAATTTTAGGGAAAACCACATTTCAATTTAGCTTCTTCTTTCCACATTACATCACATAAAACAAGAATTTAATGGCAGCTCAGAAATGCTCTATTAACAGAAGGAAAGCCTTGTCGATTTTTCTTCTAAAGACAGTCCCGCCCACTCAACTTCATTTTGCTCAGGGTAATGTCTTGCTCAGCTCCTGAATTGCCCAGCGATTATCTTTAATTTTATCCTTAAGGCGAGTATATTCCTGGACTAGTTCCTCAAACTTTGTGCCAAGGAACTCATATGAAGAAAGAATCTGCTTAGATTCAGCTAGTTCATGCTTCTCCGTCTTCACTGCAGCCTCTAGACTAGACCTGTAAAGAAGCAAAGTCAGTTGTGAAGAAGATAAAGCATGCCTATATTTTAGGCTGGGTTCACACGGTCGCACAGAGCGTCTCACAGCAGGGGTCCGATGCATCCCAGTTCACCATTTTAGTCCACACTTGTCTGAATGCTAACCAGAAGACACACAGGACTCCTGTGCAATTTACTCTGGAGATGTGTGATCCAGTTTCATTGAGAGTCAGTCACAATCTTCTGACATGAGAATCGGATGTGGAGAAACCAATTCACAACAGTGTGTACCCAGCCTTAGGCTTTACACTTCAACAATGAACTTCTTTTCAAGGTAAATATACCATTAAAACAGTTAAATATAGTAAATATCAAATTAATGTAAAAAAAAAAGGCAGACAGAACAACCATGTCAAACATTCAGAGCTGTCTTTTGTCCCCTGCATAATTCCTGTGTTATCTTAAAGCGGAGGTCTGCCCACCACTGCAAAATTAAAAGCCAACAACTACACATAATGCAGCTGCTGACTTTTACCAATAAGACATTTTCACGTTCTGGAGTCCAGAGATGTCCACACCGCAGCTGGATGTTTCCATCAGCTGTCGGGTGTTGCCACCGCCATTGCAGGCAAGGGAACACAGCAGTGTAGCCTTACGGCTTCATGCCAGGAACCCTACCGCGCATGCGCAAGGCTCCATATCTCTCTCTTTCTGGCCCGGTGACAGGGGAGGAGGACAGAGCTTTGCGGTGACGTCAATATCCGCAGTTGTGGCTCCTAGAAGTAGTAACAGGCTATCCAGCCATCCTCCCCTGTCTGTAGACATAGCCGATCACATGTGTAGCATCATGGCAAATGCAGATCAGACATAGGCCAAGATGGTAAAGGATAGGATAGGAGGGTTTAGATCTGCTTTTTGGCCAGGTTCACACTGGTACGACATATGCTTCGACATTGGAAGCTCATGTCGCATGATGTGTGTAAATCAATGATTCCATATGAGAACCATCTTAACTGGTCCTACTTTGAAAAAGGTTCCTGCACTACTTTGGTCCTACGTCAGCCCATTGAAGTCGGATCCTTGTCCTACCCATCTGACATCTCCTACATGGCAATTACAGTAGCAGTAAACAAGTCACACTGGGATTTGTTGTGAAATGTCAAAAGGTCAAGTCAGACAATCTCATATTCCGAGCAAAATCTTATCCTGTTAATTCAAGACAGGTGGAAGTAGGACCAATGTTGCAGGACAAAGTAGGGCGACAGTTGTGTCATACCAGTTTGAACCCAGCCTATAAGTCAAATACATTTCCACCAGATCAACAAGCATTTTTACTTAAAGGCTCAGGACTTCCATAACTTGAAAAACAAAAACATTTTTTTTAGTAAGGAACATCCATCCCACATTAATATGTATGCTACCAAAATTAGTGTGTGCTGTAAATTTCCTCCAGCTTTGCTCCCATTTCTACTTGCTGGAGGCTGCCATTTTGCTGAAGCCCAGAGCCCCTGAACAGCAGTAAATCAAACTGGAACTAATCCCATCAATTTCAAAAGCCAGTTACATATCTGGAATGCCGGGATTGCGGTCACATTTGCTTGTGTGCTCAACCAAATCATCAAATGGCTGGTGTCTTAACTGACCACATGTGCAGCTGCAGATCAAACAGAAGCAGCTTCCTTGGCTGTAAAGGATAGGAGGGTTTAATTTTGCAGTAAGGCTGTCAGCAGATCGGCCGCTACAAATTCGGCAGTGCCTAAAAAGAGAGCAACTGAGCATGTGCAGAGCAGTGTGAGACAGAGTATTACTGGATTTTATACAGTATAGGCACTTTAATGATTTAAATAGCTATACCTGCAAAAGGGACCAGTAGGACATGATCTAGCAGGACTAAATTGTCTGGCTAAAGTTCCACTTTAAAAGTGATGAAACATGGGGAAATGTGAATGTATTGCAGAGGTCTACAACAAATTTTTTAAAGTTCTTTTTTCTTTAAACACAGGCTTTAATGGAAGCTTAATATTATGACCCACCTGATGTACTTATGAACATCAACTTTCTCAGATGAGTAAGTGTGAGTGAGGACTTGCAGTTCTTCCATTCTGCATTTAAAAAAATACAAAATGATGGTTTGTTAAAATGAAGCAAGATGTCGCAATCACAATGCAACGGCACAAAGTGGTCAGAGCACATCTTACCTGAGCTTTAAGAATAGCGCATTACTCTTGACTTCCAAGTATTCGGCATTCATGCAATCAATTTCTGATTGTGCTTGCAGACGAAGATCAGAAGCAGCTTGTCTGAGGAGGGAAAGGCAGCGCAAGAGCACCTTAACATAAAAAGTAAAAGATAAGGGCATTTACATGTGTCTGCTGACATATATTGGTTCTTAAAGCAAAATAACCCATGAAATACCCAATATATACGCACATGAGGGTATATTTCCTGCTGCCTTTCCAGTAATGCTCCTATTTCTTGGCGCTTCTCCTCCTCAGTCTGCAACCTTCTCTTTTCGTCTTCCAATATACTGGCCAAACGAAACGCTTTTGCAGCCCGAAGGACTTCACTCTCTTCATCTGAGGCAGAAAGAAAATACAAAATAAAAAACAAGGTTGAATTTCGAAGATTGGAACAAAAAATTTGTTTGCCATATCTGCTTGTTCCAGTCCAAGTCATAAAACTAGAGACAGCCAGGCAACTAGCAAAATTCAGATCATAAATGGCAGAATTTGTATCTCTCCATGTCCAGGTTCTTTTTGCATTCTCATGATCTGGTAAGTCCATGCCTTAGAACAAGTTTTCTAAAGCAGGGTACCATGGAAGTCAAAGGTTCCTTTACAAGGTTGTTAGGGGTTCCTTGAGCAATTTCTGCCCCTCAGATAAAAAGATTATTGGTGTCGGTGGAAACTTAACTATGTGTAAGGGGCCAGTTCCCAATGACAAGTGTGAGGAGCATTCTTCCCACTGACACCAATGCGTCACGAGTTGTAGGTATAATTACCAGGGGTTTCTGGAGACTGGAAAGATATTTCAAGGGTTCCTCTGCGTTGAAGAGGTTGAGAAAAGCTGCCTTATATTCAATAATAAATTAAATGTATGCATGAAAGTCCATCATGGGAGACGCCATTTGTGACCTGTTCTTCAGATAATGCTAGTTGCCTGCCTGCCTTGTTTCATTGCTTAAGTCTGTGACACAGAACAAGTCACAGATAAGGACTTCTGGATTGGACACTGTGCCAATCCAGAGACTCAGAAGGGTCGATTTACTAAACCTGTAGACTGAAAAATCTGGTGGAGTTGTGAAGAGAAACAAATCAGCTTCCAACTTAATTGAACAATCTGTAGTTAGAAGCTGATTGACTACCATGCACAGCTACACCAGTTTTTGCACTCCCCAATTTTAGTAAATTAGCAATTTTCTGAAGGAAGTCAGAATTGACAGTTTGTTTCTCCCATGACAATTGTACTTTAAAGTGTTTTTTTTTATTTTTTTTAACTAACACAATCCCAGAAGGATTTACACACTTCATGAGTGGGTAAATCTTCTCTCTGGCTCTCAGACTCTCTCTAGTTTGCGCAAAAGTTAGAAAATAGGGATATTTATGCCATTATTCATTTTATTTTTTACTAGACGGTAGACAGATCGTACACATTTTTGGGACCATTTGTACAGCGATCAAAGCTAAAAATAGCCACAGATTACTGTATAAAGGTCACTGGCAGGGAATTGTGGGAGGAGAGGACTGACTGGGTGTAGAGAGATTGCTGTTCCTGATCACTAGAAAAATCTGCTCTCAACTACTTCCCTGACAGAACAGGGATCTGTGTGGTTACATTGACAGATCCCCATTGTGGCTCTCCGAGGAGAGATTGTGGGTCACCAGCGGGCATCAAGGCCGCGCGCATTGGCTCCGGCGTTGTGCCCCCTATAGCTCTTAAGGTGGCCGACGTACACCTATGGCGGTTTGCGCAGCCGTGTCAACCTATCACAGTATAGTGGGCGGTGACTGGTCGGCAAGCGGTTAAAGCATGTTATACAGCACAGTGCTTGTGCTGTATAATTTGGCCCCCTGTAACACCTGGCTGACCCTGCCTGGCTATACCCTCCCCCCTGTAAACTGACCACCATAATCATGTTCGTTAATGTGCCTTGGTCAGCCGCAGCCTGCTCTCCTGCGTGTCCCTCCCCCCTGCCTTGTCTGTCAGCTCCCCGATCCTCATGCACTAAAAATAACATCGACTTTCTTTTATAGCTTCCTCTGATATAGAACAGTAAGCTCCCCAGTGGATTTCTTTATAAAAATATGCGGTATAATAGCTCACTTCAGAACGCCATTCACATGACTGCCTGTCAGTCTCCCCCTTATCTCGGCTGACATTGTGGGGTTCCCCAGCACCTTCCCCTGCAGCCATCACATCTGGAGAGGAGACCAGCAGGCAGTCAGCTGAGCTCTGAAGCCAACATACTGCATATTTTTTTATAAAGGACATCCACTGGAGAGCTTACTGTTCTATAGCAGAGGGAACTAGAGCAGAAAGTGTTTTACCTTTACAAAACACTTTAAGATATAATATATGAGCTTCCTGGCAGGTTTAATTCACATGATAGGTTGCAATTGCTTAGTGAATTCATTGACATCCCTTACCAGAATTACATATACTACCCAATAGCAAAGTCATTTACATTGTAGAAAAGCATGGTTTAAGCACCCTGAAAGTGCAGCTCATAAGACCCGATGCTTTTATACAAAATAAAAGAAAAAAAGGATGTAAAGCTTTCTTGTGACCTACATCAATGGCCAGTTAGTACAGCTTATGTCACTTCTTCAATTAAACATATGGAATATGCTTCTAAATGAAATCAAATTCACACCAAAACAGTAATTACTAGAATTTGATACCCATCTGTAACAAAATGAAAAAACTGCATGGGTAAAGAATGCAAGCACACCTGTCTCAGGCTGATGGAATGACAAGAAAGTGAAACATTTCTTCCGCAGAGCATCCTCCAGCTGCTTATGTAGTCTCTCTCGTATCCAGAGAATATCCTAAAACATACAGAGGGTGGTCAGTCATCAAAATATAAAAGCAAATTTAGTCTAAGACTTCGAGAATATTATACCGTGTTTGAAGGTAGAAAATTTAGCAAATCTTGTTTTTCCAACCCAAGAAGAGCTATAGATTCTGCATCATTATTGGAAGGCAGGAAGCCTGAACACTGCGTGACCAATAAGCACTGTTGTAGCCCATCCAGAAACTATACAAAGAAAGTAAGGATGAGACACAAATGAAAAAATATGGGAGACAATGACAGAAAACATGGAAAATTAAAAATTAAAAGCTACCTTGTTCTCCTCATCAGTTGTCTTGCCTTCCTGCCTCCTGACCTGTAAATCCAACAACATCTCCTGTATCAGCCTGTGAATGACTTCGGATCTCAACCACACCTTCCTCTGCAGCCGTAGCCCTCTTTGCACCTTGGTACAAAAATAAAATAAAAATTTATAGCAAAATGTTATTCCTACTAAGGAAGTGGTTATTAACCACTTGACTACTGGGCACTTAAACCCACTTAATAACCAGACCAATTTTCAGCTTTCGGTGCTCTCACATTTGGAATGACAATAACTCAGTCATACAACACTATAACCAAATGAAATTTTTGTCCTTTTTTTCCCACAAATAGAGCTTTCTTTTGGTGGTATTTTATCACCTCTGCGGTTTTTATTTTTTTCACTATAAATGAAAAAAGAACGAAAATTTTGTAAAAAAATGTTTTTCTTCATTTCTATTATAACATTTTGCAAAAAAGTAATTTTTCTTCATAAACTTGGCCTAAAATGTATACTACTACATATCTTTGGTAACAAAACAAAAAAAATTTAGATATTATTTAGTCTGGGTGAAAGTTATAGGGTCTAAAAGCTATGGTACCAATTACTGAAAATTTATCAATTTGATCACATCTGATGTACTGACAGCCTCTCTCATTTCTTGAGACCCTAACATGCCAGAAAAGTACAAATACCCCCCAAATGACCCCTTTTTGGAAAGAAGACATTCCAAGGTATTTAGAAAGAGGCATTGTGAGTTTTTTGAAGTTGTAATTTTTCCCACAATTCTTTGCAAAATCAAGATTTTTTTCATTTTTATTTTCTTTCCACAAAATTTTCATATTAGCGGGTTATTTCTCACACACAGCATATGCATACCACAAATTACACCCCAAAACACATTCTGCTATTCCTCCCGAGTATGGCGATACCCCATGTGTGGGACTTTTTGACAGCGTTGCCACATGGAATGGCGCCAAACTTTGCGACTTAAAAATCCCCATAGGTGACGCTTTAAATATTTTTACAGGTTTCATCATTTTAGTTGGAGAAGAGGTCTAGGGCCAAAATGATTGCTCTCACGTTCGCAGCGATACCTCACATGTGTGGTTTGAACACCGTTTTCATATGTGGGCGGGACTTGCGTATGCGTTCGCTTCTGCATGCGAGCTCACGGGGACAGGGGCGGAGTATGCCCAGAGTAGTGCGGAGTATGCCCAGAGTAGTGCGGAGTATGCCCAGAGTAGTGCGGAGTATGCCCAGAGTAGTGCGGAGTATGCCCAGAGTAGTGCGGAGTATGCCCAGAGTAGTGCGGAGTATGCCCAGAGTGCGGAGTGCCCGGAGTATGCCCAGAGAGTGCGGAGTATGCCCAGAGTAGTGCGGAGTATGCCCAGAGTAGTGCGGAGTGCGGAGTATGCCCAGAGTAGTGCGGAGTGCGGAGTATGCCCAGAGTAGTGCGGAGTGCGGAGTATGCCCAGAGTATGCGGAGTGCGGAGTATGCCCAGAGTTTGCCGGAGTATGCCCCAGAGTATGCCCAGAGTATTGCCCCAGAGTATGCCCAGAGTATGCCCCCCAGAGTATGCCCAGTATTGCCCCCCAGAGTATGCCCAGAGTATGCCCAGTATTGCCCCCCAGAGTATGCCCAGTATTGCCCCCCAGAGTATGCCCAGTATTGCCCCCCAGAGTATGCCCAGAGTATTGCAGAGTGTTGCCCCCCCAGAGTATTGCCCAGCATTGCAGAGTATGTGCAGCAGGGATGGCTGAGCAGGGAGGGATGGATGGATGGATGGATCTGTGACTACATTTGTCACAGATCCAGCCCGCAGCACTGGCGCTGCCATCCGCTCCCTCCCCTCTCCTCTCACACTGTACCGATCGGTACAGAGAGGAGGGAGGAACCGGCGTCATCAAATGACGCCGGTCTGTTTACATCTGATCGCGCCGTCATTGGACGGCGCGATCACGTGGTAAACCGCCGCTATCAGCGGCGATTTACCGTGATCCGTGACCCGCCGGGTCCTCTGGACCCAGCGGTCACGGACATTCCCGTGTGCGCGCCCCAGGGGGCGCGCGGGAGCGCGACTCTGGAATCACGTTATATAACGTGATCCCAGAGTTAAGCAACCACCTTGCCGCCGTTATTTTTCGGCAGGTGGTTGCTAAGTGGTTAAAGATCATATCCCGTATAGCAAGTAAGATGCACAGTTGCTATTCACGTATAAATTACATTAAGCCATTTCATCCACAACTCTCCAGTTATTATACAGAATTTATATACATTTTGAGCAGCGGGCAGACAGTACAGTTACAATACAGGAGGAATTAGAGGGCCCTGCTTGTTAGAGCTTAAAATCTAGGCGGGAGGGTCAAGTGATACAAAAAGGTTATAACTGTGGGGGGTACAGTACAGTTGTTAGGTGGGGGCCAGGAAGACCTCTGAGGAGGAGGGTTTTCAGGGATCATCTAAAAGCAGAGTATCGGACAGATTGGGGTAGGGAGTTTCATAGGATGGGAGAGGCTCTTGATAAGTCCTGGAGGAGACAAGGGAGCTAGAGGAATGAAGAGAATGGTTAGGTTGGTATTTTGAGACTAGGTTAGTGATGCAGGTGGTTGATTTAACCTATTAAGGAACGGCTCCTGTACCTTTACGTCGGCAGAATGGCACGGCTGAGCAAAGTAACGTATATTTACATCTAGGGTTGTCCCGATACCACTTTTTTAGGACCGAGTACAAGTACCGATACTTTTTTTAAATTAGTCCCCAAAGGCAGCCATGTCCCCCCACATATGCAGCCATGTCTCTGCAGCCATGTCCCCCCCACATATTGCAGCCATGTCCCCCCCACATATTGCAGCCATGTCCCCCCCACATATTGCAGCCATGTCCCCCCCACATATTGCAGCCATGTCCCCCCCACATATTGCAGCCATGTCCCCCCCACATATTGCAGCCATGTCCCCCTACCTGATGATGATGATGATGCCGCCGTTAATACAAAGCCGCTGCCGCGAACATTACACGCACCTTTAGTTTTTCAATAGCTGTTTACCGCGAGCCCTGTGTAAAGGACGGCGGGGGGGGGGGGGGGAGTATTCTATTTGGGTATCGGGGTATTTGCGGGAGTACAAGTACTCCCGCAAATACCCGGAATCGGTCCCGATACTGGTATCGGGACAACCCTATTTACATCACTTTGAAATTCCCGCCGTGCGGGTGAGCACCCCTGCCACAAGCTCTGTGACCATGCCTAAGTACTCATTGTCCGCCGGTGTCCTGCGATCGGGTCACAGAGGTGCAGAACGGGAGAGGAAAATGTAAACAAGCTTCTCTCCATTCTGCCTAGTGACACTATCCTTGATCATATGCTCCCTCTCAGGAGCAGCGATCAGTGATGTATCACTCGTAGCCATGCCCCCTAACAGTTAGAATCACTCCCTAGGACACACTTAACCCCCTTCCAGGTCACCTAGTGGTTAATCCCTTTCACAGTAATCAGTGAATATTTATAGCACTGTTGCTGTAAAAATGACAATGGTCCCAAGCCCCAGCCTGTGAAGCTCTGGTAACTCCATGCCCAAGAGGGTTGAGGCAGTGCTGGGAAATAATGGTGGCCACACAAAATATTGACACTTGGGGTCCAATTTGGACATTTTCACTTAGGGGTGTACTCACATTTATTGCCAGCAGTTTAGACATTAAAGGGGTTGTAAAGACAAATATATTTTCCTCTTAAATTAAAGTCTGACAGTAGCTGATAAAGTAAAAAGTAATGTTTTGCATTATAACTAGTTTGATACCTGTTGAAATCGAGCCGTTTTATTAACCTCCGTCACTCCTGAATCGTTATTCTCACTGACTTCCTGGTTTGCGGTGCGCATTCATTCTTGCTACATCATGACCCAATGGGAACTACATTTCCTATTAGGCTTAGCCTCCATGCCTATGAGGGATAAGAGAGCATCTTCACGCAGGGCTGTAGTCATAGGGAGGGGGTGAGCACATCTGCTTTCCACCATGCAGATGCTGGTGGAAAGCAAGAAGAGGAGAAACAGGAAATGGCATTTTCAAACCTGAATTACTGTATTTTGGAGGTCAAAAGGAAAAACGAGGTAAGTGATATTTAAATGCTCTGAAGCTTCCATACCTCAATGGTTCATTTTTTACCACTGACCTTGTCACATGACTGCTCTCCTCTGATGTTACAGATGGTCATGTGACCGCTCTCCTCCTCCAATCTAAAGCTACACTCGGAGGAGGAGGAGGAGGAGGAGGAGGAGGAGGAGGAGGAGGAGGAGGAGAGCAGCCAGAAAAAAAAAAAAAAAAAAGGACGGAGCTGTTGAGGTATTTACAAGCTTCGTTTTTCAATGACAGACACAGGAGGAGCGGTGTAGAAGGGGTTGGCAAGTTATTCCCCCCCCCCCCCCCCCCCCCCCAACTATGCAGGGAGCTCTGTCCCAGGGCCAGGAGAGGCGTGACAGCCGGCCTGACACCCCTCCTAAGGGTGGCTCCTGGGGCTGACCGCCCGATCCCCGCCCCGTTGGTAAAACATGAAATCGGCGTATAACACGCAGACACTGTTTGTGCGTGTTATACGCCGATAAATACGGTAAATGAAATATAAAAAAGGTATATGTTAAACTGTATTTTTTATTATAAGGATTCCCAACAGGATAAACAGGTCACTACACCATGTCAAGCAGAGTAGGATTTAAAGATGGTATCAGTAGCCTTTACATTGACTGATGGGCTAACCCTTTCTGTCACTGGTAGCAAACGGTTTCGACTGTTTATTTCCCCATAGTAACAAAAAACAAAAACAAAAAAAATGTATGTGTAATATATATATATATTACACACACACACAGAAAAAGACAAAGTCAGATGTAGTACTATATACTATACGAAGCCCAGTGTTTCGGGCAAACTTTATATGGATGTTACCGTTGGTAACTGTAAAGTCTTCTGACAAAAACAAGTATTGGTTACCTCTTCCAATTCACGACTTAAGGTGGCACTTCCACCACTTGGCTCCAAAATCTGACATAGTTCCAGCAAAAGCTTACTAAACTGTGGATTCTTCTCCAGATCCTCCTCCTCTAGCTGGAGCATTGGAAGACGGGCGTTTACTGAAAAATACAAGTACAATAAAAAGGCATTTAATAGATGGCACCTGATATTTTCTCTTCTTTTGAAAAACATTGGAAACACTGTTGAGGCAGAGGCACACCCTTCTGGGACAAGAATCTAAAGCTTATCCTACACAAATTTTGGCTCAGCAGATTCCTCCACCCACCCTGTTTGGTGTACAGTAACTTCCTGATGCGTATTGCCAGCTTAAAGTAGGACTATAGACATGGAGCTTTTTCAACGCCTAAGGTGGATGGAGGAATCTGTCAAAACCTATGTATTTATGACCAGCATTAGTCGGCTTACATAGAGACATAGGCATCTGACACACTTAGAAATGTCACCTGAAGATTCCAGTGATGGCTGTAGCTCTCTAAGAGAAATAGAAGACTGAAATCAAAGATTTGGTAATGATATTATATCTGTTAAACCAACCATACATGGATCAAAGTTCAGGTGGTTCAGCAGGGACTGGGATCCTTTCCCGCCTGATCAGCGCTACAGGCTATAACCTGCAACTCTGATCAGTGTATTCTGATGGCAGGGTTCGGCAAAACCCGGGCGACAGGTCGCAATTGCTACTAGAATTAGTGACCTGGGGAATCCTGTGTGTGTGCGCCCCCACCTCCCCCGCCGTGAGATTGCGTCAGGCCACTAATTGAGGCCGCGGCTTTGCGGCCTTCTGCAGGCCTATGGTTCCTTCTGTGATCTGGCACCATCTTGTAGTGGCTGTTGGTATGAGAAGACAATCAGCAATGCTAATGAAGCTTCCCCTGTTTTCACTGCCATCTCCTTCCCTCCAATTAGAACCCCAAAACATTATATATTTTTTATTCTAACACCCTAAAGAGAATAAAATGGTGGTCTTGCAATACTTTGTCACACTGTATTTGCACAGCGGTCTTACAAGCGCACTTTTTTGGGAAAAAATATTTAATAAAAAAAAAAAAAAGACCAGTACTTTTAGCCCATTTTTTTTTTTTTATATTGTGAAAGATAATGTTACGCCGAGTAAATTGATAGCCAACATGTCACAGCTTCAAAATTGCGTCTGCTCCAATAGGCCACATCAGCATTAAGATTGTCCTCAAAAGGGCCGGTTGTATCTGTAATATTAGATGTCCAGCGCATCCCCTCCCCTTACATTAGATGTCAAGAGCCACCCCACCATCAGAAGTGTATTCCCCTACTCGCCCTTACATCACAGCGCACCCCCTTACTTTATGCTGCTGCTGGGAAGAAGCTGGATGCATTGCTTGAAAGCAGAAAGTAAGGGTCTGGAGAGGCTGGAGTTCTCCTGCAGCCACAGGAGAGGTGCAAGGGCCACATGAAATGGCCTGGAGGCCTGATTTGGCCAGCGTTCATTGTGTTTGACACCTGTGCTCTGACGACTTGACCATGCAGCCCATCTTTCTTCAAGTGCGTCCTTATTGTGCATCTTGAAACAGCCACCCCACATGTTTTCAGAGAGTCCTGAAGTTATTTGTGGATTTTTCTTTGAATCCCAAACAATTCCTGGCAGTTGTGGCTGAAATTTGTGTTGGTCTACCTGACCGTGGTTTGGTTTCAACAGAACCCCTCATTTTCCACTTCTTGATTAGAGTTTGTACACTGCCGATTGGCATTCTCAATTACTTGGATATTTTTTTTATATCCCTTTCCTGTTTTATACAGTTCAAATGCCTTTTCCCGCAGATCCTTTGACAATTCTTTTGCTTTCCCCATGACTCAGAATCATCAGTACAGCACTGGATGAAAGATGCAAGGGTCTGTCAGGAGGCCAGAAACTCATTGACCTTTTACACACACTATTTACAAGCAAACAGATCACAGGTGAGGATGGTTACCTTTAACCGCTTAAGAAACACCTCCTGCACATTTACGTCGGCAGAATGGCACGGCTGGGCACATGCACGTACAGGTACGTCCTCTGCTAGTGCCCAGCCGTGGGTCGCGGGGTGCGCGCCCCGGTCCGAAGCTCTGGGACCCGATCCCCGATGGAGTCCCGCGATCAGTCCCCGGAGCTGAAGAACGGGGAGAGCTGTGTGTAAACACAGCTTCACTGTGGCGCCGTGATCGATCGTGTGATCCCTTTTATAGGGATACACAATTGATGATGTCACACCTACAGCCACACCCCCCTACAGTTAAAAACACATATTAGGTCATATATAACCCCTTCAGCGCCCCCTTGTGGTTAACTCCCAAATTGCAATTGTAATTTTTAAAATGCATTTTTTGCTGTGAAAATGGTCCCAAAAATGTGTCAAAATGGTCCGAAGTGTCTGCCATAATGTTGCAGTCACGAAAAAAAAAAAAAAAAAAGCTGATCGCTGCCATTAGCAGTAAAAAAAATTAAAATGCAATAAAACTATCCCCTATTTTGTAAACGCTAAAAATTTTGCGCAAACCAACCGATAAAACCTTATTGCGATTTTTACCAAAAATAGGTAGAAGAATACGTATCGGCCTAAACTGAAAGCTCTATTTGTGGAAAAAAAAAAAAAAGGACACCAAATTTGCTTGGGAGCCACGTCGCATGACTGCGCAATTGTCTGTTAAAGAGACGCAGTGCCGAATCGCAAAACCTGGCTGGGTCCTTTAGCTGTCTAAAAGGTCCGGGTCTTAAGTGGTTAACAGGCATTAAAACCCCTTTGTGTCAACTTGTGTGCATGTTATCAGGCCAAAATCACCAGGGTATGTAAACTTTTAATCAGGGTCGTTTGGGTAGTTTCTGTTGTCAACATGATTTAATAAGAGTAAGCACAGTTGATTGATAATAAATGGCTTCACCCAAACACTAACCATGAGTGAAATAAATGTTTTTGTGTTGTCATTCATATTCTCTGAGAAAAAAAAAATGGCCCAGAAATCATAAATTCTGCCAGGGTATGTAAACTTATGAGCACAAGTGTGAGTGCGCGTGTGTGTATATATTAGGGCTGTGCAAATTAACTTTTAATCGATTAATCTTTAATTTTTTTGATCGATCAAAATCTTTTTGATAGATTAAAATTATTTTTATTGGTACTCACCTCTCCGCCGGCTTCTGGGCCTTCAGGGAGTTCCGTCGGAGATCCGGTAACGTCACGGACACCAGAAGTGCTTGCCGTGTCCATCTGAAGGGCGCCTTTGCTGTGCCTTTATATCTGCATGCCGGCGGAACCTTACTATCTGCCACACGCAAGGGCTGTTACACTTCCCTCTATCAACCTGGGATTCTACAACCATCCACTGGGAGTTGTGATCGTTCCCTTCGTGGGACATCTACATGCCGACGGACTGATGTTAACCTCATCTAGATTCAGCAGTGGTATCGTTGTACACATTTTTATACCAGTATCATACTTAGCTACATGTTTTTATGACTGCTTTTGCTACCGTTTGGTATTACTCGCACCATTTTTACAATTTATGTAGCTACATCGATTTTATCTCAAGTGCAATATTTATTTTGCTACCTACTATAAGCCTATAAACGTTTTAATGCTATTCCCATCGAGCGCTGCCTTTGTTTGTTTTTGTATCCTGCTATCCATTTTTCCAGTGGTTGGGAGCTGCACTGGGAATCGGCCTGCAAGGAGATCAGCTAAAAGTAGTTGGATCTGCATGTGCGTTATATTTACGGTTGTCCCGATACCACTTTTTTAGGACCGAGTACAAGTACCGATACTTTTTTTCAAGTAGTCGCCGATACCGAAACTTTTTTTAAATGTGTCCCCAAATGCAGCCATGTCCCCCACATATGCAGCCATGTCTCTCCAGCCATGTCCCCCACATATGCAGCCATGTCTCTCCAGCCATGTCCCCCACATATGCAGCCATGTCTCTCCAGCCATGTCCCCCACATATGCAGCCATGTCTCTCCAGCCATGTCCCCCACATATGCAGCCATGTCTCTCCAGCCATGTCCCCCACATATGCAGCCATGTCCCTCCAGCCATGTCCCCCACATATGCAGCCATGTCCCTCCAGCCATGTCCCCCACATATGCAGCCATGTCTCTCCAGCCATGTCCCCCACATATGCAGCCATGTCTCTCCAGCCATGTCCCCCACATATGCAGCCATGTCTCTCCAGCCATGTCCCCCACATATGCAGCCATGTCCCTCCAGCCATGTCCCCCACATATGCAGCCATGTCCCTCCAGCCATGTCCCCCACATATGCAGCCATGTCCCTCCAGCCATGTCCCCCACATATGCAGCCATGTCCCCCCAGCCATGCCCCCCCCCATATGCAGCCATGTCCCCCCAGCCATGCCCCCCCCATACCTAGCCGCCGCACGGAGAACATCACAGCATTCATTTGAATAGCTGTTTTGCCCGCGCGTATAGACACTCCCCCTTGCTCGGGATTGGACAGATCACGATCACCCATCCAATCCCGAGCAAGGGGGAGTGTCTATACGCAGCGGGAACACTACAGCTATTCAAATGAAAGCTGTGATGTTCCTGCACGCCGTTTAACCCATGCGGCGGCTTTCGATGCGGCGGCAGCGGCGCGGGGGGGGGGGGCATTCTATTCAGGTATCGGGGGTATTTGCGGGAGTACAAGTACTCCCGCAAATACTCGGTATCGGGACAACCCTAGTTATAATCAATCGAAATTAGTCAATTAATCGATAAAAATAAAAAAAACACGATTAATCAAACACAAAAATTTTGATCAGCAACAGCCCCAATATATATATATATATATATATATATATATATATATATATATATATATATAATCTGTGTGTTGAGATAAAAAATAAAAAAAAAGGGGAATCCAAAAGTGCAGCACAGTGGATGTTTTCACAACACACTGGGATTTACTAAAGAATGCACTGATGTGAACTAGGGCCATTTAAATCTATATTAAACATCACCCATGCATTTTTGATGCAGAATTAAAAACGTACTGGATGGCATCTGGTGTAGACCAGCCCTAAGGACCAGTTCACACCACAGAAACACAGTCCGGATGTTTTTCTGCATGCACATTTTTTGCTGTCCTTTTTTAATGCGTTCCAGTGCGTTTTTGATGTTCCTTTCTGATGCATTTCAGCCCCCTTTTTTTTCTTAACCCTAAATAATGACATTATTGATGAGTTTTACAGCAGTGCAAGAAAATGCAGCATGTACTTTTTTTTCTAACTGGAACTGCAAGCACATTATATATATGTGTGTGTGTGTGTAAAAATAAAAAACAATTTTACTTGCACACGATTGGCTGATAAAAATCACCATCAGTTTAGCTGTATTTAGTAAACCTGTCCAGTGTAATGTGGTGTTTGAACTGCTGTGCATATAATACAAGGAATGTGGGTGAGCTCTGAAGGTCTATAACAAGGATGTGTCTATTCCATTCTTATTGGAAGGCTCACACCCCAGTGGAAGGAAAGAACCCATGGCAGTTGTGTGGGAGCTTTCTGTGGATGTATAATACTGTATGAGGTCAGTAAGTTCTCACCATACTGCACAGTCCGAGATGCCATGCTCCCTGTGACGTATACCGCCAGTTATCGGATGATGTATACGCTCTATAGAGACTCCATACCCGCCCGCTCCCATAACACTCGGTACACTCAGCACAGCTTCGATCGTTATTCCGCGGGAGATTTGTACGGCGGTGTCGCCCTTCTAGTGACGTCATCGGTAGGCGTGCTGGGCTGTCAGGAGGTGAGCTGCGATCCGAACACTAGAGGGAGCCCTTCCCTTGATCTTCTATCCAAGGGAACATGGCCTCTACCTTGGAAGAGGAGTTCTCTTCTGTAAATAACATTCACCAATAATAGACCGCCAGGAATCAATTTGATCTACTTTTCTGAGCCTGCACGTTTATCTACATATGAACTGCCAACGTTAAAGTGTATATAAAGCCCAAACTATCTTGTTTTGGAGAGAGTGGTGTGATGTTAGAAACCCTTTTAGGTCTTCATTTTTTATTTTAAAGTGGTTGTAAACCCTTAAAAAAGAAAGCAAAAAAAAACCCTGCAAGACAAAGGCATAATGAGCTAGTATGCATAGCATACTAGCATATTATGTATTACTTACCTCAGATCGAAGCCCCTGCAGCGGTCCTCTCCCCCCCCGGCTGCGGACATGTGTTTTTGCTGCGCTTTTGCAGTGTTTGCGTTTCAGTTTTTTTTAACTACTTCAGCCCCAAGCCTCTTTCTGAGATTTGGTGTTTACAAGTTAAAAACATGTTTTTTATTTGCTAGAAAATTACATAGAACCCCCAAACATACATATATTTTCGAACACCCTAGACTCTAGGGCCTAGAGAATAAAATGACAGTCGTTGCAATACTTTGTCACTCCGTATTTGCGCAACGGTCTTATAAGCGTTTTTTTTGGAAAAATTAACTTTTTTAAATAAAAAAATAAGACAACAGTAAAGTTATCCTAATTTGTTTGTATATTGTGAAAGATAATGTTATGCCGAGTAAATTGATACCCATCATGTCACGCTTCAAAGTTGCTCCCGCTCATGGAATGGTGACAAACTTTGACCCATAAAAATGCAATAAAAAAAAAAATTACCTTTACGAGCATTGGGCGGAAGTGACGTTTTGACGTCGCTTCCGCCCTGCAATGATATAGAGACGGGTGGGGGCCATCTTCCCCTCACTTGTCTCCATGTCACACAAGTGAACAGACCCAATCACCCTCCGCCACTACAGGTGAGCGGCGGAGGGCATCGGAGAGCGGCCGGAGTGATAACAGTGATTTTGCGGCGATAAAAGTGATCTTGCGGCGAATCTGCCGCAGAGACCACTTTTATCTTGAAGTGGACCACCTGCTTTTGAAGAGGATACCAGGGTTATGATAGCTAGCTGTTACCATAGCAACGGTATTCCTCTTTAAAGTACTAACGTAAAACGACGGCGGGCGGTCCGGAAGTGGTTAAAGGACATGTGACTTAAAAACCCTAAGCACAGGGCGCTTTTGAAGCGGTTCCCATTCATTTCAAAAGGGAGGAGTGTTTTTGGTGCAGTTTTTTTAACTCCCCAAACATGCTCCAAGTGTGAATTCCTAGATTTTAAAGGGAAGCGTTTTTCTTAACGCAAAAGCACTTAAAAAAATAAGTGTGAAAGGACCCTTTAGGTTTTTACTTCTGTTAATGTCCCCATTGGGCAGATTCAGGCCTTGTACACACGACCGAGGAACTCGTCGGAAAAGACACAACGTTTTCCTCGATGAGTTCCTTGTCAGGCTTGTAGAGAAACTTGACAAGCTTGCTTTGCGTACACACTGTCAAGTTCTCAAACTCGGTGACTTCAATACATACAACAGCAGGGGAAGTTTGATTCCACTGGCACAACCCTTGGGGCTGCTTTTGCTAATCTCATGTTACTGCGTGTTAGGTAAAAGTTTGGTAAGAGACGGATTCGCGCTTTTCAGTCTGTTACAGCGTGACAAATGTGCTATTTCCATTACAAACGCTACTTTTACCGAAGGTGCGCGGGTTTCTAAGCATACACACCAACGTGTTTCTCGTCGAAAAGCAGCCCAACGAGTAATACGACAAGGAAATTGAGACTCCTGTCTAGAAAAAAGAGAACTTGCTCTCTTTTTTCCTCGTCGAGTTCCTCGACAGTTTTCCCAATGAAAAGCATACACAAGACCGGTTTCCTTGGCAAAAAATCTCTCCCACCAAGTTTCTTGATGAATTCTGTTGAGTTTCTCGGTCGTGTGTACGAGGCCTCACTCTCTCTATTTAGGCTGTTTAGATGTGCAGTTGAGGGGGTCATTAAAAACACTTGGTTGAGCTGTGCTTTTAGTGCACCAACCCCCTACCCCTTAAGCAGCGGAAGGGGGTGCCATAACATGCCATAGCCAAAATTATCCAGCATATCCTAATAGGTTTGAGCGACCCATTCAAGTGAATAAGGAAGTGTCGCAAATGCCCTGCAATGCACATTTGTTTGGCAAAAATCAGGTTAAAATAGACAGTGGGGAGGCATCAGATTGTCCAAGAGTGAAAAGGCCTGTGTTGATAGACATTTGTTTGCCTAACGCCCCTTTCACATAGGTGCCTCTGCTAAGCGGAACCTGCTTGTTTAGTGGGGGATCTCTTCGCTGATCCCCGCTGAGCTGGCGCCGCATGACAGGTCCATGTCCGCTCCGCTATACAGAGCAGACACAGACAGTCACGTTCTACTCTAATCGGATAGAAACGGACCGCCTGTTCTGACTTTTTGGAGTTGATTTCCTAAAACTGGAGAGTGCAAAATCTAGCACAGCTTTGCATAGAAACCAATCAGTTTCCATTTTTTTCCCTCAAAGCTTAACTTACTGTAACAAGCTGGCGTTAGAAGCTTTTTGGCTACCATTTACAGTTGCAAATTGTGCACTTTCCAGTTTTATTAAATCAATCCCCTTTTGTTTACAAGTAAAAATATGTATTTTTTGCTAGAAAATTACTTAGAAAACCCCCAAAATGTTTTTTTTAAATATATATATATATATATATATATATATATATATATATATATATATATATATATATATATATACACACACACACACACGTTTTTTCCCCCATCAGTTTAGGCTAATATGTATTCTTCTACATATTTTAGTAAAAAATAAAATACCAATAAGCGTATATTGATTGGTTTGCACTAAAAGTTATAGGGCCAGATTCTCAAAGAAGTTATGCCGGGGTATATGGAGATGCGCAGCGTAAGTGTAAATTTGTATCTATGCACCGTACCCACAGAACTAGATACGCACCAAAATAGGCTACTCCCGACCGGTGTAACTTGCCTACGCCTGCACATCTTAGGTGCATATTTATGCCGGACGCATCTGGCAAACCCATTGATTTCCTATGCAAATATGCAAATGAGGGAGAAACGCCGATTCCCGAACATAGGCCCGTTCGGCGCAGGCTACTTGCGGTGTGCCTAAGCTGTTTGGCCGGCCTAAAATTACCCCTCATAAAAGCAGGGGTAACTTTGCTCCAGACTTGCTTAAGTCAGCTGGAGAGCAGCTTCAGCAGCACCGTTACAGGACAACACATGGCAGCCGTGGTCCTAGCACTACTAATGGGTCCCCCGCCACCAGGGCCGCCATCAGGGGGGTACAGGCAGTACACCTGTAATGGGCCCGGGGGTCCCCAGGGGCCCGGATGGGAACCCCCTTAAAAAAAAAAAACAAAAAAAAAACTTTTTTATATATATATTTTTTTTTAGGGGTCCGGAGGCCACCAGGGCCTCAGATGTGAACCCCCCTTTTTTTATATAAAAATAAATTACCAAATAAAGGGGGCTTTCCATCCGGGACCTCTGGGCCCTAATAATAATAATGATAATTATATATATATATATATATTGTTCTGCATACAGACAGCAGAACTTTTTCAGCCAACATTCACGAAACTACGTAGTTTTTCTGCTCTTTTGTCCGATGGAGCATACAGACGGTTTGATTATACGACAAAACACGTCCATCGGAATATTCAATCGTGTGTGCGATCCTTTAGCCTGTAGGGTTCAATATTGGGTTGGCTCACCCTTTGCAGCTATAAAAGCTTCAACTCTTCTGGGAAGGCCGTCCACAAGGTTTAGGAGTGTGTCCATTGGAATGTTTGACCATTCTTCCAGAAGTGTATTTGTGAGGTCTGGAACTGATGTTGGACAAGAAGGCCCGGCTCACAGTCTCCGCTCTAATTCATTCCAAAGGTGTTCTATCGGGTTGAGGTCAGGACTCTGTGCAGTCCAGTTCCTCCACCCCAAACTCACTCATTTATGTCTTTATGGTCCTTGCTTTGTGGACTGATCCAAATCATTTGATAAAAGGGGGGTTATGGTCTGGGGTTGTTTTTCTGGGGTTGTGTTTGGCCCCTTAGTTCCATTGAAGGGAACTCTTAAGGCGTCAGCATAACAAGACATTTTGGACAATTTCATGCTCCCAACTTTGTAGAAACAGTTTGGGGACGGCCCCTTCCTGTTCCAACATGACTGCTCACCAGTGCACAAAGCAAGGTCCATAAAGACACGGATGAGCAAGTTTGGGGTGGAGGAACTTGACTGGCCTGCACAACTCGATAGAACACCTTTGAAATGAATTAGAGCAGAGACTGCAAGCCAGTCCTTCTTGTCCATCAAAAAAATATAAATAAAAATATATTAAAAAAAAATATTTTTTTATAAAAATAAAAAAAGGGGGGTTCCCATCTGGGCCCCTGGGGACCCCCGGGCCCCTTACAGGTGTACTGCCTGTACCCCCCTGATGGCGGCCCTGGTCATAAGTCTCCATTGCTGTTATGAGGGCTGACATCTCCTGGGTGTTAGAGTTTTTTTTCCTCCTCTGCCTGTGGGGAACGGGAGCAGCCATCTCACAGCAAAAGTACCTTCTCTGAGGGGGGGGGGGGGGGATAAAACTGGATGTACTTTTGCATCGGCTGGGTGTAAGTTGGGCCGGCGTATCTCTGTAAGTTGGGCCGGCATAGTTGTGAGCATGCTCACAAGGGAACGAACGTACTGAGCATGCTCCGTCCAAGATACGCCGGGCGTAAATCACTAGACCATTCATTTGCATAACGACACACCCACTTGCAGTTGCACCGGCTTGCGCCGAAGGAATTAAGTTACGCCGGCGCAAAGTTAGGTGCAAGTGCTTTATGAATACTGTAGTTGCCTTTCTGAGTTACATCGGCGTAGTGTATCTGAGATAGGCAATTCTATCTGAATCTGGCCCATAGGGCCAGATTCAGGTAGATGCGCGCATCTTTTCGCCAGCGTAGCGCAACGCATATACGCTGCGCTGACGCAAACTAGCGAGTGAAGTACAGCATTCACCAAGTGCATGGCCGTTACTTTGCGACGGAGTAACGAAGATGCGTTGGCGCAACCCGACGCAAGTGGAAGTGGGTGTGATCATATGTAAATGATGGGCGGAGCCCAGCGCAGAGGCTTACGTTCAGCGCATAATCCACGGAGCATGCGCAGTGAGTGAGGCTTCACTCGACCAACTGTGCGCATTCTCACAACTTCCGTCGGCACCACTTCACGGGAAACGTCAGCGCAATGTGTTCCGTTCCTCCACGGCAAAAAAAGTTGGAAGACCAGCCGGGAGAGGAAGCAGGGCATCCTGGAGACCATTGCTGGCAGGGTGAATGTTTTGGGGTACTCCACCCGCACTGCTGGCGATATCCAAAAAAAAATTAATGACCTGCGGTGCAAGGTGGCCACCATCAGGAGGCATGAGAGGGGCACAGGTGGTGGACCCCCATGTGCGGTCAGCCTGACCACGGAGGAGGAGGTGGTCGCCCGCTGCCTGGACAGGGAGCAGTTGGAGGGGGTCCCTGGATATGACTCCATGGAGGAAGGCTCCAGGACAGGTAAGTGATTTTTACCCCCTTTTTGGTGTGTTGCATATGGGGGGGGGAGGGTACATGTGCCAAGTGTGTGGGACCACCCAACATGTGCCTGCTTTGTGTCATCCACAGATGACGGAGCTGGGCCATCATCTGTTGGCGGCCAGTCCACCCCATCCCCCCAACGGCATCCTGTGCCCGAGCCCATGGGTGGTGAAGAGACCGAGGTGGAGGAGAGTGCCCACACCTCACCTGCAGAGGTGGTTGAGGAGCAGCCTGTTGTGGCAGAGCAGGACATAATTTTATTTTTGGAAGAGTCCTCCTCTTCTGCAGGGCCCTCTCAGATCCCCTCCCCCATCATAGGAAGCCCCTCAAGGGCGACTCCATCCCCCCGGGGATAACCATCTACTGGCCCCAGGAAGGCCACCCGTAAGACCAGGGGGGTGTCTGATCTGGTCCAGGACCAGGTGGCGAGGGATCACGCCAGGCAGACGCAGCAAATGGGGGACATAGTTGGGCACCTGGACAGAGTGGCTGACAACCTGTGCTCCGTGGCCCAGATATCCAATGCAGTGCAGGATGTCAGCTGCAACTGCGCTGCAGTGGTGACCACTCTGGGGGAGGTGCAGGGTGATATAAGGCACCTCACTGCAGCAGTCCAGGCAAACACTGCTGCCATCCGGGACCAGGGGAGGCAGAGTCGGCGGGCCCAGCATTACCAGGTCACCCGGCAGCTCAGGATGCAGGCCCAGCAGCTCAGGATGCAGGCCCAGACCAACTCGTACCTCGGCCGGATTGCTGTGGCCTTGGAGGGCATGCAGGCCACACCTGCCAGGAGTGGCCCACCCGGGGATCAGCCACCTCCAGATGCCCCCCACCCCCACCCACTCCATCCAGGCAGCTGAGGAGCCAGAGAGGGGCACCGAAGGAGGAGCCCCCGGCATCCCAGATGATTTGGTTTTTTTTTGGTTTTTTTTGAATGCTCAGGATATGAGATTTTTATTTTCTTGATTATTAATGCTCAGGACATGAGATTTTTATTTTATTCTTAATGCTCAGGTTATGAGTTTTTTTATTTGTGATTATGCTCAGGATATGAGATATTTTATTTTTTGATACTGCACACGTTGCAGTGTGAATGGTGTGTGAATGTGAGAGGGTGGCACTCCTGCCAGTAAGGGTTGTCACCCTCGGCCGTGGTGGTGAAGTTAACCCCACGGCTGTATGAATGACATGTGAAAGGTGTATGAATGGACAGCGACATCATTGGGGCTGGCGTTGCTGCTCCCAAGTCCTACATGTTGGACTTGGGCTAATCCAATGCGATGTGGATGTGGTGTGTGTGATCTAGGGACCTCAGTGGTGTGCATGCGTGCATTGTCCGTGTGATCAATGTTTTGGTTTAGTGTCCAAAGATGCCTACGGCGAGGACCCTCCTGACTGCTCTTCCATCAGCTGAATGGGTCTCCTCTGGCAGGGGGGGGCTGTCTGGTTGGGGGGTCAGGTCATCACGTATGTCAATCTGCAGGCCTTTTCTCATGGCAAAGTTGTGCAGAATGCAACATGCACCGATGATCTGACACACAAAGGTAGGGGAATACAATAGGGCCCCCCCAGACTTATCCAGGCAGCGGAAACGGGACTTCAGGAGCCCAAATGTTTGTTCCACCACTGCACGGGTTTTGATGTGTGCTTCATTGTATTTTCTCTCTCCTCTGGTTTGGGGGTTCCGGAAAGGAGTCATGAGATGAGGTCCCAGTGCATATGCAGAGTCACCTGTAAGGGAAAAGACAGGAGGATGTTAGTCATGCATGTGGCCCTTGTGATGTGTGCATCATGGGAGGGGATAGTCATGCCTGCCACCCATGTCACTCACCAACCAGCCAGCTGTCCCCATACACGTTCTGATCGAATTCCGTTGGGATGGGGCTCTGATTGTATATGAAGCTGTCATGGCTGTATCCGGGGTGTTTGGCACGAACGTGCCATATGAGGCGTTGGGCATCAGCTATCACCTGTACGTTGATGGAATGCCAATGCTTCCGATTGCGGTATATGTGCTCTGTGGCACTGGGGGGCTGTAGGGCCACATGTGTGCAATCGATGGCCCCCACAGTGCGTGGGAATCCTGCAATGTTGTAGAAATCTGTCATTGCCTTCAGCCCAGCTCCTCAGTGGTGGGTCTGATGATGTGGTGGGACATGCGTCTGAAGATTGCAGGGACAACCTGGTGCACACATCTGCTTATGGAGGACTGTGACATCCCAGCCACCACTCCACTTGTACGCTGGAATGATCCACTGGCAAGGAAATTAAGTGTTGCCAGTACCTTCACCAGTGGCTGCACTGCTTGTGAGCAGTGTGTCTTGCTGGTGATGTCATCCTGCAGGGTTGTGGTTAGTTCAAGTATTGCATCAGGGCTGAATCTGAAGAGGCGATACACCTCCTCATCCCCCATGCCAAAGAGGCTCATGCGCGTGCGGTATATCCTCTCACGTGCCCGCCTCCTCCGTACCGGGGGACCCATTAGTAGTGCTAGGACCGCGACTGCCCCTGGCATGTTGGCACACAGAGGTGTTGTCCTTGCACGTGTGGTTGTTCAGCTTGCTAGTTTCGTCGGTAACGCTGCTGCTGTAGCTGCTCTCCTGCTGACCTGTGGCAATCTGGAGTAAAGATAAAGCAGCTATTTGTAGAAATAACTTTGCGCCGGACGGACGAGATACGCGCGGCGCATGTAGCCAGCGTATGGTGCTAATCCGTTCGCGAATCGGGAAATCTCCCTCATTTGCATATTTGCATGGCACATCAATAGGCGCGACGGATGCCACGAGCGAAAATATGCGCTAACGATACTCTGGCGAGGGAAAGTTAAGCCGATCGGAAAAGGCCCGTTTTCTGGCGCATCTAGGTTGGTGGGTACGGCCGCGGAGATACAACGGCGCATCTTGACAGTTACGCGGCGCATATCGAAATACTCCAGCACAACTCTACCTGAATCTGGCCCTAAGTATCTACAAAATAGGGGAAAGATTTAGGGACTTTTTTTTTGTTTATTGATTTTACTAGTAATGGCCAGGATCAGCGCTTTTAAGCAGAATTGCGAAATTGAGGCGGACAAATCTGACCCTAATGCCGCGTACACACGATCATTTCAAATGATCGTGTGTGGGCTATACATCATTTTTCAGGTTCTAAAAAACGACAATTTTTTTTTGAACATGCTGCATTTTTTAACGTTGTTTTAAACTATGTAGTTTTTCGGGTTGTAAAAAATGATCGTGTGTGGGCTAAAACGACGTTTTAAACCCGCGCATGCTCAGAAGCAAGTTATGAGACGGGAGCACTCGTTCTGGTAAAACTACCGTTCGTAATGGAGTAAGCACATTCATCACGCTGTAACAGACAGAAAAGCGCAAATCGTCTTTTACTAACAAGGAATCAGCTAAAAGCAGCCCAAAGGCGAATAGAACTTCCACTTTAGAGTGCCGTCGTACGTGATGTACGTCACCGCGATTTGTTCATCTTTTTTTTAAAACGATGGTGTGTGGGCAACATCGTTTTTAATGATGAAGTTGGAAAAACTTTGTTTTTTGGACATGATGAAAAACTAAGTTTTTTTTCATGCATGAAAAATGATCGTGTGTACGCAACATAAGTAACACTTTTTGGTGACCAGTGACACCAATAAAGTGACCAGCAGGGCTTTTTTTCAGGGGGAACTTGGGGGAACTCAGTTCCACCACCTCTGGCTCAGACCCTTTGGTGTCTGCTCACCACAATCACTTGTAAACACAGAAGTCTGGTTTCTGTGTTTACAAGTGACAGGTCTGCACTCTGTGTGTAACCCCCTGAACTCTGCACTCTGTATGTAATGCAATTCTGTTATTTAATGCCCATTTAAGACCCTTCTACTGTTTGTGAAATCTGAACGGGTCGTATTTGAGTTCCTGCACCTATTTTCTGAGAAAAAAGCTCTGGTGATCAGTGCTATAAAAATACACTGATCACCTCTCACACCGACTATGTTCAACTGCTTGCAGCAGGTTTACCCTAAGGCTGTGTACACACGATCAAATCTATCTGCTGAAAACGGTCCGACAGACCGTTTCAGCAGACAAATTCGATCGTGTGTACGGGCGGACAGACAGATTTTTCCAGCAGACAGATTTTAAAGCATGCTTTAAAATCTGTCTGCTGGGAACCTGTCCATCCGACATGTCTGCTGGTTAGTACGCTAACCAGCAGACATATCTGCCCGCGCATGCGTCAAATGGATTTGACGCATGCGCGGAAGTGTTTTACTTCCCGGTGCGGTGACGTGGCGGCGTCAACGTCACCGCCACGTCACCGCGCTGTCTGTCGGCGGGGATTTTGGTTTAATCGTGTGTACAGCGATCAAACCAATATATCCCAGCAGACAAATCCGATCAAAACGGTCTGTCAGACTGATTTGATTGGATTTATTTGGTCGTGTGTACGCGGCCTAACAGTTACGTGCTCTCCAAGCTAGGTGGCGCTTCTTGCAGTGTCGCTAAATAGCCATGTGCAGGTGTGTGCACCTGGCCCTTTTTAGACAAACCTTGTATAATGTTCAGTTTTGACCATAGTTCCACTTTACCATTTGCCACACAGTCATGTATATTATTATTATACAGGATTTATATAGCGCCAACAGTTTGCGCAGTGCTTTACATCAGGTTTTATGTATATATACAGCTGGAGGGGTTGCCCCCCACCGGTGCCTCTTCAAGCTTTCCAATCAGGAAGTCTAGGACTGAAGCTCATGCACTCTGCAGTGTATTTGAGCATCATAGGAAATGTAGTTCTAAAACATCTGGGGTGCCGAGGTTTGCCATCACTGTCCTAGACCGTAGAGATGATCAGCCTCAGTCCGGGACTTCCTGATTGGACGAGTGAACATCAAGTTCTGCTACAAATTGGGGAAAATGGTGGGGGCTTGTGCCGGACAAGCTGACAGAGAAACAGAAAGCAAAACAGACAAAAAACCTTTTGAGATTTAATTACCACGTGTGACCAGGATCTATCGTTTCTGTGAACCATCGTCACAGTGGATGAGAGTACTACCAGTTCCATTCTGAAATCAAAGCGGTAATTGATGGAATGGCACCTGCGGGCACTTCTTTCTGTTTCACTGCCTAAAGAGCATCATGAAAGGCGCATGTTTTGTGGATGTGGTGGCAATCCAAGAATGTGACAGGGGTTCTGTGATCGATTCCTAAGGCTGCATTCATACCTTAGCCCGGCATTTTGTACCACGATTTGCCGCAACAAATTGCGGCGTTTTGTACAAATAGTAAAAAAAAAAAGGGCACATGCATGACTAACATCCTCCTGTCTTTTCCCTTCCAGGTGACTCTGCATATGTACTTGGACCCCATCTCATGACTCCTTTCCGGAACCCCCAAACCAGAGGAGAGAGAAGATACAATGAAGCACACATCAAAACCCGTGCAGTGGTGGAGTGCACATTTGGCCTCCTGAAGTCCCGTTTCTGCTGCCTGGATAAGTCTGGGGGGGCCCTATTGTATTCCCCCAACTTTGTGGGTCAGATCATCGGTGCATGTTGCATTCTGCACAACTTTGCCATGAGAAAGGGCCTGCAGATTGCCCTACGTGATGACCTGACCCTCCAACCACACAGCCCCCCCCTTCCAGAGGAGACCCCGTCAGCTGATGGAAGAGCAGTCAGGAGGGTCCTCGTGTTACGAATCTTTGACCGTTAAACACACACATACAGCATGGCACACAGACAATGCACGCATGTACACCACTGTGGTCCCTAGATCACACACCCCACATCACATTGGATTAGCCCAAGTCCAGCATGTAGGACTTGGGAGCAGCAACGCCACGTCAAGGCCCCAATGATGTTGCTGTCCATTCATACACCATTCACACAGCCGTGGGGATAACTTCTCCCCAACGGCCGAGGGTGACACCCCTTACTGGCAGGAGTGCCACCCCCTCGCATTCACACACCATTCACACTGCACCGTGTGCAGTATCAAGTAAAAAAAAAAAGCTCTTACCCAGAGCATAATATAAATAAATAAAAAAAGCTCTTACCCAGAGCATAATATAAATAAAAAAAAAAGCTCTTACCCAGAGCATAATATAAATAATAAAAAAAAGCTCTTAACCAGAGCAAAATAATAAGAAATAAAAAAATTAATGGGCCTGGCGGGGGCTCCGCCTGGTGCCACGGCTCCTGCCCCTCACTTGCCTGGGGGCAGCCACAGGTGGGGGGGGTGGGGTAGCAGGTGGAGGAGGAGCATCCCCACGTCCCTCCCTGGCTGCCTGCATGCCCTCCAGGGCAACCGCTATGCGGGTCTGCACAGCTGTCTCCTCCTCAACTGCAAGGCGCAGGGCATGAACCTCCCCTACAAGGTCGGAGGTGGTCGCCTGCAGCTCCCCCAGGCTGGTCAGCGTTGCTGCGCTGTTGCCAGCAAGGTCTTGGATGGCATCTGTAAGGTGTCCCGAGGAGGCCAGGCTGTCGGCCAGGCGCCTCATCTCCTCCACGACCTCTGACAGGTGCCGATTTTGCTGGTCCTGCTGTCGGGCCAGCTGTTCCGGCAGGACCTTATGAACACCCCTGGTCTTGCACGTCGCCTTCCAGGGAGTGGCAGGGGACCGGGCAAAAGGGGAGGATGTTGAGGGGCCGGAGATGAGGGGGGGGGGAAACAGAGGGACTGGAGAGGTTGGGGGGGGGACACACTGAGGGGTTCGATAAAGATGGGGGGATAGCCTGGGCTGGTCCGGGCAACCCATCATCCTCCTCCAAAGCAAGGTACAGGTCCTGGTCCTGGTCTACGAGATCCTCCTCAACCATCTCCTCCATTGAGGTGTGCCCACTTCCCTCCAAGTCCTGTTCCAGGGGGGCAGCCAGAGGGACTGGATGTTCGGGGGATGGATCCTGACGGGCCCTGGCAGCAACAGATGGCCCCGCTCCCTCCTGCACATCTGTGGATGACACAAAAGATGCCCATGTTGGTTGACCCACACACTTGGCACATGTTCCCTTCCACCCCCACACATGCTACACAACTTGAAAGCCGCCGCCGACATATACCGAGCGCAGTACACTCGGCTAGGCTCAGCCATGCATAAAGGCTAGGAGGCGGCACAGGGCGTGACCGTGAGCAGAGCCGAGCGTGGCCGAGCCCAGCCGAGTGTACCGAGTGTACTTTACTCGGTATATGTCGGCGGCGGCGCTCAGAAAGCGGGGATCGGTGTATAACGCGCACCCACGATTTTACCCTGATTTTAAGGGGAAAAAAATGCGCGTTATACACCAATAAATACGATAATCTCCTTCATCTATATCACCTCCGGCGTTCTAGTTTCTGTTCTCTCATTCACTTCCTGGTTTGCGGCGATCGTTCATGTAAGAATTACATTTCCCAATATGCATTGCGGCACGCCCAGTAATTCACACCTCCTTGAAGTCTCTAACACGTAGAGAGCGTCCTGCCGCACAGATGTAGTTCCCAGAAGGGGGCGAGCATGTTACTGACCACTGCAGTAAAGCCTCCCTTCACAGTGGTTAGTTACAATCAGACAAGCAGGAAGTGAACAGAACAGAGAAGAAATAGAGCAACTTCTGAGCAAAAACGAACAATGAGTAAAAATAGGAATGTCTGCAGGTAAAGAATGCTTATTATGAAAAAATGTTTCCTTTACAACCCTTTTAACACTGAGGTTTCTGTTATTCCGAGTCCTCGTTGTCGTATAGTTTTATTACCAGTTGATCTGTTATTTTTTCCCTTTCTTTTAACAGGTCAAGCAAAAGTAATAGCCACAGGAGTTGGGACAGCCCTTATAACACTGACAGGTGTGTTTACAATGATCAGCTTTTATTCCAAATAAAAAACATGTTCTGTACCTGCTTTCCAAGTATTATCTGGAGTTCAGTTTTTTATTGTTTGTCATTTAAAGTTCATTTAAAACTAAAGGGTCTGTTTATAATAAAATAAATAAAAATGCTACCTACAGTAGGAAGAGACACTGAAAAAAAAAGCTGTAGGCAAGGATGACCTCTCCTCTACCCAGCATGCCCCAGTTTGTAGCAAGCAGTACCAAGAGCATGAACATAATCACAGAGGGATACAACCAGTTTTCTCTCAATGGATTCCAAGAAAATAATTTTTACTTGGAGCGTGAAGTAAAATCAGATTTTTTTTCTTGTCCATTGAGGGACACAGGAGTTCAGATACTGTTGGGACATTCAAAAGCAGTCCAGCTATGGCATGGGCAAAACCACAACTACCACTAACAGGCTCAATAAAGAGAACTGGGGACTACCTGCAGCCCAAGTGCCACCTGAAAAGACCAGTGTCCAGATCTGAACTAAATGAAGTTGAGCCCCCAACCAGACATGGGGAATCTGCCCACATGACCAGAGGGAGTGCACGAAGAACTAGCCTGATGCTCAACACCTAAAAAGAAAGGTCACCACTTGAGGGAAAATACTCCATGTGAAAGGAATCCTGAACTTGAACCAGCGAAAAGGTGATCAACCAAAAACCCATCACAAACCCAGACTGCTGAGATAGGAACAACCAGATAGGCATAAGGATGAAGCTAATATATAATTTTTTGCACACAAAAGGTGCTTCTGGGTCATTCTGCTGAAGAACTGCAAAGCTCATGTCTTTCCTCAAGCTATAGGTCTGAGGCTGTGTACACACGACCGAGGTTCTCGCTGGAAACCAGCGAGAACCTCGCTGGAAGCTGCATTCCAGCGAGGACCTCGGCCGTGTGTACACTCTCGGCGAGCTTCCCGTCGGGAAGCCCGTCGAGCAGAAATAGAGAGCACGCTCTCTATTTGCTCGACGGCCCGCCTGGATGAATGGCTGGTTGCCATTCCCGACGGGCGGGTCGCCGATTTTGACGGCCGGCAGGGAACCTCGACGGGCGGAACGATGTGTTCTGCCCGTCGAGGTACTCTGCCGTGTGTACACGGCCTAAGAAAGATCCTGATTCCAGCAAAGATCCAACAAAGCATCAACAGCTGTGTAGCAAAGAACAGAAATCTTAAGCACCACTATGAGTATATTAAAGGCAGACCAAGCGAATAAATCTTCAAGAGACTGCGGTTTAGCCAAAGAAAAAGGTGGACAAGTCCCACAAAGTCAACCTCCAACTGCCACACATGATCTGAGGTGCCACTAAGTGTGTGACCCACTTGTCCATTTCATGAGACTACCGGTTGGGAGGAACTGGTTCCAAAGGGATAATCCTTAGTATAATCAGCACTTAAGCCGCGTACACACACGTAGAACACATCGTTCCGCCCGTCGAGGTTCTCTGCCGGCCGTCAGATTCGGCGACCCGCCCGTCGGGAATGGCAACCAGCCATTCATCCAGGCGGGCCATCGAGCAAATAGAGAACATGCTCTCTATTTCTGCTCGACGGAATTCCCGACGGGATGCTCGCCGAGAGCGTACACACGGCCGAGGTTCTCGCTGGAATGCAGCTTCCAGCGAGGTTCTCGCTGGTTTCTAGCGAGAACCTCGGTCGTGTGTACGCCGCCTGAGACTCACGGTAGTTTCTAGAGTAGGAACCAGCCTACATCTACTGTTGGAGGAAGGACTCCTACTTTGTTGTTGTGAAGGCACCTAGATGGTGTCCAATGGAGTCCAAACCAGGAGACCTGTCCATAGTGGTGTCTTTAGATGGAGAAGAAACCCCTTGTTCGGGAAGCCTAGAAAATAGGATTTTTTATGACAGCTTACCTGTAAAATCCTTTTCTTGGAGTACATCACGGGACACAGAGCGGCAATCCATTACTATGTGGGTTATAGAGTCTACCTTCAGGTGTGGACACTGGTGTAATTAACTACACAGGAAGTTCCCTCCCTATATAACCCCTCCCATACTGGGAGCTCCTCAGTTTTTGTAGCAAAGCAATAAGTGTCCCAATATCCCCAAACAAGAGGGGCGGGAGCTCTGTGTCCCGTGATGTACTCCAAGAAAAGGATTTTACAGGTAAGCTGTCATAAAAAATCCTATTTTCTTTATCGTACATCACGGGACACAGAGCGGCAATCCATTACTATGTGGGATGTCCGAAAGCAATGCTTACTGAGGGGAGGGAGACACAAACAACGCAGGCCGCCATCAGATGTGAGGATCTATAATGCTGCCAGATGCATACTGCGCCAAAAAGCTGCATCCTTTTGCCCTCCTTTGTACATCTGACAAGAATCAGTGAACCTAAGCACAGACGCCAAGTTGCGGCCCTGAAAATCTGCGTCATAAAGGCTCGGTAAAGCATCGCGCATAAAGCGCTTACTATCCTGGTACGGAGCACCCCCCCCCCCCCCCCAAGAAACAGGGGGAGTCCCACTCTCCGAACCACAAGCCTGAATAATACCCTGATGAATCAATCTTGAAAACAGTTGATTTTAGACGCTGCCTGCCCCTTCCTGGGGCCTCCTGGTAGCGCAATAACATCAGCTTTCCGTATCCGAGCAGCCGCTTCAGATAGGCCTTGACCCTTCTACTCCAAAGGAGAGAGTGTAACCATTTTAATAGCTGAACTGAACACTGCCTGCCCACATCTAGGGTCTTCTGGCAGCACAATAAAAACTTCAGATTTCTATATCTGAACCTTCAGATAGATATTTAACTGCTCTTATCTCTACTGAGAGAAAGCAATAACCTTTCCTTCCGAAAACAAGGTTTTGAAAAAGGGGGAGGTAAGAATATCTAGATTCAAATGAACACTAGATCCTTCTAGTAAATAAGGCTGGGTGAGGATTAACATCACCCTACTAGTAAGAATAAGTATAGTTTTATACCAAGAGGTTGCCAATACTGAAACTCTCTTGGAGGCTACCACAACCAAAAACACCAATTCCCTTGTTAAAGGCTGAAGGGAAGTATGGTGCATCGGCCCACAGAGCTGACCCTGTAAGCCGACAAAACTAGAGCCAATCCTCCAAGCACAAGGGCGACTAAACTGGTGGACTTATGCGCGTCACCCCTTGTATAATGGCTCGGAACAAAGAGTGTGAAGCAAGCGACCTTTGGAGGCAAGGCCGAGATCGGATCCTTGATGTAATTTAAGGCTGGCTCCGTCTCCTTTCCAAATGCAGGAAGGCAGGAATTTTATCTTTGACAAACTTCCAAGGATGCCACCATCTGTTTCATACCAGGAACATGGGCTCTCCCGATCCTGGGCTATCTGGTCCTGGAGGCCAGCCTTCCTGTATGAATCAAGGAAGTGCCGTTGATTCTAAAAACCCTGATCCTGAAGAATGTGGGCTAAAATAGCCAGACCATTAATTCACCTGTTGCACGACAGGATGTAATACCCCCTTCGAAGTAGGCCTGGACAAGATGTAAGGGACCGTGGGTCCTCTACTACCACCCCTACTGTCCCTGCACAGAAAAGGTCGTCAGGGCTATGCCGGAGTAATCAGGCCAGCTTCCGCCATCCTCTAATGTTGCATGGAAGCCACAAACGCCGCGGCACTGGGGGGAGAGACATAACCAGTGACCACTGGTCCCACCAGATTACTAACACATCTGCCCCGCATGCGGGTGGATCCCTTGTCCTTGACCTCAAGCTGTTCAATTTCTTGTTGAGCCTGGACGCCAATACATCTTATGTACAGGGTACTATTTCTGTGGCCCTTGGTCAGGAAAACAGTCGGGGTGTAGAGGTCCTTCTCCTGGAGACACTTGTTGACGGCTACAGCGAATCGCCTGCCAATTCTGCATTTCATGAAATGACGAATGTCAATAGGCAAGGCACAACCTCCTCCTTGGTAAATTAAGTAAATCACTTAATATGGTATAGTCTGATTGAACTCTGACCGAACCAACCAGCCCCTGAACGTTCAGGCCCCTAAGCCAGATGCTCCATCGGTAGCTCTAGCTGACAGATAAGGCTCCCTTGGAGCTCGACTACTTCCCCTGGGCCAAGCTCTCTTCCTGACCTGGCAAACCCTTTAGTTAAGAACCACCAAGAGGAATTCCAGCCTATCTCTGGGACCGGTTCTTTGGATAATGCTAGGTCAAGATCCACTCCTTCTAGGCCAACACAATACTGTGTTATACTGAATACTGAATAAAAGTATAGGGAACTGTCTTGAATGAAGCAGCATCTTCTCTAGTGCCTTAAGCAGAAGGCCAAAAGTAAGGAGCTGTTCCTTGCCATAACCACCTAGACCAGCTTTCTTATAGCGATGGTCTTGTCTTAGGCCAAAAGTACTCTCCTGGTGCAAAACATACCCACCTTCTTGTCAATGAAGAATGTATCTTTAGACTGGAATCCTAACCCAGGAGATCCAGATACCTGACCATGCTGGACACCCTTAGGTCCAGCCATGCTGCTGACTGATCCATCAGCAGGAGTCTGCTTCCGTATGCCATTACTGCTATACCCTGGGCCTACAGACCTGCTAGAGGCGGGCCCTAGCACCCTGACAACCCAGACACGGAGGCTAACCCAAAAGGGCAAGACCACCAACTGGAGATAGTGCTGTTCCCCTGCACAACGCAGACAACCTCTGCAGTCCCAAGTAAATAAACACATATGCAACTGGCTCCCCATATGTGTATGTGGCAAGTGTTAAAGCCATATGCCTCAATGGAGGCGTGTGTACATGGCAGTGTGTGTTCATGGAAGCAAGAAATCATATAAATATGTCTCACGCCAAACATGCATATAGCATGTGTGCTCTGGAACGAGCATCCTTGCAAGCAAGCAAGCATGTGCTATAAACGTGTTATGCAACAATGTGCAACATGAACCCATGCAGACACGTATCTCTATGCAAACACAAGGCATCCTGTATTGCTTAATTAAGCCACCATGTGCAACTTTAAAGTAACCATGCATGCGATTCAGCATCTTCCATGCGATCAACATCTTATGCATTTTAAGCACTACTGTGCGGACAAGAACCCTTGTGTGACCAAGCACCCCTGTGCGTTCCAACATCCTTATGCACCCAAGCATCTTAATGCGACTTTAGGCATTTCTGTGAAACAAGCCTCTCTATGTGATCAAGTATCCCTGGGTAATCCAGGACTCTGTTGATCCAACAACCATGTGTGATCCAGCTTCTTTTTGCATTCAAGCATCTTTAAGCGATCCCTTTAGGCCTTGAGTAATCCAGGACTTGGGTGATCGGGTAATCCTGTGTGATTCAGCATTTTTATGCCTTCAGGCCTCTTTATGCGATTCTAGGCATTTCTGTGGGAACAAGCCTCTTTGCGTGACCAAATATCCTTGGGGAATCAAGGACTTGGGTGATCATGTAATCCTGTGTGATTCAGCATGTTTATACCTTCAGGCCTCTTTATGCGATTCTAGGCATTTCTGTGGGAACAAGCCTCTTTGCGTGACCAAATATCCTTGGGGAATCAAGGACTTGGGTGATCATGTAATCCTGTGTGATTCAACCTTTTTATGCATACAAGCATCCTTTATGCGATTCAGCATTTTTATGCATACAAGCATCTTTATGCGACTTTAGGTACTTTTGTGGAAACAAGCCTATTTGTGTGACCAAACATCCTTGGGTAATACAGGACGCTGATGATCAGGTAACCATGTGTGATCCAGCATCTTTTTTGCATCCAAGCAACTTTTTGCGATTTTAGGACTTTCTGTGGAAACAAACCTCTTCTGTGTAACCAAACATCCTTGGGGGAAACAAGGACTTGGGTGATCAGGTAATCATGTGTGATTCAGCATTTTTATGCATACAAGCATCTTTATGCGACTTTAGGTACCTTTGTGGAAACAAGCCTATTTGTGTGACCAAACATCCTTGGGTAATCCAGGACGTTGATGATCAGTTAACCATGTGTGATCCAGCATCTTTTTTGCATCCAAGCAACTTTATGCGATTTTAGGCCTTTCTGTGGAAACAAACCTCTTCTGTGTAACCAAACATCCTTGGGGGAAACAAGGACTTGGGTGATCAGGTAATCATGTGTGATTCAGCATTTTTATGCCTACAAACGTCTTTATGCGATTCAGCATTACAAGCATCTTTTATGCGACCTCTTTTGTGGAAACATGCAGCACCATATAGACAGAAACATGTATGTTTATGCGATCCACAATAGAATCTGCTCTGTTACTTGTTTTTTATCCCACATGCATTCCAAACTCATGTATGTTATGCAACATGCGGACTGGTAAAGAGGAAATTATCCTTTGCAGATGTGTGTTTCCTCAATTAAGAGACATTAGCAATGTGTGCCCGCAACTGTGCATCCCTCCGATGCATTTGGTTAGCCTGAAGCCGACACCAGGCTGAGGATTATATGGAGGTCTTACTAGCCACCTATAGGAAAACCTCTCTTTACACTCTAAGGAGAAGATAGAGGTGTAATCAGAACCTGTAGGGCTTTTGATAGCTTCTCCTTGTTAGGCTGCAGCTCCTGTCTCCTGTCCTCTGACAGTGAAACTTTTATCCCCAAGCTTTCTAATCCCTTTGTTTCAGGATTAAAGCAGGAAAAGGGGGATACCCCCTTTTTTTTTTTTTCTTGCAAAACACAAAACACATGCAGAGTGATTGCAATGTTGGGGGAAGGCTGCAATGCCTGACAGGTCTGATGGCTCAATCTATGAGCTGTTTAAGTCTCTTCAGAGGAGAATAAGGGTCCACCAGGTTCAGGTGGCGATCCCTCTTTATATTCCTACCCCTGACCTTATTCAATGGGGAGACCAAGTCCTAAGCTAAAGCAAAGGCACTTAACCCAGGTGCATCAAATAGCTGAATTTAGTCTGACACAATGCCTGCTAATCTGCACAGCTAGATGCGAGTAGGCGTCTTAGATGAATCTGTATCCAACTCACACAAGGTGCTTACGTTTGTGTCCCCCTAGCTTTACAGAGCTCTGACGTCCGGGCCCTTTGAAGAGCCTTCTCTGCGACTGCACTGAGCCGGTGAGCACGTGCAACATGGTAGAGCCTGAAGCGGAGGAAGTGGGACATAATAGATCAGCTAACACTTAAGCTTTCGTTTTCTGGAAAGCATGGTAAGCAAAAACATCAGGCATGTCTTCTACTGCCCATAGTAGTGGAAACACAGATAAGACTTGCAACTACTCATGCATAATTAATTGTATAGGATTAAGGGCATATTTTTTATTTATGTACCGGCCCCTTCAAGGGGAGATATATAGGTACTGCAGCCATCCTGTCTAACAGACATGGTGGGCCAGGCTGCATGCCGGCTAGGGGAGGTATATGGGTGCCCTGAGCCATCCTGTCTCAGAAGACATAGTGGTTTACATTGCCCATGCATAGAAGCATAATATAGGCGAGACCCAAGTCCCCCACGGAGGACCTACTGTCGAACCAAGTCCCGTAGGCCCTCCTCTTACCTTCTCCACGCTGCAGGGTATTGCCAAGCAAGAGGCCCAATCTTCCCCCTTCACCGTGGATATTGTCCTAGACCTTCAGGGACCGGGGGCCATGGCAGGAACACCAACTCCCCTGGACCTATATAGCATCCTGGCAGCAGAAAAAACATTTGGTCCTTAGAAGGCACAAAGTTCTGGAACCCAGGATCCAGCCCTCCGCAGAGAGGCATTATAGGCTAAACCTCGTTCTTCGTACCGAGGCCCGGGTACCGTCCACTTTGGCTATGAAGCACCTTGGACGGATCCGGATTTATGGAGGTTTTTTACATCCAGCATGGATCCCTCCAGTGGAGCTCCTAAGAGAACATGTTCACTCGTGACCAACACCTTAGACACTGATGAAAAAACTGAGGAGCTCCCAGTATGGGAGGGGTTATATAGGGAGGGAACTTCCTGTGTAGTTAATTACACCAGTGTCCACACCTGAAGGTAGACTCTATAACCCACATAGTAATGGATTGCCGCTCTGTGTCCCGTGATGTACGATAAAGAAAATAGCCCCAGGAATAACTGTTCTCCAATGTGCAAAATATGGAGAGAAGAATGATCTGAAGAAAATAAGTTCATTCTCCTAGGACACTAGCATAAAACTATGGCATATTGGGTAGAGGAAGGGTTATCTTGGAGCTAGCCTACAAATTTTTGTTGGTTAGTGCCAAATTCTCCTGTAACAGCAAATTTTTAATGCCCATTTTTTTACGTTGTGAAAAATGCTTTGGAGCCCACACACGATCGTTTTTAATGACATAAAAAAAAAAGTAATTTTTTTCATCCCGAAAAACGGTCGTGTTACGCGGCAATAGAGTTCCCCTGTCCCTTTAAGTCAAAACAAACCAACATTTTTTTTAGAAGCCATGGACTCCTTTTCCCTGATCAATCTTTATATAATATATAGGAGTGATGATGATCTTATTAAAGAACACATTCTACAAATGAACCATGTCTGCAAATAATTGAAGGAAATAGGATTATCTTGATCTGCTGAAAGGCTATTGCTTAGTACCCATGACCATCATGAATTTCTATTCACTTATATTTATACTTTGTCTAGACATACCGCATGCAAATCTTGGTTACATATTTTACAACAAACCATGCAGAAAAGAGATAAGCTTCTGCCAAATAAAGAAACACAACGTAAAAAATAACATTTTATTTTGCTTTCATCAAATCGAAGCGCTGCTGGACCCCATTTCATGAACACAAATGCAGTTTTTATTAATATTTGCCATGGACATTAGCCCTTTCACATAGCTCACCTTCGCCGTTAATGCCTTCTTTCACAGTGTTGTATTGTGTAACCTCTGCTAAAAAGAAAAGTTTGTGCATTTATGGTTCATAAAGTCTTATTCATCTTTTTCCACTTTTATCTGTATAAAGGAATTAAGATCAGGACAAAAGGGTTTTCTTCCCCGAGCACCTCCCGTTAGGTCCTCTTCAGTCACCTCCCTTTCCCAGTCAGGATTATAAAGGTGAGGGGGCAAAAGCTGAATCTCAGCAGAAGGAAGTCGGTCAGAGAGAGAACCGTAGACACGATTGGTTTTATTGCCATGTTTAGAATGCGAGTCAATGCTGTAACAGAGTCTTGAGAGCTCTGGTGATCGAAAACGAGGTGGTCGGGCTACCCATACCCCCGGCTCAGACAGACTGTCCTCTTCATCAGACATGAACTCTTCCGTAACACCCTCCCACAGGGCTTGGTCTTCCGGAGAAAATTGTTGCACACCCCATGATCTGTTTGCAAAAAGCTGTACAAATAAGAGATAAGACCATTGTTAGTATGTGATCTTTTAAGAAACATATTTACTAACTATTTTGCAGACGATCCTGCTGAACTGAGAGATTACTTTTCAGCCTTGCCTTATGACCTCTAAAATCTTGCCAAACTATAAAGTGTAACTAAATCCCAAAATGTAAACTTAATACATTGACGCTTACTAGTACATAGATGAGGTTGCTGCATAGGTTTTCTTTCAGGCATTTTTCCTCTTTATTTTTACTTGGTAATCCTACAAATAATACACCTCGTGCCACTGGGTGGTTCCGCTCATTCCTCCAATGTATCTATGGAGGAAACCATATTTCCTGCCCTTCCCTCCATTACATTGGTGATGAGAGGAGTAGTTCACATAAATAAGGAAATAACGTTTTATGCTTCCAAGTCAGCTTGCAGGAGGTGACCAGGACACTGTGGGGTTGATTTACTAAAACTGGAGAGTGGAAAATCTGGTGCAACTGTACATGTCAATCAGCTGCGAACTTCAGCTTCTAAAAATTAACCACTTACCGACCACTGCACGCCGATATACGTCAGCACAATGGCAGCGGTGGGCAAATGGGCATACCTGTACGTCTCCTTTAAATCGTAAATGCGCGCACTCTGTGAGCGTGCCTGTGGGTCCCGCGGACTCTATCCGCCGTGGGCCCGCAATCGTGTCATGGATTGGTAGAAAGGGGAGATGCAAACAAGGCATTTTCCTATTCTGCCTAGCAACATGACAGGGATCTACTGCTTCCTGTCACCAGGGGAAGTGATGTCATGTTGTTATGAAACCATCCCCCCTACAGTTAGAATCACTTCCTATGACACACTTAACCCCTTGATGCATATTAGTTTATTATGCCTTTGTCTTACAGGTTTTTTTTTTTTTGATTGTAAAGGCAGAAGGTTTCTTATCTTAATGCATTCTATGCATTAAGATAAAAAGCCTTCTGTGTGCAGCAGCCCCCCTCACCTAATACTTACCTGAGGTCCCTCTAGGTCCAGCAATGTAGAGAGCTGTAGAGACATGAAGAGCTGCGGCTCGGCTCTGGTGTCTCCATAGCAACCTGCTTGCTGTGGGGGCACTCAACAGGAGGGAGGGATCGGAGAAGAGGAGGATCGGAGATCCCTGCATAGGGAAGGCAAGTAAAACATAACATGTCTGTTATTTTTAACAAAAAAATAAACAAACCAAGATTTTACAATTCCTTTAAGCTTTGACAAAAAAAATGAAGCCGACTGGTTTCTATGCAAAGGTGCGCCAGAATTTGCACTCTCCAGTTTTAGTTAATCAAACCCTGTATTTCTGGCAAAATCTGGTATTTCTGTAATTGCTGAAAATATTCTACCGAATAAATAAAACAAAATGCAGCCATCATGTAATGAATAGTGTGCTGCAATATATTACATTTTTGCTTTGGAATTAGTAATAGTTAGGCAATCATCAGGGCTAAGAAATTAGGAAGGGATGGGGATGGAGATGGAGATAGAGATGAGGATGGAGATAGAGATGAGGATGAGGATGGAGATGGAGATAGAGATGAGGATGGGGATGGAGATAAATATGAGGATAGGGATGGAGATGAGGATGGGGATAGAGATGAGGATGGGGATAGAGATAGAGATGAGGATGGGGATGGAGATAGAGATGAGATGGGGATGGAGATAGTCATGGAGATAGAGATGAGGATGGGGATGGAGATAAAGATGAGGATGGAAATAGAGATGAGGATGGAGATAGAGATGAGGATGGAGATGTTGCGCAACACTGCTGACCATCACACCTGATAGCAGAAGCAGACCAGGAAGCCAGTACTGTCTTAACATATTTATTTGGCTGAGCTGGCTCTTTACACCAGAACAATTTTACACACATTGTAAATGTTTTCAGAAGGTCTTTCACACACTGTAACTTCTTCATTTTAAGTTTAATGGTCCTTTAAGTGGGTTGAAAATCTGCCCAGGCAATTCTAAGCCTCTTGGTAAAGAGCACATTTTAATTGTCCTTTAAGGTCAAATTCAGCTTGTAGTTCCAGTAATAGAAGTAGGCACGGTGACAAAGAGTGATATATAAAAGAGACTGTAATGACAGTGGAAAGAAAAGAGAGACAATGGGTCACTACTACCAGTGCATGCTAAAGAATTAAAGGATAATGCAAAAGACAGGGACTGCAGAATGTGGCAATGTTCTAGACAAATGTGCATTAGCTAGAACAGGGGTCTCCAAACTTTTCAAACCAAGGGCCAGTTTATTGTCCTTCAGACTTTAGGAGGGCCGGATTGCTGCCTGCGGGGGCAGAAATTTTCCTGAGCCCAGCATCAGTGAGAATAAATATGGCCTCAAAGTTGGTGGTCAGTAGGAGAAGGAGTAGTGCCCCTTATTAGTAAGAGGAATAGTATCCCATCATTGGTATCAGTGGAAGAAATAGTTGGTGCCAGTGGGAGGAATAGTGCCCCAAGGGCCAGATAAATGCTAGCAAAGGGCCACATCTGGCCCTCGGGCCGCAGTTTGGAGACCCCTGAGCTAGAAGAACAATTGTTATGGCATGTTTAGCTTCATTTATCAGTCTCAGGCCGCGTACACACGACCAAATCTGTCTGCTGGAAACAGTCTGCCAGACCGTCCCAGCAGACAAATTCGATCGTGTGTACGGGCGAGCAGACGGATTTGGCCAGCCGACAAATTTGAAAGCATGCTTTCAAATCTGTCGGCTGGGAACCCGTCCACCCGACATGTCTGCTGGTTAGTACGCTAACCAGCAGACACGTCTTCTCGCACACGCGTCGAATGGTTTCGACGCATGCGCGGAAGTGATTTACTTCCTGGTGCAGTGACGTGGCGGCGTCAACGTCAGCGCCACGTCACCGCGCCCTCTGCCGGAGGGGATTTTGGTTTGATCGTGTGTACACGATCAAACCAATAGGTCCCCAGCAGACAGATTTGTTCAAATCGGTCTGCCCGACCGATTTGAACAAATCTGTCTGCTCGTGTGTATGGGGCCTAAAAGCATATTTGTCTGAGTTGCTCATAGCAACACCTCACCTTCTCACTGCATGCTTTAACTTTCACAATGCTGACCTACCGCAACACAATCTTAGCCTCATTGACTTGAATAGGCCATGTTTGGTGGAGGTACCCCTGCCGAATGCAACATGCCATTTCATTCTGGGTACAGCCCTGTGCAGCTACATTGCTGTGTTTAGGTGGGCGGCCGGGGGTGGTAAAACCATGACTCAAACAGCTGCTTTTACCTGCCCGTCCCCTCAATTGCCCATGTGGATGAGCCCTAGTGAAGGTCAGTTAGGTCACACAGAAAATAAATTGCAGATTTCTTTAGCTCCCTGACCCTGTATCGTCGGCTCCTCAGCTTCTTTTCTTCTTTCTCTCGCAGACTCTTAAACGGATTCATGGAGTTTCGATATTCTCTCCTTTTTGTCAAAAAGTAGGCAACACAGGCACCTGCAGGAAGAGTACTGATCCGTGAGCAGAGAAAAAAATATGTACACGTGATTTATGACTATGACCAGATGTTAAAGCTGATGTTTAGGTATTGTTTTTTTTTCCCTAGCTTGGATCAATGTAAGTATGCATGTGCCATACCGAGTGATCCCTGCAGAAGCTGTAAATCACTGTAGTTGGCACCGCTACTACAGTGATTCCCACTAGCTTTCAAGTCCAGTGCCAAATAGCTGCCCTGCTGTATACTGAACACAGGGGGACACTCACTCAGCATGGGTGTCTTTCACATAATAAACAGTAAACAGTTTTTTAAAGAAATACCAATCTCTGATTGGATAAAATGGAGATTGTAACCTCACTGTTTTGCCTCTCCAATTTGAGAACACTATGATAGCAGAAGCAGACCCGGGAAAATGAAAAGTGTTCTCTTAATGGTGCTGTGCCAAGCATGCAACCCCCTGTGATCACTATGCAGCAAGGCAGCTACTCAGCACAGGACCCCTATTTTAGCAGTGATCTCTGTAGTAGCAGTGCCTACTACAGTGATTCTCTGTTTCCAAAGGGATCGGCCAAGTATGGCATAATATAAAAGAAAATCAATCAGCGCAATAAAAACACAAAATAATATAATAGTGAGCAGCTGAACACTAGGAATCAATTAGATAAGTTCCTGGAAAGATATAAACAAAGAATAGTGCAGCGCTATATAAAAGTCCATCCAAAGATCCTCCTTGTGATAGTCCAATAGTGGTAAAATTCACACACATGCAGGTGATGAATCGTGGATAGAAGAAAAACACCTCCACCAGTAGTAAAAATGGCCTCTCACCTCCCAGATCAGACCCTATAATGAGATCAGGGTCAATAGTGCTTTCCCATAAGGGATAAATCCAGGGGATGAAGTTGCCAGCTGACAAGCATGAAGCCAAAACAGATACACTCCGACCAGATGATGATTCATTCATATAAAAAAAGGAGATAACATAGTGTACTCTGTATGCGCACAAGGTTTAATAAAACAAATGTATAAAACTCACATTTTTAAGGCACTGATCCAGTGCCAGGGTAAACAGCGATAAAAAACATGTGTTGCTTGTGTTGCAGTGGCTGTGGGTGCCGTCACGTCCTTCCCTCCGAACGTTGCGTCCCTAGGATAGGACTTCTTCAGCGGAATGAGACATTTCGCTGAAGAAGTCCTGTCCTAGGGACGCAACGTTCGGAGGGAAGGACGTGACGGCACCCGCAGCCACTGCAACACAAGCAACACATGTTTTTTATCGCTGTTTACCCTGGCACTGGATCAGTGCCTTAAAAATGTGAGTTTTATACATTTGTTTTATTAAACCTTGTGCGCATACAGACTACACTATGTTATCTCCTTTTTTTATATGAATGAATCATCATCTGGTCGGAGTGTATCTGTTTTGGCTTCATGCTTGTCAGCTGGCAACTTCATCCCCTGGATTTATCCCTTATGGGAAAGCACTATTGACCCTGATCTCATTATAGGGTCTGATCTGGGAGGTGAGAGGCCATTTTTACTACTGGTGGAGGTGTTTTTCTTCTATCCACGATTCATCACCTGCATGTGTGTGAAGTATGGCACAAGCATACTTATAATACTGGACCAATATAACTATGCAAAAAAAACAAAAAAACACCATACATAAAAATGTTAGCTTTAAAAATCTTTTCACAAATTCTTTCACAAACTACTAATAAAATTGCACGGTTTATCAGTACAATAATACATTTGATGAGTGCTCCCAAACGCCTTACCAGCTTATGCTGTGTACATATTGCTCTAGGTTATGCCAGTCCCACTTGCGACAGTAACTTAACGTGACTCGCGAGTGAGAAACTTGAGTGAGAAACTTATATAGCGCAACACATGCAAACTGAATCGCCTCTGGGCGCTTGGTATCCATTCCCTGGGCCCTCAGAAGAGATGGGTCTTGATCTTTCTCCTGAAGGCCAGGTGGTTTACCTCCAACCGAATGCTGGTTGGTAAAGAGTTCCATAGTCTGGGTCCTTGGACCGCAAATCTTCGTTCTCCTTTGGACTTGTATCTGGCTTTGGGTATCTGGAGTAGATTTTGGTTGGTGGATTGCAGAATGCGATTGGCGTCGTGAGCTTTTAGTTTTTTGCATAGATATTGGGGGGCATTTCCCAGAATACACTTATGCGTTAGGCAGAGTGCCTTGAAAGTGATGCTGTCTTTTACTGGCAACCAATGAAGGGATCTCAGTGAAGATGGGATTGATTCCCATGGTTTTTTCCCCATCACAAGTCGAGTGGCCGTATTTTGAACGACTTGCAGACCAGTGATTTGGTACTTTGTGAGTCGTGCATGCGCAGTAGGGAACTGGGCAGTGAAGCCGCGGCGCTTCACTTCCTGGTTCCCTCATCGAGGATTGGCAGCGGGCGCAGCCGAGAGAGGAGCGATTGCTCATCTTCAGCTGCCGTAATCGTGGGAACCCTGGACAAGTAAGTATCTATTAAAAGTCAGCTGCTGCCGTATTTGTAGCTGCTGGCTTTTAATATTTTTGGTTTAGGTGGACTTCCGCTTTAATTCCTTTCATGCCATTAGTACAGTGTCAGTGCATATTTTTTTAGCACTGATCACTGTGGATCCGACTTTGATGATATTAATGGGCTAAAAGTTGGACTAAAGTAGTGCAGAATAGAGGTCGACCGATATGGGTTTTTCTCTGGCCGATGCCGATGCCGATATTCAGAAATCGCGGCGGCCGATAGCCGATTTATGATGCCGATTTTTTTTTGGGCCGATATGTTAAGCCGATTCCCCCCCCCCCCCCTTCATCTCATAAAATCTAACAGTTAGACCCCTTTCACACTGGGGCATTTTCAGGCACTTTTGGGCTAAAAATAGCGCTTGTAAAGTGCCTGCAAAACTGCTCCCCTGCAGTCTCAGTCTGAAAGCCCGAGTGCTTTCACATTGAGGCGGTGCGCTGGCAGGACATTAAAGAAAAGTCCTGCAAGCAGCATCTTTGGAGCGGCTCCTCCACCACTCCTGCTCATTGAGATGAACGCCTGCAAAACGCTTCTGCAGTGGTGCTACATGGGAGCATTAACACTCTTAATCAGCCGCTAGCTGGGATATCACCCCCCCGCTAGCAGCCAAATAGCGCTGCTAGAATGATGGTCCAGTGTTTATAGGCAGCGGAGTTCTGTGGAAAAAATTAATAAAAGTCAGCAGCTACAAATACTGCAGCTGTTGACTTTTAATATATGGACACTTACCTGTCGTGGGTGGCCACAATGCTGGCACCTGAAGCCGATCTCTCCCTCGGGTGCTTCGGCCACCATCTTCCGTAAGGGAATCAGGAAGTGAAGCCTTGCGGCTTCACTTCCTGGTTCCCTACTGTGCATGCGCAAGACGCGCTGCGCAATCCCACTGGTCCCTGCTGTCTTCTGGGACCTGTGCGTCTCCCAGAAGAAAGCTGGGGGCGGATTAAGCACCAGATGTGGTGTAGGTCACCACAGTGATCTATGCCCGGAAGAGGGAGCAAATACCTGGGATTACGCAGGTATCTGCCCCCCCTTCCCCCTAAAAAGGTACCAAATGTGACACCAGAGGGGGGGGGATTCAGAAAAGCGGAAGTTCCATTATTGCCCTGCTAAGTAATACAGAACATTTCTTACATTTAAACACAACAAGCCTCCAATCAGTGTACTTGTAGGTGTAATTTAGATATAAAAAAAAAATATATATTATTTATAATATATATATATATATATATATATATATATATATATATATATATATATATATATATATATATATATATATCCAATACACAAAAACAGGTAATGAAAACTTTTGGACAAAAAAGAAAATAGGCTAACTTTACTGTTTAGTTTTTTTTTTTTCTTTGTTAAAGCATATTTTCTCCCAAACAAAATGCGTTTGAAAGACCGCTGCACAAATACCGTGTAACATTAAATATTGCAGCAATCACTATTTTATTTCTTAGGGTCTCTGCTAAAAAAAAATATATAATGTTTGGGGGTTCCAAGTGATTTTCCAGCAGAAAATACAGGTTTTTTACTTGTAAGCACCAAGTGTCAAAAAAGATTTAGCCTTTAAATGGTTAAACTGAGAACTCTCCTTCACCGAGTTCAGTTAATTGATAAGTAGCAACATTGTATATCTTTTCTCAAAACTTGGCAGGCTGCCCAGAGTCTCCTCAATGGGAAACTTCAGGCAACTTGCATTGACTTCTATTAAAGAAGCTTTTTGCAAGTCGCGCTGCTGAAGTTAAAAAAATAAATAAAAAAAATCGGCTTTCTTACAGCACAAATCGGCCGATGCCGATTAATTAAAAAACGCAAAATATCGGCCGATATATCGGTCGACCTCTAGTGCAGAAACCTACTTTGGTCCATTGATTTGTACACGTCATGTGACATGTGCTCCCAAGGTTAGAGCGTATGCTGCACCAGTGTGAACCAGGCCTTGGTGTCACTAGTCGTCAAAAGTGTCAGTTCCTGACCAATTTGTTAGTCCCAATATCGCAATCCCGTTATAAATCTTCCGGAGGTCGAGTGGTTAATCACCACTGGGTTTTTACATTTTTGCATGTAAATGAAAAACCATCAATGTAATAAAATAAAAAAGTGGCTTAAATTCATGAGTTTTGCTTACATGTATTTATGTAATCGCTATGATTGGTCACTGGTCAGGTACCCGAGCACTGTCATGTGGACACAGCGGATCCGTTATCATGCCACTGATTTCCCCAGGGTACGTGCCAGTGATACACTAGTACGTGGCTCAGCCTGCAGCTGCCGCCCGCCCACAGTAAATGTACTTTGGGTGGACGGCAAGTGTTTAAAACAAAAAAATATTGTTAATAACATTAAATTACAAAATAGCATCTTTAATATGTATACATGTTGTGTGATTTCCTTAAACAAAGCAGGGTTTTCCCTTAATACGGTTTTCCAATATAACTGTATGTGGCGGGCAGACCTGTGTATTTGTGACAAGTCTTATTTATTGGATCTGTGTCTTTGCTATCATTATGTAACAGACATACTTTATTTTAAAAAGGCTCTTAGAACTGCACTGCCACCTGGCTACTCAATAAAGCATCATAATAAAAATGAAGACCTACAGCTATTTATCGATTACACAGTTTAGTGCAAATCTACTGTTTCTTTCAATTATCCCATCATATTAAACATCTGCAGGCAGTTAAATATATTTCAGTGATGCAGAACTTCCTTCATTTTCTGTATGCGAATGATTATTATGCCCATTCTGGAGCTTTTAAAACTCTGCCTGTATATAGCAAACAAGTAACTGTTATGGATACCTCTAGCATATCCTCTGTTCCTACAAATGGGAGCCACGTCGCACAACCGTGCAATTGTCAGTTAAAGCGACGCAGTGCCGAATCGCAAAAACTGGCCAGGTCCTTTACCTGCCTAAAGGTCCGGGTCTTAAGTGGTTAAAGGACTCTAAAACCCCATACACACTATGGCCTCGTACACACGATCAAATCTGTCCGCTGGAAACGGTCCGCTGGACCGTTTCAGCAGACAGATTCGATCGTGTGTACGGGCGAGCCGACGGATTTGGCCACCCGACAGATTTCAAAGCATGCTTTGAAATCTATCGGGTGGCAATCCGTCCGCCCGACATGTCTGCTGGTTAGTACACTTACCAGCAGACATGTCGTCCCGCACCGCCGCCGAATGGATTCGGCGCATGCGCGGAAGTGTTTTACTTCCTGGTGCGGTGACGTGGCGGCGTCAACGTCACCGCCACGTCACCGACACGTCAGCGCGCTCTCTGCTGGCGGGGATTTTGGTTTGCTCGTGTGTACACGCGAGCAAACCAAAATCCCAGCAGACAGATTTGTTCAAATCTGTCGGACGGACAGATTTGAACAAATCTGTCCGCTCGTGTGTAGGAGGCCTATGAGAATTTCTGCAGATTTTTGTCTTCAGATTTACCAAAACCATCTAATATGAGGTCAAACCTTAACAGTTTAATTTGTATGCAATCAGGCAGGCCCTTGTACTACATGGTTTTGGTAAATTTGAAGACAAAAATCTTCAGAAAATCTAATAGCGTGTATTAGGCTGGGTTTACACTGCAACATGAAGCGGCTCACAGCAGGGGTCCGGTGCGTCCCCATTAAATGTTTCAGGTCCGATTTCAGCCCGAATGCTTGGCTGAATTCAGACCTGAAACTGACCAGAAGACGCATAGGACCCCTACGCAATTTGCACTGGAGCCACTCTGGAGATGTGTGACCCGGCTCTATAGAGCCTCCTGTCTCCTGACATGAGAATTGGATGCGGCGAATCCTGCACCAATCTCCACACCCCCCCCGGTCTCTAATGTATAAGAAAATCAGGCGAACGATCGTCCAATTTACCTCGTTTCACAGCAAATGAGAACCGATGAACAAAAATTTGTCCGAAAATTCTCGTATGACATTTTTTTTTGTTGTTTATCGTTTGTTTATTGTGTATAGTTTGTAGGCGCTATAACTTTCACGCAAACCAATAAATAAACTGTGATTTTGTTTATCAAAAACATGTACCAGAATACATTTGGGCTCAAGTTTATGAAGACATTTTCAGTCTTTTTGTATAAAAAACAAACAAAAAAACAGTGGTGATTAAACCAAAAAAAAGCTCTATTTGTGTTAAAAAAAATATGTATTAAAATTTTGTTTGGGAACAGCGTTGCATGAATGCGCAGTTACTAATTAATGTAGCATAGTGCTATATAGCAAAAAATGGCCCGGTCATGAAGGGGGTATAATTTCCTGGAGCTCAAGTGGTAATATATCGGTGACAAAGGTCATCAGGGCACGTAAAGGAGTGAATCTCCCTTGGAGGACACAAACAATAAAAACTCGACAAAGGGCCCAATCCTCCCCTACAAAACGTAAGACATTCTTTTTCCTTTACGTGCACATTAAAAGCTGAGATTATGCAACTACACAACAATGCAGACTAGGCTTGTGTATTTTACAATTTTTTCAACACTAGAGGGAGTCTCCTACATGTGAATAACTATGTACGGTACCTTATTTCATGCATCTACAATGTCCTAGTGACCAATAGACTGGGCTAATGACTAAAAACACTAGCGGAGTCCTATTTATTTTTTCAAGAATGCTAGTATTATGTACAGTATCTATATCTACAACCAATGTTAATCATTATATACGTGATTTTTTTTTTTTTTAGGGTAATTGATGTCTGCCTACAAAGTGTCATTTAAAAAAACATTACTTGCATAGCGCTTTCAATTTACACAGAGCTTTATATATTTATTATACATTCACATCACAGACCTTGAAAGACACATTTAATAGAGAGGTATGGGAATCCAGTTTTTCCCAGGATCGTGGATGCAGCATCGGTCCCTCTGCGACTCACCGAGAACAAATCGATCGAACATCGTCGATAGCTCGGTTCTCACAGCTCCCCGTTGCTGTCAATCAGCAGCTCTCCTCTCTGCACCTCCACTCTCACTGGAGCACTGTTCTGTGGAGGGGCGGGAAGCGGCTGTCTCAGACTCTCAGCGGTTCTGAGAGGCTGAGAAGGGTGTCAGTCCTGCCGGGTCCCGACTTCCACTGTTGAAATTACGCTGTGCCTGGACTGATTCCTGTGACGTCAACAGAGAGCGGACTTCAGACCACTCTCTGCTAAAAATGGGTCACAGGAATGGAAAAAAAAATTGCACTTCTGTGATCCATAGAAGAAACCCAGCCGAATGAGCTCAAGCTGGACTTCCCCTTTAAATCGCAACTATCTTTCTATGAAAATGTAGTGAAATAAAAAAAATGTTTTATTCAAACGAGGACATAAAGAGCATTTGGACAGTTTACTCTAATTAAAAAGCCTGTTTGTGACATTCAAATGTTTGGGCTGTGCATCTTACAAAGCAGTGTATACATTACGCTGAATGGTAGCTACATTACCTTTTAGTTCCTTGTCGGTGTAATGATTGACACTGGACACCAGCTCTTGTTTCAGTTTTTCCACCAAGAATTTTAAAACCGAAATATTCCATGATGACTTGATGCTGCAATGGAATATAGCACACAGTGATCAAAACATGTACAAGCCAAACTATCAATCGATCAGTTTTAGATTTACATACGTGTGGCCTGCGGACACAAACTTCCGCCGAGGACACAATGTTTGTACTCAGTCATGCATGCTTACTATTAAATCTATTACTGCAAATGATATTAGACATCGAACACACAAAGTTATCCTCACCTTTCTGAGCCATTGAAGCGCCTGTTATTAGAAATGTGATTGTGAATGTTATGCACCAGTTTCTGAAAAAGAAAGAAGTACAGTTAATATGAAGTTTAACGACAATCAGTAATTCTCCTATAGCGGAGCTTAAAGTGTTACAAAACCCAGGAGCCTGCATTCACTATATCTGGTCTCCCACAGTACACAGAACATAGAAATGTAATAGTTTTAGTAAATATAAACTCCTAAATACCTTTTCTCATTAGCAGTGTATAACAGTCTTGTGACTTCTATCAGTGTCTGGTTATAAGAGGAGTTTTTATTCTCCTCTGCCTGTCCTATGAGAATACAGGACCTCTAAACCTCTGTCTGGACAGTGCTTATTGGTCCTGTGCCGATCACATGCACTCTCCCAAGAAAAAACAAAAACTCTTTAGCAATACACAACAAACTGAGCATGTGCAGCTTGTCCCCTAGCTTCTGTTCTATCAGGAGATGGTTCGGGGACTGTGGAAGAACAGAAGGATCAGAAAAGACAGGATCAAACAGCCTTAACCCCTTATGCCGCGTACACACGGTCTGACTTTTGACTGGGCAAAACTCAGTCGGAATTTAGAGAACCTGATCTCTATCCAAGTCCACACAGTCGGAATATCCAATGAAAAGCTCCCATCTGACTTTTTCCATCGGGAATTCCGACCGTTTATACAGTGCTTAAGGTTCCACAGTGAGTATAACATATACAGACTGATTTTACTGTTGAGGTTTAAACCGTTTTCACACTGCAGCGATTTGAAAGTCGATTTTACGACAGCGATTTTAGGAAATGCCTGTGTAAACTTGAGGTCTATGGAACTCAACTAGTATCAAAGTCGGACCAAAGTAGTCCAGGGGCAACTTGAAGTCGCACAGATATGAATGGTTATCATTTGAAATCATGGGGTATGACTTGTCATGCGACTGATGTCCAAAGTCACAGGAAAAGTCGCATAAGTGTGAAAGGGGCCTAAGTAACACTTTAAGGAAAACAGCCAAATAAACTGATGTAATATATACATTGTACTGATGTAATATACACATTGTAACAAGTTGGGAAATTTGTAGCTCATTGGTCGCACCAAATAATGAGTTTACTCCACGGCAGAAGTATGTTTCAGGGCTTTTTCTTCCCACTTTTAGTTAAAATAAAGCAAAAACAAAAGTTCACATGGATATCTTCTCACATGGGGGTTCTCAGCATCAATGCAATAAACATCTTTTTGCAGCTACACTGCTCAGGCCTTCTGCCTTGGTCCTCCAGACCGTCAAACATACCGTCCCAGTGCTTATGCACAAACCGCTGTACCTTTGTCAGCTTGGTTTCTCCTGCAGCTGCTACATCCTGACAGGCTCAGGCCTTTGTCTGTCCTGACCTGGACAGTATGGGGCAATGTGCCCCTCACAGCCACCTTCATACACTGACCCTGTCGGGAGGGCAAGGCCACTGACCTCTACTTCTGGCTCCTTCATAAATTGAGCACACAGCTGCACCATTAGTGTGCTTGTTTCCTAGAAAATCTGGCCAAGACCACCATTTTAGGCAGTGGTACGGGCCCTACTTGCCACAACATGTAAACTGCTTTATCTGCCAAAGCATTCAGAACTTTTCAAAGCCAGTCTTGTGATCCAGACTCATCATGCTACATAAAAACACCATCATTTTCAATTTCAGCTTATGTTAACTGCATGCTTCAATTTTTGGGGTACCTGCCTACTGGGCCCCTACCACAGCTCTGCTCTCCACACAAGCTATGTAGAGCACAGTAATGATGTCACTGCTAGTTTTACAAAGGCATTTGTTGCATACAAAGTGGATTTATATCTTCTTTTTTTTGTGCCTGGAGTTCAGCTGTAAAGCTGATGCACAATGTCCAAGTGCTTAGCACATCTGCCTAGCAGCCCTAGGGTCATCAGTTTGAATCCCAACCATGGCACTACCTGCCTGGAGTTTGCATGTTCTCCTTGTGCCTGCATGGGTGTTCTCTGGGTACTCCTGTTTCCTCCCACACTCCAAAGACATGCTGGTAGGTTAATTGACTCCTGACTAAACTGGCCCTAGTACGTGTATGTATGAGCCCTGGTTCACACTGGTGCGTTTTGACATGCGATTTGGCAAGTCAAATCGCTTGTCAAAACGGCGGATTTTGCCGCAAATTGCTGGCAATGGCACTGTCCTATTCGGTGCGATGCTGCATCTGCGGCGCTGCAACGATTTCAAAAAGTAGTCAGTACTACTTTTTGCGATTTCAGCCTGCGATTTACATTGACATCTGTGCAGAAACCTGCACAGATGTCTCTGAAATCGCGGCTGAAATCGGGACTGCCAGCGGGAGGGAAATCGTGCTAGTTCAGCTGAACTCGCACGGCTTCACTCCCGCAGCCCAGTGTGAACCTGGGCTCAATGTAAGTTAGGGAACTTAGATTGTAAGCTCCATAAGGGCAGGGACTGTGAATGTACAATGCATACGGTATGTAAAGCACTGCGTAAATTGACAGCGCTATACAAGTACCTGTAATAATAATAATAATATTAGTTGTCAGATCGGTTTCTGGACACTGGTACTGGTTTAAGTACATGGTCACACAATGAAGCTGGATGAGAAGCAGTTCAATCTTAAACTGTGCAAGGTCTGTTTATTGTTAGGAAGGTAAAGATGTGGAACTCCCGTCCACAGTTGGTGGTGTCAGCAGAAAGTGTGGATAAGTTAAAAAAAAACATATAGATGTATTTCTTAGTAAACACAATGTACAGGAATATAGACAACAATAGTCACACACTCACACAGGTTGAACTGGATGGGCTGGTAGCTTTATTCAACCTTACCAACTTTGTAAGTAAATGTTTATAGTATTTATGTTTGTAATATTAATTTATTAGTAGTGCTTAGTATTTTAGCACTGTATATAATCAAGTTTTGACAATTTAAAATAATTCATTATTCATTTACAGCTACTTAGAAATGTGGGATTGTATTACATTTTTCCTTATTTTAGATGAATTTAATGTGCAGGCGGAAAGCATTGGCTTGGTATATAAAAAACACTGCTGTGAGTAAGACTTTGGTTTATTGGGTCATGTTGCTTTAGATAAATTTAAACTGGTATCTTTGTGTTACTAAAGCAAAGAACAGAGTGCAAACTACAGACTCCCACAGTACTGTACAACAATAAATTACAAATTGTCTTTAACCGGTCTGGCTCCTCCACACTATTGATAGTGGCATTTGTTTAGTTGTGTACTTGACTAAATCATTTCTTTTGGCACTTTTATTAAATACAACAGCAAGCTCTATGTAGTTACCACACAGAGAATATAGATACTGACTGAAAAAAACGACCTTTTTTATTTTTCCTGGATAACCTGTGGTATCTTTATTAGAGCAGAGGAAGACAAGCTGTGGCTATCCTGCTGTTGTGAAATCACAATGTTCCTCCATTTCCTACCTTGATTCCTTTAGGAATCAGTCTACAATATAACATCAGCTATTTTTTTAATAGAAACATAGCCAGACCAGTAAGCAATGAACCTATTACTTATACTTGTTTGTTAGGATGGACTGTTTTGTAGGTAGTAGGTCTCTGTTTTCTAGAACACCTACCACTTGTTGTTTTGTTGTAACGCCCTGTGCGGCCCAAAAGTGTTTGTTAACCCAAAAAAATAAAATAAAGATCCTGTTTCTTTAACCACTTAAGGACCGCCGCACGCCTATGTACATCCACAACATGGCTCGTACAGGCACAAGGGCGTATATTTACTCCTTTGTCTGGTTCGGGGGTCTGATCGGGACCCCCTCCTCGGCGTGCGGCGGTCCCCCTGGCTCTGGGAGCAATCGCCGACGAGCGGGCGGATGTCCGTTTTTTTCGCCCCCCAATGGGAGCGCTCCCCCTTTGTGTCACTTCCTCCTCCTGTGTTTACACAGGAGGAGGAAATGATGTCATCTCTCATCGTAGCAGTGTTTCCCACCGCTGCTGATGAGAGAAGACATCCACAGTAAGTGTGCACCAACACTACACTGACACACACACACATAGGCACATTAACCCCTTGTGATCACCCACCCCCCTGTCACAGTGTCACTGAATGCAGTGACCTAATCACTGCATTTAGTGTCAGTGTGACAGGCAGTGTGAAAGTTAGTTAGTGTTAGGTTCAGGATAGCCCCCGTACCCCCCACTAATAAAGTTTTAACCCCCTGATCACTGCCCTAGTTAACCCTTTCACTCCCTATTGCCAGCGTCACTAAGCGATCATTTTTCTGTCGCTGTTCCCGCTAGGTAGCTAGCTTTTTTTTATTGCGATTTTTTTTTTTACTAAAGACATGTGGCTGAATTCATTTTGGCCTAAATGTTTTACTAAAATTTAGTTTATTTGATTTTTTTTATAACAAAAAGTAAAAAATAGTGATTTTTTTCAAAATTGTCGCTCTATTTTAGTTTATAGCGCAAAAAATAAAAACCGCAGAGGCGATCAAATACCACCAAAAGAAAGCTCTATTTGTGGGAAGAAAAGGACGCAAATTTTGTTTGGGAGCCACATCGCACGACCGCGCAATTGTCTGTTAAAGCGACGCAGTGCCGAATTGTAAAAACACCTTGGGTCATTTAGCAGCATATGTGTCCGGGTCTTAAGTGGTTAAAGCATGTTATACAGCACAGTGCTTGTGCTGTGTCATTTGGCCCCCTCTATCACCTGAAAGACCTGGCTGATCTTGCCAGTTTCTACCTTACCCTTGTATTTTGACTCCAATACATCAGGGCTGCTGAGCCCTGACACCGTTGTCGGTGTATGTGCCTCCATCATACGCTGCTATCTGCAGCTCTCTTGTGTCTCCTCTGTCCTCATCCTCCCGCCTGTCATCTCTCATTATCACTGATCTGCACCTCTGCCCACTGCTTCAAAACTAACTGATCTGTATATCATCCCCTCTGTCAGATAAAAAGTTGTGTCCTAGTGCCTGTACTTTAGCAAAAAAAAATAAAAGATTTCTATCTGTTTTAACAGGAGTCTCCCCGCAGGGATGTAGTCCCAAGGGAGGGTGCAAGCACGCTAACTAAACCCTAGCCAGAACAGCTCGGATGATGGGGGCAAGCTTACTGAGGAGGAACAGGAAGTGAGAAATTCAGACAAAGAAGAAAAACATTTAGAAGGGAAATCGAAAGAAAATGTAAGTGAACCAACAATGCACTAGCTTAAAGGAACCTATTTAGAAAAGAAAAAAATGGACCTTTACCATCCCTTTAAAACGGATAGAATTTTTTTTATTTTTGTTATAAAGCACAGGCACTAGGATGTAGTTTTTTATCTGACAGAGGGGATGCAATAAACATGAGATAATGGCTTAACAACCACTTTTAAGGTGTTACTAAACCCAGGAACCTGCATTTACTATATCTGGTCTCCCACAGTACACATGGAAATGCAATAGTTGTAGTACCTGGCGGACACTGCGGCCGCCAGGCACACGCATCGGCCTCCCAGCGATGCGCCGGGCACAGTGTTTGCCCGCTGCGCGCCCCCCAGCGGCGCACACGGGGAATGTAAACAACAGGACGTCCAAAGACGTCCACCGGCACTTGAGAGCCGCGCTGTGGACGTCTTTCGTCTATAGCGCGGCCCTCTAGTGGTTAAATTAATTTAGAGGGAATACATTGACAGATCATGTTTATTATATTTGCCCTGAAATTACTGAATTTATTTCAGTATACCTAGCATCAGATATATTTTTCCATGCATGCCAAGGCTAACACTTAACGGGTATTTTCTATCTTTCGCACAGGCAACAATACTCCCCCTAACAACACCTTCATCTTCTTTTCTCTTCACAAGGATGGAGCTTATTTGTTTAGGTATTATGAAGAGTATTTCATTCTTGCACTGAGATGCTGACTTAAAGAGGTTCTAAAGCCCAAGAGCGGGTTCACAGAGGGGCGACCTGTCAGGTGACTCAGACGCCCGACAAGTCGCGGTCCGCTCTATTCAATGGAACCGTTCTAATAGGAGCAACGCAAGTCGCTCCGACTTAGAAAAGGGTTCCTGTATCCTGTACGACCAGGATCAGCCAGGTTTTTTTATATCATACAGGGGGCCAAATGACACAGCACAAGCACTGTGCTGTGTAACATGCTTTAAACACTTCAGCTCCGGAAGGTTTTACCCACTTCTTCACCAGGCCATTTTGTGCGATGCTTTAATAAAATTCATGTTTTTTTCCCCCCACAAATAGAGCTTTCTTTTGGTGGTATTTGTTCACCTCTGCAGTTTTTTGTTTTTTTTGCGCTATAAACAAAAAAGACTAAGAATTTTGAATAAAAAACAATATTTTTTACTTTCTGCTATAAAACATTCATATAAAGAAAATGTAGGAAATCAAATGTTTTCATCAGTTAGGCCAATATGTATTCTGCTACGTTTTTGGTAAAATAATTCCAATAAGGGTATATTAATTGGTTTACACAAACGTTATAGTGTCTACAACTATTGGATAGATTTAGGGCCTTTTTATTTATTTTTTACTAGTAATGGTAGCGATCAGCGAATTTTAGCAGGACTGCGCCATTGCGGCGGACAAATTGGACACCAAGTGACAATTTTTGGGGACCAATGACACCAATACCGTGATTAGTGCTAAAAAATAAAATAAAAAAAATGCACTACCGCAGTATAATAGACACTGGCAGAAAAGGGGTTATCACCAGGGGTGAGCAATGGATCAAGTGTATCCCTGGGAGGTGCTTACTTACTGTGTGGGGGATGGATACACAGTAGAAAAAGAGATCCGTGTTTTAGCTTAGCTCTCTCTTTTTCGCTCCCTGACAAATCAGTTTGCCTTGTTTACATCGCTGCTCCGTCTCTCCACTGAACGATCGGTGGGTCACAGCAGCCATCGTGGTTTCCGTTGTGTCCAACCACAGCGAGAGCAGCGCTTTGTGAGCGTGCCCCTACACCGTGTGTACAAAACCACGTACAGGTGCGTGATTTCGCGCAGCTAGGCCGCCCTGCCACAGTATATATGCGGTGGACGGTCCGGAAGTGGTTAAGGGAACAGGATTTTTTATTTATTTTTTTTAGGGTAACAAACACTTTAATGTATTTTTTTTTTACTCAGTAAGACAAAATGTGATGATTTCCCAGACATACACTATACATACTTACAGACAAAACGAGGTCTCGTTTTCTTCTAGAACATTTCTGGCCATGGCTTCGTTGGCGCGAGCTTGTTCCAGTATAATACGCCACAAATGGTGGTGACATGGGAGGCCTCATCTCATCTGGCGAAGTGTCTGCCATAATCAAGCCACCAGGACTAAGGGAGCCATCCTTCTGTATTAGAAGATGGGAATGTGTTGACTTCAGAATTGGAGGTGTTGCTTCATTTAGAACTTCCACTGTGTCCCTATGAGGATGTGAATCAGTCACTGGTTTCACAAAGTTGGGTGGCAAAATCCTTTGAGCTGTTGATTCTGGAGTTAAAAAATCATCAATAGCCTGAAAGAAAAAAATCATTGTTGTAATGCAGGTATACACAATATCCAGTTAAAACTATCTCTATAAGGAATAATAATTTTTTTTTAATAAAAAATTTAATGGCAGCTACTGTGTTAATATACAGATAGATGACGGGTGGTGAGGAAACATAGGCACTGAGCATGCACACAACAGATGGTATGAAGATAATACACCTGCCAGAATTACTGCAAACAGAAGCTGTCCCTATTAAAAGTGACAGACTGCGTCTCCCACTGGAATGAAGTTGAATGGAGACTAAGCATACACAGGCTGTGAGTTGATATATTATGTACACATACACATGGCAGGCTGCAGAGGGGGCATTAAGCCAAAGGAATACGAGGCCACTGAGCAAAGCGCTATAACCTATGCTTCATTATATTGGGTTTTGGTTAACTGCTGCAAGTGTAAAAGGATCACATCCAGCCCTGTTTACACTCCCATAAAAACTGTCATGCCAAGCCATCAATGGTGTCAGGAAAATATTTGAGTAACATATCACTCTGGTAAGTAAGCACACATTTCGGAAAATACATTTGATCATACTTTCTTCTATAACATGTCTGTCCACAATTTGGTTACCATGGTAAAATTGTATGTAAACTCTATTGCCGCGTACACACGGTCGTTTTTTGCGATGAAAAAAAAAAACGACGTTTTAAAAAACGTCATTTAAATTGATCGTGTGTGGGCAAAACGTCGTTTTTTGTCTTAAAAAAAACGACCAAAAAAAAATTCCAACATGCTTGAATTTTTTGTGTCGTTTTTCAAAACGTCGTTTTTTGTTTCACAAAAAGTCACTGTGTGTAGCAAAAACGTCGTTTAAAACGAAGTTTTTCAACCCGCGCATGCCCAGAAGCAAGTTATGAAGCGAGCTTCAATAGAAAAGAGTGGTGAACGTAACCTCGCTTTTTGTGAAAAAACGATGGTGTGTAGGCAACATCGTCTTTGAAAAGTGACGTTTCAAAAACGTCGTTTTTTACTTCACAGAAAACGTCGTTTTTTTTCATCACAAAAAATGATCGTGTGTACGCGGCATAACAATTTTCTCCTATCTGCTCCATCATGGTCTGTTAAAGTGTTCGTTAAACCCACCCCCCACCCCCCCAAATAAAAAGTGTTTGCTGTGTTTAGACTTTGCTACATGCAGGAAGTGTTATTGTGTGTTTTTTTGTTTTTTAAGAACAGATAGAAAAAAAAAGTACTTAAAAATGTCTTTGATGAAAGCCATGTGCAGTTGCGCACTTGCGCTGCAATCGTGATGCATCGCGGAATCGGATCGTGGCCTTGATAATCGTAATCGCATCGAATCGTGAGACTGGTGAAGATGCGCAGCCCTATTATACACACACACACACACACACACACACAATGCTCTCGCTCACACTGTTGCCTTATACACACAATGTTCCAGCTCTCTGCCCCCTCCGCCTGGATCACACTACTTCTTTATACACGCAGAGTTCAGGCTCTTTGCCTCACTTCCCATGGATCACAATGTTGCCTTATACACACACACACACACACACACACAATACTCTGGCTCTCTGCCCCCTTTCCCCTTATACACACACACACACAATGCTTCACCTCTCTGTCCCCTCCCCTGGATCACACTGCTGCCTTATACACACACACACAATGCTTTTTTGTTCTCTGCCCACCTCCCCCTGGATCACACTCCTGCCTTATACACACAATGCTCTAGCTCTCTGCCCCCCCCTCCCCCTGGATCACCTCTGCCTTGTACACATACTGCTACAGCTCTCTGCCCCCCTGCATTCTGTATCACACTGATGCCTTACACAGACTCATTGTTAGATCTCGGCTCATTATCCAGCCATAAACTTTTTTGGGGCGACATGCTTTCTGTGATGCGTATTGCCATGATTGCAGCATCATTGTGCGACAATCACGGAAGACCTGCGTCGCGTTTTGAGGTGTCATTCAAATGAATTTGCCATTCACACATCAGCGCTTTCAAATCGTGGGCAGATTTGGGGCAAGCCCATTGCTCAATAAACCTTATAAGATATAAAAGGTCATGTGTATATTTGTATCTTAGAATCAATATAAATCAGTGGACTAATTATTTCCTAACAAATGACAGATATGCAGTAGACCACTTATGTTTCACCTATTAATTATAGTCATCACCCCAATAAAAAGAAGTCAGTATTTGGTAAAAAAAAAACACAATGTTCATACATCCCCCTTAAAATGCACATTATTTCTCCTGTCATATGAAGAGTTGTCATTCTGTTAATGCCCTTGACACGTTTAAATAAAAAAATCTTGATGTCAGTTCACTTTAAGCATGCAAGGATTTCAGACATTTGCTTCCAGCCATTCCTAGTTTAGGTCATAGGACTCGAAGCTACTTGTGTAATCAAGTATGTAGGCACAAGCTTTTGACAAGCATTGCCAGAAACTTCCAGTACGGTCTATAACCTATAAGGAACTAAATGTGCTAGGTAAAGGCAGCATTAAAGAATCAGCAAGGCAAATGACAATGATCTAATAAGGTAACTGTTCATGATGAAATCACTACACGTTTCCCCAAAGCAATCCGAGTGAAGCTTAGCTTTACAATGCACACACACTGTCTAAAAACTGTCCATTAATAAAGCAGTTTCTACTTCTTTGATCATTTGGGGTCTGCTTACTTTGCAAATGAATTTTCACAAAGAAAAGGAAAATTAGGTGCAAAGTAAATAATGTTTTGAATGCTTGGACTTCACTGGCACCATGAACGTCACCCAGTATTTTAAAAATCAAAAGCCAACAGCTACAAATATTGTAGACTTTAACTACTTGAATACCAAGCACTTTTACCCCCTTCCTGGCCAGGCCAATTTTCAGCGCTGTTGCACTTTGAATGACAACTGCGTGGGCATTTTTGAGACAGATAGAGCCTTTGATGGTACTGTATTTAATTACTGTTTTTTTTTAAACATTTCGGAGAAGAATGCTTTTTGGAGTTTCTGTTATTAAATTTGTAAATAAGTATGTTTTTTTCTTCAATGATGTGCGCTGTTGAGGCTGCACTGTAACTTGTAACTCCCTGGTGAATCACAGCCGTCTTCTTACATCACATGCATAGGATCGTATGGCACAGGTAGACTGGTCCTGCAGCCTCCTGGGATGTATGATGTGTCCCAGGAGGCTGCAGGCAGGATGGGGGGGGGGGGGGGCGGGCAGGTCAAGGCAAAGTTATCCTTACCTTGGCAAGGACTGAGGAAGTCGGATCCGGTACTGACAAAAACTGCACCTCAGTTACATGCTGGGGGAAGGAGAGGATGAGCAGTAGTTTTGCTTTAAATCCACTGTTGCACATGCTGACTTATAAACCCCATTCCAAACTAACTCACAAATACCCAAACACAATGCAATTTAGGCAGATTTCTCGTGGTTCTAACAATACAGCATACATGTGCTAAATTTATGATAACCACTGTAGATATTGTACCTTTAAATGGGAGTACTAGTGGTCAAGGAATGTTTTAATCAAGCAAGACTAATGTATGAAAAGTGTTTTTAATGTCCATAGCAACCAATAACCTTCCAACTGTTAGTTCTTCCATGTAGAGTTAAAAAAAAAAAAAGAGGATTCTGATTGGTTGCAGTGGGCTACAGGAAATTCTCTTGTCAGAATAACTTCTATGTATAATCGCCCACCTTTGACCAATAGCGATGAGGGTGTGAAATATACTTGTTTGCGTGCTGCTATGATTGCTCACTATGTGGACATTTTCCTTGTTTTAAAGTTTATCTAAAGACCAATCAAGCATTGTATAGGTGGTGCCCCCCCCCCCCCCCCCCCCCCCTGTTAGGCCTCGTACACACGATCGGACATATCCGATGAAAACGGTCCGCGGACCATTTCCATCGGATATGTCCGATCGGGAGTTTGATCCGATGGCGTGTACACACCATCGGATCAAATTCCCCGCCGCCGGACGGCGCGGTGACGTGGCGGTGACGCGGCGGTGACGTTGACGCCGCCACGTCACCGCACCAGGAAGTTAAACACTTCCGCGCATGCGCCGAATCCATTCGGCGGCGGCGGTGGGGGACGACATGTCTGCTGGTAAGTGTACTAACCAGCAGACATGTCGGGCGGACAGATTCCCACCGGATAGATTTCAAAGCATGCTTTGAAATCTGTCGGGTGGAGAAATCTGTCCGCTAGCCCATACACATGAGCCGAGATGTCTGCTGAAACGGTCCATCGGACCGTTTTCAGCGGACATATCCCCTCGTGTGTACGAGGCCTTACTTATGATGGACCTTTTACAGTTTGAGATTTGGGGAAATAGGGGATGTACTCTGCCCTAAGCCCCTATTTCTTACAACTGGCCCTTTCACTGACATTTTAGACTTTCTGTAAATCACACATCTCCCACCTACCTAAACCTTTGGTCCTGAGTATCAACCAAACATATACCAATGCTATAAACCCCCAATCCATTTTCTCTGAACTCCTATAGGACACTCCAAGTTAATAAACTATTATATAGGCCCAATGTCAATGTTCAGATCGTACCATATCACTGCACGGTATACTGTACTGTGTGAAAAACTCATGCTGCCGGAATGAGGGATTCAGGATTATATAATAAAATGTTTTAGGCATCTATGAACACTGCATTTTGTTTCCTTGTATTTTATTTGATACCATAGTTAGAAAAAATACAAAACTATTTCAAATGAAAAAAAATAAAAATCTACGACCCATGCATGCCCCGCAAACCCGTTCTCTTACCAATTTGGTAGATCTACTCTTCCCCTGGCGAAGAGTTGAGATTAACTGTATTCAAACTGCTTTATTCAAATCCAGTCAGTACATTTTCTGTAGACTGGTTTCAAGACTAATGGCACAGCACCCAACTCAAGTGGACCTAAACATATGTATTGTAATGTATCTCTAAATGGATGAATGTCTTCACTTACCGGCATATGAATGGGACTTAGAAGCGATTGCGTCTCATTTGGAGGGCACGTAGGCAAGCAGCTTTCCTTTGTCCTTTCCAGGGTTGGTGGATGAAGTCCAGGAACTAATGATGCAGATGCTGCACCCAGCTGTCTGAGCTCCTCTATGACAACCTGCACGCCTCTGATCTCTTCAACTTCTTCTTCTTCTTCTTCTTCTGACATCTTACATCTTGGAGTGTTATCAGGTGACTTTGGTCTCTCTGACCTTTCATGCATATTCCTTAAACTGCTCACTTCATCCTGTAGTTGGCTCAGTAGACTACTGTTTGCTTTGGCCACATTAAGAGCAGCTTCGGCAAGTCCAACTGCTTTCTCCACACGCTGATAGATAAGATGCAGAAGCTGATCACATCCTTGTACCGAAACTCCTTGTCCAGTAACTGTAACTGGAGTTGGTCCATCAACAATCACTGAGCCGCCTTGAGTGCTTTCAGTTTTGCATCCACATTTGGCATCGTTTTGCCCTGCCGGAGGAGTGAAGAGGATGGTGGCACTAAAGGACATATTCTCAAACAGCGAAAATGTTTGCTTCTCTGTAAAACTGCACTGCTTATAACCCAAACTAACCAAAGTTAGTATTGGTTACTTTGGCTATAGCATGAAAATTTGGAGCAGAACACAGAAACACACAATCTAGAAACCCTCCATTATTAGGTTTTCTGTGACTGCATATGAAATGGAATATTACAACTAAATAATTCAAGTCCAAGTAAGGCGCTACTACGGTTTATCATCTGTCTCAGTGATGTATTATTTAATATGTTCTTAATATGTTTTTTATGATTGTCACAGTTTCTTCAGGGAATATTTGCTTCTCATACTCTCAAGCTAGAAAAACATCCCACAAGATTTATGTTTTCCCCAAACAGAATTTCTTTTCTAAATCCCAGCTCCTTTATTTAGAAGTATTGGAAGTCTTGAAGGAATTATGCTGCTGCTTTCATTTACACTTGTTGCCTTCTTGTGGAAGAATTGGTGGCATGATGAATTATTGAAATGTTCAAGTTTCTGGGAGAAATCTGTGATGGCAGGTTAAGAAAACATCGGTAAATCAACTTAGGAGAACAACAGTTTAGGCACACAAAATGAAGTTGTTTTTTCTCTTTGAATATTATTTGAATAGCATAATCCATAAAAGCAACTCAGTGCAGACCAGCATATCATTCCCAAAACAATAACTCAGATGTTGCTTTTGTCAAGAGAAAATTGCAGGCAACAGGTTTGATAATCTACATTCATATATGTAACTCCTGCTATAAATGATAAGAGGGTTTAGTGGTCCTATATAGGCTTTCGGTCTTGCATATTTAAAGTATAAGGCCCCATTCACATCCAGTGATGCAAGAACAGTGCAGATTTTTTTGCACATTTTTGGAGCGACACCATTCAATTGAGGGGGCTCCGCTCCAAAAAATGCGCCAACGTAGCTCCTGTACCCCTTTTTGGAGTTGAATTTTGCACATTTTTCACCCATTTTTATATCACATTTGTGGTGCCATTAGGAATGTTGTGCGTTTTGCTGCAATTTTAGAGCGATACAGAATTACAGGATTGTGCGATTCTGACCAAAATTCTTAGTCACTCAGATGTGAAGAGGGCCCAAGGGCCGACACTGTGCACATGTGGGGTGCCATTAAAATTACATTGCCACCTGCAGTGGATCGCAAGGACATTGTGTTTGAGAGCAGTGTGAGAAATGCTCATGTAATGTGCCTTTCCATATACTGGTGTGAACCGGCTGTAAAGGTCAATAAGGGCACTTTTACACTGGGGCGGAGGGGCGTCAGCGGTAAAGCACTGCAATTTTTAGCGCCGCTTTACCGTTGTTTTCAGCTGCGCTTTTCAGCCGCCAGAGGGGCGCTTTTAACCCCTACTAGCGGCCGAAAAAGGGTTTAAAGCACCCACAAAACGCAGCTGCCAAAGTTCTTTTACCCTTAAAAAAAACACTTTGGGGTCAATTCACTAAGGCCCCTTTCACACTGAGGCGGGAGCCGCGCTAGCGGTATAGCGCCGATAAAAAAAGGTTCGCTATACTGCCGGAATTGCCACGAGTTGCGGCCGCTAGCGGTGCGGTATTAACCCCCGCTAGTGGCCGTGAAAGGGTTAATACCGCCCGCAATGCGCCTATATAGAGGCGCATTGCCGCGGTTTCCCATTGTTTTCAATGGGAAGGAGCGGTATACACGCCGCTCCTCTCACCGCTCCAAAGATGCTGCTGACAGGAGATTTTTTTCTCTCCCACCAGCGCATCGCCTCAGTGTGAAAACCCTTGGGCTTTCACATTAAGGATGCAGTGAAGGAGTTTTTTAGGTGGTATAACAGCGCTATTTTTAGCGCTGTACCGCCTGAAAAACTCCTCAATGTGAAAGGGGTCTAAGAGTTAAATAACAGCAAATAAAATATGGTAAATCAGATGTGAAATGTCAATTCATTAAGAATTTTGCGTTAAATACTGAATACAATATTTTTTCGATTTTGTGGTAATTATTTAATGCAGTAATTTACCACTTTGAGCTGGTTGTCGGGGGACCCCCAGGCTATTTTGGTTGGTAAGGAGCGGGCCAGAACGCCAGTCGCTGTGTCCTTAAAGGGGTTGTAAACGTTTGTTTTTTATTTTCTAAATAGGTTCCTATAAGCTAGTGCATTGCTGGTTCACTTACTTCAATTTTCCTTCTAAATGTTTTAAATGTCTTAAAGGAACCTATTAGGAAAATAAAAGACAAACCTTTACAACCCCTTTAACAACTGATGACTTTATAGCTGTAAGCAGACAAAGCAGAAAAATTAAAAATGTTGGGAAAAAACAGCGTGCCCCCAATGCATACCAGGCCCTTTGGCCTACTCCAAAATGTAAAAGAAATCCATACCTGACCCTTATCGCATGTGGTAAACATTCGTGAATTGACCACTTTGACAATCTTTAAGCCTAAGAACCCGTAAGTAACATCGGAGGTCGCTTCTGTCTTCAAAGGGCATATAGCCCAATGGGGCTATCTGGCCCTCACTCAACTTCCTGCCTAGCCATTGGCCACATCAGATCGGTTCGGGCTTAACAATGGCTCCAGTAAGCTCAGAAATCACTGGGAAGTGGTAATAGGGGGATATCTCTCCCGCCTCCTATAAAAGTGATCTCTCAGTGAACCTGCTGCTGGGATCACTTTTATCAGAAAGCAAGCCGCCTAAGGGAAAAAAAATTAAACATGTAACAATCTACTTTTTGCTCTAAAATTTCTTCTAACCCCAAGCATTATATATATATATTTTTTTTTTCAAAGCCAAGCCCCTAGAGAATAAATAGGTGGGTTTTTAATTTTTTATGTCACACTGTATTTGAGCAGCATTTTTTGGGGGATAAAAATACATTTTTACATTTTAAAATAACCTCAATACGTTATGTAAATGGATACCTTTTAAAATTCATGCTTTAAAATTGCGCACGCCCATAAATTTTACTATTTGTAGGTGACACTTTAAAAGCCTTCACAGGTTACCACTTTAGATTTACACAGGTATGGTGCTGGACTTACTGCCCATGATCTGACTTTAACGGTGATATCTCATGTGTGGGAGGATCACTTGTTTGCGTGCATGCAGGACCGACACATGCGTTTGCCTTTGTGCGTGAACACAGAGAGCGGGGGCTTTTTTCTTTTTGCTTATTTATTTTTTACAATTTTAACTCAATCTTTTTTAATCACTTTTATTGCTGTCATAAGGAATGCAAACATCGCTTTTGACTGCAAAAGACGTGTGACAGGTACTCTTTATAGAAAGATCTGGGGTCTTCCTCTGTCCTTAAAAGCATTTGATCACACCAAGATCGGAGTGTTTGAATTCTTTTGATTTTAGAAAATGGTCCCGTTTACATTGTGGTAAATGGGAAGTGATGTCAGGTTGCCGCTTCTAGGTTACCATAGCCAATGCTGAATAAAGCTGATCAAGTCTTTGTTCGGCTCTGTGATCAGCCGGTGGAAGTGCAAGCTGGTCGATTGAGACTACCAGTTGGACAGGAGATCCCGGTAAAGCTGCGGAAGGAGGGGGGTGAATATCTCCTCCTGTTTCTGGTAAAGGCAATCCAAAACCTGCAGGAACACTATGTACACAGTTCTATGTAAGTTGCACGTCCAGACGAAGCTTACGCACTAACATTGCGAAACGCGTTGACGTAATACAGTGCCGGACGCCACGCCACCCCCATGACCCCCAGTGGGATCGGAACGTCTCTGAAGGAGCTTCCACGCCGAAAAAAGGATTCAACCCTAGAGCGGCTACACAGCTTCACTGAAAAGCCTGACATATACTGTCATTTATCAGGACTCAGTACCTCATTGGAGATTTCCAAATAAAATTGAGCTCCACGAGCGTGTATCCGGCTAGACTATTCGCCGCACACGCTGCCTGATCCTAACAGATCTGATGACATCAGTAGCGACCAGCAGCATTCTCATTACTAATGAGCTCGGAACCAACCATTACCGTTTATTATTTGATCCCTTTCTCTGGAGCCCAGTCAGATTGTTCCTTTTATCGCATTGATAGCTGCTGAGGTTTGTTGATACCCGAACGTTTGTGGGACACTCTAAACCAATCATCTTATCTACATGATAGTGTTAACCAGACTTTGTACCAATACGGCTGTTGGTGAACCACATCAATGTTATAGCCAGTGACATTTATCCTGGAATCACTGAAAAATTACTCAAAGACGTGCAGTTCCCTCTTATGTGCTTGCAACTTACATAGAACTGTGTACATAGTGTTCCTATTGACCAGCATCAACTTATGATTATATCAATGATTTACAACGATCACCTAACTGGACATAGACACACTTATATTATTTAATATCTTTGGTTGCAACCACATTCCTTCCCCGCAGGGGTACTTCTGCTGGACACTCCACATACTATATATATTTAATTTTGAAAGCTGTCTCAACGGTAATTACCGTATGGAATTTCCAGCAGTAGTGATCCATTTGGCGTCCGGATCGCCCTAGTTATATGTGTCTTTATGTTTGTCATATGTTAGTGTCCTATACGTGTCATTTTGTTGCATGTTACATGAACTAGGTTCATGCGTGCAGCATCGGCCGGCTGCTGTAAGTAGGTATACGTGTTAGCCCTTATAACACACATTTTTGTATCTTCAATTTTTTGTAAAAATTCCCCTATCCCGAATTCTTTGTAGATTTTGTATTTTTATATGATCTAATAAATAATTTTACCTATATTACTGCCCATCTCTGCCTTGGTAGCCCCTTGGTTGGCTATTGGGGACACCCTGTCTTAGTTTCCCCATAGCACAACATCCCCTTTCTCTTTAAAGGCAATCCAGCAGCTAGTTAGCCACTAGGATTGCTTTTTAAGAGAGCCAACCGTAAGCTCTAAAAAAATTGCACCATAGTGATGCCTGCAGCCTGTGACTGGTTGTCAAGTGGCTAGGGCAGCCTGGGCTGCCATGTGCTCGACAAATGCCCCAAAAATAGCCCCAGAACCTTTCCAATCCAGAAGCTTCAGGTATTTTTTCATTGCATGTTTTGTCACATGGCATAACACGCATCTACTACCTGCGCTTGGCATTCCAATTAACTGCTTGCTCTCTGGCCCATAATAAAAAATATATAATTTGTTGAAGGTTAGCTACCGGGGATATGGCAGCAACTAGCTGCCATAACCCCGGTAATTTTTTTATTACTATGGCCAATTCCCCTTCAGAGAATCACTTTTAAAAGCAGCGAGAGGGGTGCGCCCTCCCCTCTGGATGTTCCCAGACTTAGCTAATGGATCGGTGAAGCCCGGGAGCGATCTGATGCTGGCGGTAGCTGGGTATGGAGAAGAGCGGGGCCAATATGGCGGCCACTCGTTTCTATACCGGAGCAACGTCTGGTGTCACTTCCTGTTCAAATTTTTCTTTTTTTTTAAGCGTTCAAAAAAAAAGTTTTTTTCGTTTGCTTTTAAAGGTAAAGGATTTAAAGCATTTGGGGTCTTTTTGAACTCTGAGAAAAGTACCGTCATCCTCATTTCTTTTACAAGGTATGTTTTCATTCCTTGTAATAGGAATAAAAGTGATCACAAAAATATAAAGGGACAGTGGTTGTAAACTCTCCCTGCTGACTTTTACCTATAGGTAAGCCTACAATAAGGCCTACCTATAGGTAGTGGAAATATCTGCTAAACTTGCACCGTTTAGGAGATATTTCACCTGTAGTGCGCCGATGATGTAACCGGCACATGTGCTGGGAAGAAACGGACCTCCGTGCCATTTCTTTCCTATCGTGTGCCTTCACTGACGGCTCCCGCGCAAATGCCCGGGAGTGATGTCATGCGGCTCCGGACAATCACAGAGCCGGAGTCCGCAGCCCCTGGAAGGAAGAGGGGTGAAAATGGACGCAGCGTTCACAGGGGACGGCATGGGCTTTGTTTGCAGGCAAGTGTGCTTTTCATTTGCAGGGTTTGCACAGAGCCAAAGAAGAGGTAAAACCTGTCTGGGTTTACTTCCTCTTTAAGGCCAGGTTCACATATATGTGAATTGGATGTGGATTTCTTCGCATGACAGGAGACTGTGACCGTCTCTCAATGGGGCCAGTACACACAGCTTAGGGGGGGCCGCGGTCTGTATTGAAGATGTGTCCGGTGCGATTCAGGGGCAAATATAGGCAAAATTTTGGACCTGAATCAGTGAACAGGGACTCATCAAACCCCATGCTGTGAGCCCCGCTGCAACATGTGAACGGACCCTAAATTTTATTTATTTTTTTCCTAAAAAATGGGTTTTAGGCTGGGTTCACACCTATGCAAATTGGATGCCGGTTTTCGCCACATAAAATTCCCATGACAAGAGATTGCAACTGGTGGTTCACATATCTCCATTGTGGCTGCAGAGCAGCTTGCACAGGAACACTGTACATCCTTGGCTCCATTTCAGGGCCGAATTCAGGCAAAAATGTAGCCCCGATTCATCCCTGAACTGGAAAACAGGGACACACTGGACCCCTGCTGCGAGCCGCTTCCATCAGAGGTGTGAACCCAGCCTTAAGCCTCTTACACACGATCAAAATTTCTGCAGACAAAGGGCCAGATCCACAGAGAATTACGCCGGTGTATCTACAGGTACACTGGCTTAATTCGAATTTCCCGCCGGCGTGTCTTTGTTTTCTATTCAGAAAACAAGTTACGCCGGCCTTATGCTAAGATACAACTGGCATAAGTTTCTTACACCGTCGTATCTTAGATGCATATTCACGCTGGACGCTAGGGGCGCGTCCGCATAAAATATGCAAATGAGGTAGATACGGCGATCTACGAACGTACGTACGCCCGGCGCAGTGTGTTTACACCGTTTGCGTAATCGTATGTACGGCGTAATGTTACCCCGGCTATATGGGCGCAGCCAATGTTAAGTATGGACGTTGGGCCAGCGTCAATTTTTCCGCCGTTAACGTCGTTTGCGTAACCCGTTTGCGAATAGGGAATTGCGTATATTACGTACACGTCGTTTTCATTGACTATTTGAGACGTGATTTCACGCATGCGCACTAGGGTACGTCCACGGCTGGTGCATGCGCAGTGTAAAAAAAGCGTAGTTTGCGTCGGGTCATTCATAATTATAATAAAACACACCCCTCCAGTAAATTTGAATTACACCCGCGAACGCCGGCCCATTTACGCTACGCCGCCGTAAGTTACAGCGGCATTTCATTGAGGATTAGCAATACGCCGCTGTGACTTACAGCGGCGTAGCATATATGGGACACGCCGCGTGGGCGGATGGTGTCTGTGGATCTAGCCCAAAGAGTCTGACTTTTGTCTGAAGGGCGTTGGCCAGGAGCTCGTCTTGTATACAAATAGCACACAAGTGTCAGCCAACAAACACGAACGTAGTGACGTACTATGTGAAATTTCAGCACCACCCTTTGGGCCCCTTCTACTAATGTCGTGTTTGGTGAGCATTGATTCCGAGCATGCATTTTTTTTACTTTGGACTTTTGTCAGATGGACATGTGTACACGCGATTGGAAAATCTGACAACAGACAATTGTACGCGGAAAAGTTATAAGCCTGCCATCCAACATTTGTCCGCAGAAAATCCGACAAAAATTGTCCTTTGGAGCGTACAAACGGTCGGATTTTCCACCAACAGTCCGTCATCACACAATTCCCATCAGAAAATCTGATTGTGTGTACGAGGCTTAAAATACTGTGTGACATAAAATATTGCAACAATCGCCATTTTATTCTCTAGATTACGGATCTTCAAACTACGGCCCTCCAGCTGTTGTGGAACTACACATCTCATGAGGCATTCTAAAACTCTGACATTCACAGACATGATGGGAATTGTAGTTCCTGAACAAACAGAGGGCCATAGCTTGAAGACTCCTGATCTAGGGTCTCTGCTAAACAAAAATATATAATGTTTGGGGGGTTCTACGTCATTTTCGACCAAAAAATTTTGATTTAGGCCTGATTCACACCAGTGCGATTCAAGAACCCTGCGAATCCAGTATGGGTTCCCGCATCGCACCGTGGTTCGCACTGATATCTGCAAACCGATGCAGGCCTCAATGTAAAGTTAACAACTCCAGATCGGTGTGCAATGCGAACTGTGAAATGGTGCAGGAGTCAGATCGCGTAGGTGTGAACACCCATGCGATCCGATTCTAGTGAGGACTACAAAAAAAGTCGTGCACCATTTTGGGGCGAATGCGATGCAATTTCAGCCATACAGTTTGTATAGCTGAAAGTGCATTGCAGACATTGCATGTGTTCTGAACAGCAATGCAGTGCGAATCACATGCAATGTCTCGCACTAATGTGAACCCGGAACCTAACCACTTCCTTACTGGGCACTTAAACCCCCCTCCTGCCCAGACCAATTTTCAGCGCTGATGCACTTTGAATGACAATTGTGCAGTCATACAACATTGTATCCAAATGACATTTTTTATCATTTTTTTCACACAAATAGAGCTTTCTTTTGGTGGTATTTAATCACCGCTGGGGTTTTTATTTTTTGCTAAACAAACAAAAAAACAAGGACAATTTTGAAAAGAAAATCATGTTTAAATTTTGCAAACAGGTAATTTTTCGACTTCATTGATATGCACTGATGAGGTGGCACTGGTGGGCACTGGTAGGCTGCACTGGTGGGCACAGATAAGGCGGCACTGATAGGTACAGATAAAGCAGTACTGATGGGCACAGATAAGCATACCTCCCAACCGTCCCGGATTTTGCAGGATTGTCCCACGATTCGCAGTAAATCCCGCGGTCCCGCGATCACAGCAAAAGTCCCGCGATTCCGCCCCCCCCCGCGCGATTACCATGATTCGCGGAAAATCCCCCCGCTTAACAACTTCAATCTGCTGCGAAAACCCCCACCCCGCTCAACAACTCCGAGCCGTGGAACCCCCCCCCACTCAACAACTCAGATCTGTGAACCCCCCCCCCCCCCCCGCTTAAGAACTTTGATCTACGGACCTCCCCCCCGCTCAACAACTCCGATCTGCGTCCCCCCCCACTTAACAACTTTGTTGGGAGTTATGCTCATTTGTCCCTCATTCTGAAGTTGAAAAGTTGGGAGGTATCGATAAGGTGGCACTGATAGGTACCACTGATGGGCACTGGTAGTTGACACTAATGGGCAGCACTGTTGTGGACTGGTAGGTGGCAAAGATGAGCAGACGGCTGCTCTCCTTGATCGGGACTGATGTCCCTCTGATAGCTGCTGGTGATCGGCTTTTTTTTCTGCTCACGCTATGATTGTGAGCAAAAAAAATGGCTGATTACCGACTCTGTTTACATCACATGATCAGCTGTCATTGGCTGACAGCTGATCATGTGGTAAGGGGTTGGATCGACTCCTGCCGAGACTCGTTGTTCACAGGCAGGCCGCTCGAGAACGAGACGGCACGGCATCCATGCACAGTAGGTCCGCGCTGTAGCTGTCTTTCGGCTATAGCGCAGATCTGAAGTAGTTAAACTGTAAAACACAGTTCCAGAAAAGGCCTGGTGTTCAAGTGATTAACGATGAATGGCACAAGTGCGGGTTAATAAAATCTTGGGCCCTTCAGTCTAAATAGGCCTGCACAAATATCACTTTGCTATCCTATTCATAAGCGTGTTGCGCAGTACAATACTGACTCCTACAAGGCAGCCCTCCCACCCTATAGACAAGCATCGCTATCTAATTCTCCCGCGCATCCAAACCTCACAGCTGGAGGCGTGGTCAGTACACGCTAACCACCACACCACGTGACCTTCAGGGTGTACGCAACTTACTGAGAGCCGTGTACATCGCGCTCACACAGAGCTTTCGATTGGCCACACGTAAGCGCTATGTGATTAGTTAAATCCTGTCGTCAATAACAGCTACGTCCAATCACACTCTCCCGTCGTAGTTACGTCGAACGCGATGCTACTTCTGGTCCCAGCTACGTGTTAACCCCTCGTTTGCCAGTAATGCTAGAAAACCTGCAGAAACTGGCTAGGCGTCTGAACTCGTGGGACAAGCAGCAGCTAAGCGCAGGGAGATGAACAGTAGCGTTAAGCACCTCGTCCAGCCTACGGCGTAGTCATAGTGAGGGGACTTGCAGCTGGGGGGAGGAGAGCACAGCTCGTATAACCGCCGTATTAACCCCCGCTCTCCTCACAGTCTATATAAAGATAGACGGCGGCACCTGTACACCGTGCCATTCACAGCTTCCCTCTATGAGCCCTGCGAGCGTGAAGCAGCAGCAACACCTGGGCCGGCCCACTCCCATCCCCACACACACATACAGCACACACTGTACCAGCAGGGTACAGGAATATAGCACACAAGAAATTGGAAAATACCTCAGAACACACGGGGAGAGGTGAACCTAGAAGAAATCCCCAATCAGCTGGCTTCTGGGAAAGGATACATGAAGGTCAGCGTGTCCCCTTTGTATTCTTGGAGCTGAGTGTGCACAGACGAGTGCACAGTTTGTACACGCCTCTTCTGGCTGAGGAGTGAGGGAGGAGGTAGGGGCACACTGCACTGTGTACAGGGGGGCCCTTCAGGGGACATACACAAAACACTGCTTACTTACACACATTTTTACTTATTTTTAGGCAAGTGTATACATGTGGTAGATACATGTACATAAAAACCTCATGAAGGTTTTCTTTTAACTACTTACCTACTGTGCACCTACACCCCCTTCCTGCCCAGACAAAATTTTAGCTTCCGGCACTGCGTCGCTTTAACTGACAATTGCGCGGTCGTGCAATGTGGTTCCCAAACAAAATTGGCGTCCTTTTTTTTCCACAAATAGAGCTTTCTATTGGTGCTATTTGATAGCCCGTGCGGTTTTTATTTTTTAGGCTATAAACAAAAAAAGAGCGACAATTTTGAAAAAAGACACACATTTTTTTGCTTTTTGCTATAATAAATATCCCATAAAAAAAAAAAAAAATTGATCTCCGTTTAGGCCGATATGTATTCTTCTACATATTTTTGGTAAAAAAAAATTAAAAATAAAATCGCAATAACCATATAGTGACTGGTTTACGCAAAAGTTATATTGCCTACAAAATAGGGGACATAATTATGATTTTTTTTTTTTTTACTAGGAATGGCGGCGATCTGCGTTTTTTTTCCGGGATTGCGACATTATAGCCGACACATCGGACACTTTTGACACATTTTTGGGACCATTCACATTTATACAGTGAACAATGCTATAAATATGCATTGATTACTGTATAAATGTGACTGGCAGGGAAGGGGTTAACCACTAGGGGGCGGGGAAGGGGTTAAATGTGTATCCTAAGGTGTGTTCTTACTGTGGGGGGAGGGGGGGTGACTGGGGGAGGTGACCGATTGTGTCCCTATGTACAAGGGACACAATCGATCTCCTCTCTCCCTGACAGGGACGTGCAGCTCTGTGTTTACACACAGAGCTGCACGTCCCAGCTCAGTTACACGAAAATCGCGGCCGCCGGGCACGTGCACAGTGTTCTTAGTTAACCGATGGGTGCGCGGCGCGCGCGCGCCACCTAGTGGCTTAAATTGACACCACGTCATATGACGTGATGTCAGGATAATTGAGTATCCCGCCTGCTGTCATTTCACGGTGGGCAGGTATGAAGTGGTTAAACATACCGTTGTGGGGATGGCAAAAATGCACAGTTCAGCTGCGTTTTTGCCACCCAGCAACCGCCCCCCCAAACTACAATAGGCAGCAGATAGAAGTGTTTACATGCTGCGGTGATGTCCACAGTAAAGTTTATCTAATATGTAGCAATATCTGCCTGCCGAACATTACACACTCAAGCAAATGCAAATGCCCCACAACCGTGTGCAATGTGCGTTTGTCAGCAAAATTAGGGTTAAAACAGGGGATGAGAAGGCATTTCATTGCTTCTTCATCACCTGTCAGTAGCCCCTAAAGCGTAATCAGAGCACAGATCGAGCTACGGAGAATAGGGAGAATTAAGGCCCATACACACAATCAGAATCTTTGACAACAACGGTCCGACGGATGTGTTTTATCCGACAATCCGACCGTCTGTATGCTCCATCGGACAATTGTTTTCTGTTTTTCAATGGACAAATGTTCGCTGTGAATGCTCTCAGACTTTCCGACAACAAATATCAGATGGAGGATCATCCAATCGTGTGTACACAAGTCCATCGGACTAAAATCCAAAGTTAAAACGAGCATGCTCAGATGCTAAACATCAGACAAAAATAGAAGGTGCATAAAAAGGTGGCGGTAAAGAGCTGAAAAAACATGTGGTTTGGTGAATGTTGGCTGAAAAAGTTCTGCCGTGTGTATGTATACCAAGTTCACGGCCAATGCCCATTCGGACTAAAATCCACAAAAAAGTCAGATGGCAGTCGCGTGTATGAGGCTTTAGACGCATGTCTAAATCCAGTGGCAGCTGGTGGTATATTTTTGGGGGGTAGGGTGGCAATCCGTCTGCCAACACCCCAGGGGGTGGGCTTGGTCCCTTAGTTCCAGTTAAGGGGCCAACCCCTGAAAAACACCCCCACACACAATCCCCCAATTCACCAAATAATTTGGATCAGTGCACCAAGCAAGGTCCGTAAAGAGCAGGATGAGCGAGAGTGGAGGAACTACACAGAGTCCTGACCACAATCAGATAGAACACCTTTGGGATGAATTGCAGCAGAGACTGCAAGTCAGGCCTTATCGTCCAACATCAGTGCCTAACCTCACAAATGCACTTCTGGAAGAATGGTGAAACATTCTCATAGACATACTCATAAACCCTGAGGACATCCTTCCCAGAAGAGTTGAAGCTGTTATAGCTGCAAAGGGTGGGTAACTCAATATTGAACCCTATGGACTAAGATTGGGATACCATTAAAGTTCATGTGTGTGTAAAGGCAGGGGTCCCAATACTTTTGGCAATATAGCATATATACTCCATGCAAAATACAAAGAAAATATGTAGCGCTTAAATAAAAATAAATGGCAAATAATAACATAAGCTGAACATTAGACACCATAGGTGCACATTGAAGTGTCTCTGAAATAGTGATATAGTCCAAAAAAATCAATATATAGTGACTGGGTGCAAGTGAGGTCTGAAAGGTCCACCACCATAGATGAAGCTGAGGAGGCTTACCAGATGGATAGTGACCACAATAAGTATACACCTATTTGGTCAGCTAAAGCTTAAACTTATACCAAGAACTGCTCACAAGACGACTCCGGTAGGAAGAGGAGTGGTAAAAGTAATCGATCGGATGAAAGATCAAACCCCAAAAAATTATATTCCTTTCTCTTCTCAATATATTCAGCCGACAAGGTGACTCAGAAGTCAAGCAAATTGACCATTTTAAATGGGTTCACGTGCACATTAGTAACCGCTCATGGACAGGACAACCTACAGTCTCATCATCCACATCACACAAGGCTGTATTAGGATAGTGTAGGATCTCCAGAGTTCATCAAATTGCCAATCATTGCAAAGATCAAAAGTTGTGCAGCCTGACAAAAAAACACAATAGTAAGTTACTTTGCCTTTCCACTGGTCAAAAGGTCCAACCGCATGATGTGCCTACTGGCTGTGCAGGCCACTCCTCTTCCTACCGGAGTCGTCTTGTGAGCAGTTCTTGGTATAAGTTTAAGCTTTAGCTGACCAAATTGGACTATATCACTATTTCAGAGACACTTCGATGTGCACCTATGGTGTCTAATGTTCAGCTTATGTTATTATTTGCCATTTATTTTTATTTAACCACTTAAGACCCGGACCAATACGCTGGCAAATGACCCAAGGGGTTTTTGCGATTCGGCACTGCGTCGCTTTAACAGACAATTGCGCGGTCGTGCGACGTGGCTCCCAAACAAAATTTGCGTCCTTTTTTTCCCACAAATAGAGCTTTCTTTTGGTGGTATTTGATCACCTCTGCGGTTTTTATTTTTTGCGCTATAAACAAAAATAGAGCGACAATTAAAAAAAAAATGCAATATTTTTTACTTTTTGCTATAATAAATATCCCCAAAAATATATAAAAAAACATTTTTTTTCCTCAGTTTAGGCCGATACGTATTCTTCTACATATTTTTGGTAAAAAAAATCGCAATAAGCGTTTATCGGTTGGTTTTCGCAAAATTTATAGCGTTTACAAAATTAGGGATAGTTTTATTGCATTTTTATTAAGTATTTTTTTTTTTACTACTAATAGCGGCGATCAGCGATTTTTTTCGTGACTGCGACAATATGGCGGACACTTCGGACAATTTTGACACATTTTTGGGACAATTGTCATTTTCACAGCAAAAAATGCATTTAAATTGCATTGTTTACTGTGGAAATGACAGTTTCAGTTTGGGAGTTAACCACAGGTGGCGCTGTAGGGAATGTGTGCCCTAATGTGTGTGTTTACAACTGTAGGGGGGTGTGGCTGTAGGTGTGACGTCATCGATCGCGTCCCCCTATTACAGGGATGACGCGATCGATGCTCCGGCCACAGAGAAGCACGGGGAAGCCGTGTGTACACACGGCTCTCCCCGTTCTTCCGCTCCAGGGACGGATCGCCGCACTGCAGCGGCGATCGGGTCCGCGAATCCCGCGGTCCCGGTCCTGGAGCTTCGGACCGGGTCGCGGGGGCGCGCCCGCGACCCACGGCTGGGTACTAAAACCAACGTATATATACGTTGATGTGCCCAGCCGTGCCATTCTGCCGACGTAAATGTGCAGTAGGCGGTCCTTAAGTGGTTAAGCGCTACATATTTTCTTTGTATTTTCTATGTTTGCTAAATTGATCATTTAGTTGTGTTAGCTGCTGTTTTATTTAGTAGCGCGGTGAGCGTACATACCTAGGTATATATACCATATTTTCCCTACTATATACTCCATGCAACCTGTCCAAAAATCCTTTCCCTGTCTCTGACCACTACCTTATTAGTTTCACTCTCTTCCACCTCCTCTCCCTCCAACTGCCTAACAATTACCTGTTCACCACCTCAACCCTTCTCTCCTCTGTTACTGACCACCTCTATGACAAAACCTCGTCTCTGTCCTGCCCCAACTTAGCCACTTCTGTCTACAACAGCTCACTGGTATTCACCCTGGATATACTGACACCCCCTCGCTACACACAGAATCAGTCCCCAACCCATATAACCTTGACAAACTGATGACACCAGAAGTCTGATAAAACGTAGCCGTGCTCTTGAACACAAGGGATCAGCCAAACACCCCCCCCCCCCCCCCCCGGTTCAGTTCGCATCCAGAACATGCCAACGGACCAAAAGTTTGCACAAACATTCGAACACCGTTAAAGTCTATGGGACTCGAACATTAGAAATCAAAAGTGTGAATTTTAAAGGCTAATATGCAAGTTATTGTCCTAAAAAAGGGGGTTGGGTCCTGCCCCAGGGGACATGTATCAATGCAAAAAAAGTTTTAAAAACGTCAGTTTTTTCGGGAGCAGTAATTTTAATGATGCTTAAAATGAAAAAATAAAAGTGAAATATTGCTTTAAATATTGTACCTGGGGGGTGTCTATAGTATGCCTGTAAAGTGGCACGTGGTTCTCGTGTTTTAGAACAGTCCCTGCACAAAATGACATTTCTAAAGGAGTAAAAGTAATTTAAAACTGCTTGTGTAACTGAATAATTGTATATATATCCTATACAGCCTGCCCTATATACTCTGTAAGCCCTCACTGTTACTCTTGGTGGGCGCTGGAACGGGCCCTGCTGTGAAATATTATATCAAAAATTGTAATTACATGCCCCTGTTAAACAGGGGTAGAAAAATTGGGTGGTGGTGGTGCCACAACACTGCAACCCCTCACAGATACTATAGTTGAGCGCAGGAACGAGCCCTGCTACAAAATATTACAGCAAAAATTGTAATTCCCCCCCCTTGTTAAAAAGGGGCAGAAAAATTTAGGCAGTGGTTGTGGTGCCACAACATTGCAATCCCTTACAGATACTCTAGTTGAGCGCAGGAACGAGCCCTGCTGTGAAATTTTACAACAAAAATTGTAATTACACACCAACGTTTAACAGGGGCAGAAAAATTGGGCTTTAGGCAGTGGCGCTGGTGCCACAACACTGCAACCCCTCACAGATACTCTAGTTAAGCGCAGGAACGAGCCCTGTTGCGAAATATTACAGAAAGAATTGTAATTACACGCCCCTATTAAACAGGGGCAGAAACATTGGGCCTTAGCCACTGCTGCTGGTGCCTATAACCACAAATATTTTTAGAAGCTATCATGAACATGAACATTGAGGAGGAATAGGATAGTCACTTAGCATAACAGGATAGTCACTCAACATCAGCATAGGCAGTCTTCAAGGGATCTCACGTTCATAAAAAAATAATTGGTTACATCAGCATCAGGTGCTTGGTAGCTGGTGATCTAAGACTGATTAACTTTTATTAAGGTGAGCCTATCACCTGAGTCTGTGGACAGGCGCACTCTGTAATCAGTTACAAAGCCTCCAGCAGCACTGAATGTGCGTTCCGAAAGAACTCTGGATGCAGGACAGGCCAGTAGCTCAATTGCATACTGTGATGCTCTGGCCAGTGATCCATCCTCAAGACCCAGTAATCCAAGTCTGATGTTGCATCTAGGTATTCCTGCACCATGTAAATCAGACGCTGGCAATGGTTGCTGGAACCAATCAGACTTTGGGGCTGTGGACTAAAAATTGTTTAAACGCATCGGTCAGACTGCCCCCTTCTCCACTGCTTTTTCTGTGACTGACTGAAACCTCAGCAACACGTTGTCTAGGAGGACCAGGAAATTGTAACCTCCCAGGTTCTGGAAATGCATTGCATAAACCTTTCTGCAAGGCCTCCCGAAGATGTTTCATCCTCTGCGACGGCTGGATAAGTTCCGCAACCTTAGCCTTTTAACGTGGATCAAGAAGGGTTGCCAGCCAGTAATGATCCCTCTCCTTGACACCACGAATCCGAGGGTGCCTTTGCAGGCTTTTCAGGATCAGGGAGGCCATGCAGCATAGGTTTGCTAAGGCATTCGGTCCAGAGTCCTCTGGGTCACTAAGGATGACATGATCCACAGCTACCTCCTCCCAGCCACGTACAAGTCCATGGGTTTCTGGGGACTGTAGATGATCCCTTGAAGACTACTGATGCTGAGTGCTAGGCTCCACCTCCATGCTGACACAATCCTCCTCTTCCTGTGTGATCGGTGGTCCCGCAGGAACACTGTCTGGATAAAGGGGGCCTTGAGAGGTAAGGAAGTCCTCCTCTTCCTCCCTCTGTTCTACCTTAAGTGTCCTGTCCATTATTCCATGCAGCGTGTGCTCCAACAGGTGGACAAGAAGGACAGTATCACTGATGCATGCACTGTCACTGCTCACCATCCTCGTGGCCTCCTCAAATGGTGACAGGATAGTGCATGACCCACTGGTGTGGCAAAAAAAAAACAAGCTCCCCTGACCCTGTCCTGGTGCCATAGCCGCACAGGAACTCATTGATGGCCCTCTGCTGCGTGTGCAGCCGCTGCAGCATGGCCAACGTTAAGTTCCATCTGGTGAGCATGTCACAGATTAGGTGGTTCTTGGGCAGGTTAAATTCCTTTTGGAGGTCAGCCAGCCGAGCACTGGCATTATATGACCGGCGGAAATGCACACAGACTTTCCTGGCCTGCCTCAGGAGATCCTGTAAGCCAATGTACCTGCCCAAGAACCGCTGCACCACCAAGCTAAGGACGTGAGCCAAGCAGGTCACATGAGTCAGCTGTCCTTGTCGGAGGGCGGAGAGGAAGTTGGTGCCATTGTTTTAAACCACCATTTCTGGCTGAAGCTGGCGTGGCATCAACCACCTCTGAGCCTGCTCCTGCAGAGCTGACAGAACCTCTGCCCCAGTGTGGCTCCTGTCTCCCAAGCACACCAGCTCAAGCACCACATGGCATCTCTTTGCTTGCATGCTTGCATAGCCCCTTGAACGCATATGGAGCACCACTGGTTCCAAAGACAAATCAGCAGAGAAAGAGGCCACAGAGGAAGAAGAAGAGGAGGGGGTGGAGGAGAGAGGTGTAGCAGAATCACCACTAGTAGAATTTTGGAGGCGTGGTGGTGGAACAACCTCCAACACTACTGCACCCTGTCCTGCATCCTTCCAAGCTGCCAGCAGAGTCACCCAATGCGCTGTGAAATATAGGTAACGTCCCTGTCCATGCCTGCTAGTCAGCGGTAATATGCACCTTACTGCCGACCTTCCACATACCGGTAGAGCCAGAATCATCTTCTGTAAAAAAAAAGTGGCGAGAAGCCAGCGCGTTCACGACGTGGGACTTTTCGAGGGCTCAGGTAAGTAAAGGGGGGGGGGGGGGCTGGGGGTCCGCTAATCGTTGGATGTTTTTTCACCTTAATGCATAGAATGCATTAAGGTGAAAAAACATGGACCTTTATATCCCTTTTAATGTTGGAACAGGAAAGAGCCATCCCCCAACTGTTCCCACAAATTTGGGAGCATGAAATTGTCCAAAATGACTTGGTATGCTGACGCCTTAAGATTTCCCTTCACTGGAAATAAGGGACAAAGTCCAACCCCTAAAAAACAACCCCACACCATAATCCCCCCTCCATAAACACATAGTTGAGTGAGTTTGGGGTGGAGGAACTTGACTGGCCAGCACCTCAACCTGTTAGAACACCTTTGGGATGAATTAGCGGAGACTGGGAGCCAGGCCTTCTTATCCACACCAGTGCCTGACCTCACAAGTGCGTTTCTAGAAGAATGGTCAAACATTCCCATAGACACACTTTTCTAAATTTCGTGGACAGCCTTCCCAAGTGAGTTGAAGCTGTTATTGCTGCAAAGGGTGTGCCAACTCAATATTAAACTCTACAGCTTAAGACTTGGATGCCATTAAAGTTCATTTGCGTGTAAAGGCAGGTGTCCCAATAGTTTTGGTAATATAGTGTACAGGTGAAACCCGAAATATTTGAATATTGTGCAAAAGTTCATTTATTTCACTACTGCAACTTAAAAGGTGAAACCAATATATGAGATAGACTCATTACATGCAAAGCAAGATAGTTCAAGCCGTGATTTGTCATAATTGTGATAATTATGGCTTACAGCTCATGAAAACCCCAAATCCACAATCAGAAAATTTTAATTTTGTGGAGAGGTGCAATATTCTAGGCTCAAAGTGTCCCACTCTAATCAGCTAATAAAGCCATAACACATGCAAAGGGTTCCTGAGCCTTTAAATGGTCTCTCAGTCTGGTTCAGTAGGAATCACAATCATGGAAAAGACTGCTGACCTGACAGTTGTGCAGAAAACCATCATTGACACCCTCCATTGGGAGGGAAAGCCTCAAAAGGTAATTGCAAAAGAAGTTGGATGTTCCCAAAGTGCTGTATCAAAGCACATTAATAGAAAGTTAGAAAGTTATGTGGAAGGGAAAAGTGTGGAAGAAAAAAGAGCACAAGCAGCAGGGATGACCGCAGCCAGAGAGGATTGTCAGGAAAAGGCCATTCAAAAGTGTTGGGGACTTTCACAAGGAGTGGACTGAGGCTGGAGTCAAATGTCGTATTCCTCTTGTCAAGTCACTCCTGAACAACAAACAATGTCAGAAGCGTCTTACCTGGGCTAAAGAAAAACAGACCTGGTCTGTTGCTCAGTGGTCCAAAGTCCTCTTTTCTGATGAGAGCAAATTTTGCATCTCATTTGGAAATCAAGGACCCGGAGTATGGAGAAGAATGGAGAGGAACACACTGCATGATGCTTGAAGTCCAATGTGAAGTTTCCACAGTCTCTATTGATTTGGAGAGCAATGTCATCTGCTGGTGTTGGTTCACTGTGCTTCATTAAGTCCAGGGTGACCGCAGCCATCTACCAGGAGATTGTGGAGCACTTCATGCTTCCTTCCACAGACGAGCTCTATGGGGATGCTGACTTCATTTTCCATCAGGACTTGCCACCTGCCCACACTGACAAAAGCACCAAAACCTGGTTCAATGACTGTGGGATTACTGTGCTTGATTGGCCAGCAAACTCCACTGACCTGAACCCCATAGAGAATCTATGGGGCATTGCAAAGAGAAAGATGAGAGACATGAGACCCAACAATGCAGAAGAGCTAAAGGCCGGTATTGAAGCACCCTGGTCTTCCATAACACCTCAGCAGTGCCACAGGCTGATAGCTTCCATGCCCCGCTGCATTGAGGCAGTAATTGCTGCAAAAGGGGCCCAAACCAAGTACTGAGTACATATGCATGCTTATACTTTTCAGAGGTCCGATATGTACAATCCTTGTTTTATTGATTGCATGTAATATTCAAATTTTCTGAGATTGTGGATTTGGGGTTTTCATGAGCTGTAAGCCATAATCATCACAATTATGACAAATCACGACTTGAACTATCTTGCGTTGCATGCAATTAGTTTCACCTTTTAAGTTAGTTAAATAAATGAACTTTTTCACAATATTCAAATTTTTCGAGTATCACCTGTATGTAACTGCAGTTCTTTTATTAATTAACACCTATGTGCCAAGGATGTTTTTTGTATTTTAAAATTCTTTGAATATGCTTGTACCAATAAAAATGTGAATTTTAATTTTTTTGTGTGGTACCATTAGTTTTCTTTTTGTTATGGATTTATTGTTTTTCGGTGTCATATATAAAGGGATGTGGTACTTGTAAAACCATGTGAACAATCCTTTTGTAGCAGTCTCCTTCCCAGCCTTTATTCCAATGTTGTTAAAGAGCTAGATTTAGGATTTTGGAATGTATTTAGATCTGTTGATATTTTAGTTGAGAGGCTGCTCCCAAAAATCTGATGGGTCCAAAGAAGTCCCTGGATTGTCAATATAGGTTTGGTAGGGTGAAGAAACACCAGACGTATGGATGGGAATCCAGTTTCATTTTTATTCATCATAAGAGTGAACATATAGCTGGTTATTACTAGCTTAATGCAACACACCAATGAAACCCCAATGGCAGCTGGGAAACTAAAAGAGCACTTCTGGCATGAAATTGTTGGCCTGAGTTAAAAGAATATTTTCTTTCTTTTATTCTTCCTTCCTTTCAGTCTCTAGTTTCCGCAGGGAAAAAGAGGAAAACGAGCCAAGACCAAGGTCCAGAAAGACAGCTGACCATTTTATTAGTAGTATTGCTAGCAACCACAGTGCTCTGGTGACTACTTCTTAGATAAAAGTGAGCAAAAATCATTTAGAGAGTTTATTGCACAATACACACCACAAAACATGTTCCGAAAAATTCCATCATTGTACAATAATTAACAGATGTCAATGGATGTAACTGGTAGAAATATATTAATAAACATCAATGCTGCAATAATTGTAACATCTGTTGGATCAATAAACAATTGTATTCAACATGCCTTGCATATTCTGTAGAAAAAAAAATATAAAAAAGAAAAAACAATATGTACTAAGCTACCTGTAGCTGACTCAGCGTAATGCTTTTTTTTTTTTTTTTTTTTTTAGCGTTATGCTTTAATTTTAAAAGACAATTTAGTAATCGGTAAAACTTTCTGAAAGGATGCCAAAACAAGTTACATAATTAATATTACATGTCAGGCAACTAAAGCAGTGATTTAAAAGTCAGCATGGACGAAGTATCATCATGAAGTTAAAGGGACACTAAAGTCAGGGCTTTTAAAAAAAAAAAATAACAAACATGTTATACTTACCTCCACTGTGCAGTTAGTTTTGCACAGAGTGGCCCGGAAAGCTGTCTTCTGGGGTCCCTCGGCGGCTGTCTGGGCTCCTCCTCGCAAAAGCTTTCCCTCTTCATGCGAGGGCGCTCGCATGGAGGAAAGCTTTTGCGAGCGCGCTCCCGTGATACAGCGGCGGCCATAGCCGCCGACTGTATCACTTGGCTCCGCCCCCGACGCGCCGCGTCATCCGCTCTGATTGACGGCAGCGCTAGCCAATGGCTGCGCTGCTATCAATCCGCCCAGCCTAGCCAATCAACGGCCAGGCTGGGAACCGAAGAGGACGACATGGACGCGCCCGGGAGATTCGAACGGTCAGGTAAGTACAACGGGGGCTCGGGGGGGGGGCGGTGCTGTGAGATGTTTTTTTACCTTAACCACTTAAGGACCCTGCACTGTATATATACGTCCTCTTTTTAAAGATGGATATCTCGGTAACGGCAGCAGCTGCTGCCACAACCGAGATATTCATCTCTTCAGTGCAGGGTCCTGTGTACAATAACGGCGGTCTCCGCGGCGGATTCGCCGCGAGATCGCCGTTATCGGTGACCGGAGAGGTGCCCCCCCCTCCCGCCGCTTTCCCGTGCTCTCCGCCGCTTACCGTTGCCGTTGGTAGCGGCGGAGGCGATCGGGTCTGTGCGGCTCCTCTGCTGGGATACGAGTGAGGGAAAATCGCCCCCACCCGTTCCCCATAGCAGCGCTGGGCGGAAGTGACGTCAAAACGTCATTTCCGCCCACTGTCTTAAAGAGACATTTTCTTTTTAAGGCTATTTAAAAAAATGTCATTTTCCTTTTTTTTTTTCTTTTTAAGCCTAAATATGAGATCTGAGGTCTTTTTGACCCCAGATCTCATATTTAAGAGGACCTGTCATGCTTTTTTCTATTACAAGGGATGTTTACATTTCTTGTAATAGGAATAAAAGTGATAAATTATTATATATTTTTTTTTTCAGTGTAAAAAATGTTAAAATAAATACAAATAAATAGGAAAACAAAAAAAAAAAATGTTAAAGCGCCCCGTCCCGACGAGCTCGCGCGCAGAAGCGAACGCATACGCGAGTAGCGCCCGCATATGAAAACGGTGTTCAAACCACACAAGTGAGGTATCGCCGCGATCGTTAGAGCGAGAGCAATAATTCTAGCCCTAGACCTCCTCTGTATCTAAAAAAATGCAACCTATAGAATTTTTTAAACGTCGCCTATGGAGATTTTTAAGGGTAAAAGTTTGACGCCATGCTACGAGCGGGCGCAATTTCTAAACGTGACATGTTGGGTGTCATTTTACTCGGCGTAACATTATCTTTCACAATATATAAAAAAATTGGACCAAATTTATTGTTGTCTTATTTTTTAATTCAAAAAAGTGTATTTTTTCCAAAAAAAGTGTGCTTGTAAGACCGCTGCGCAAATACGGTGTGACAAAAAGTATTGCAATGACCACTATTTTATTCTCTAGGGTGTTAGAAAAAAATATATATAATGTTTGGGGGTTTTACATGATTTTCTAGCAGAAAAAACTGTTTCAGTCTTGCAAACACCAAAACTGAAAAACACCCAAGGTCCTTAAGTGGTTAATGCATAGGATGCATTAAGGTAAAAAAACGTGTACCTTTACAACCCCTTCAAGATTCATAAACTATTCCAAGAAATCTGTGCTGTGACATAGAACAATTTATAACTTTAGATTTCAAATTCAAACTCGACTTGGTCAGCAAGTTCTGAAGGCTAGAGCCCTGATGGAATATTAGTGTAACACTAAAAATGATAAAATGCACAATTATAGCCATTGTAGACCATGTGGTCACTATGGGGTCCAGAAGCACACAATGGTATAAGGCTACATTCACACTTGAGCTGAGCATCTTTGATTGTTCTGCAGATATTTTTTGGTTTGTTTGTACAGGCATTGCTGTGGGCGTACAAGGTTTGAGTGTTTTTCTTTAAAAAAAAAAAAAAAAAAAAACAATTTTAGCTAATGGAAAATTAGTCACTAGGGAAAAAAATTGCAATATGCGCAATTTCATTTTTTGTGTAACTTTGCACATTTGTAGTTGATCCCATTAAAGTCTATTGGAGCTAAAAACTCTTGAAAAAAGCCTGTGACTTCAGGAACTTAATATGTACAGTATGGAGGAAAGAAGATAAAGGGGAGACGTAATTGAAACCTTTCAAATACATCAATGGGATTAATAAGGTTCAGGAGGTCAGTTTTTTCAATATGAAACCAAAATCAAGAACATGGGGACATGACCTCAAACTAACTGGAGGAAAGTTCAAGACTGGGATGCCAAGTTCATGTGCGTGTAAAGGTAGGCGTCACAATACTTTTGGTAATATAGTGTATATTGGCATTTATAGATGGACAAATCCCCAGATGGTAAGATGGGGTATTCTATAAAATGCGTTTCACAAGGGAAAAGCCTGCTTCCCCGGGGAAGACTGGTAATAGGCTCTGTCAGAAATATTGGGAGTGCATGCAGACTGAACCAGGAAAGTGGAACTGCGGCCACTGTAAATTAGGGAGAACCCACCACACCTCAAGATATATACAAGTTATGCAAGGTAGGATAAATATCTTAGAAGAAAAGGGGGGCGTTTGGGATATGAAGAATATAGTTCATATTCCAATCGCACACATTCCTGGATACGCTCTTGGATTTGGGTGCTCGTAGCAACAACCAGCTGGATACTGGTACACGTTAAAGTAGAAATATTTGCCAGCACACCATGGAACGACGTAAATAGCGTCCAAACGGATGATTTATTGCATGATCACAACACAAAGAGAGTGCAACGTTTCGGAGCCACGCAGGGCCCCTTTGTCAGGCATGTGATGTGATAGCTGGAAGGACCCAGGTTGCTCAAGGATCCTGGCCGGCAGACCAAGTTAGCTGCACATGTATCCTGGGTCAAGTGACCACGTCAACCAGGTTCAAAGTTCACAAGTGTAATAGACGGTGTATAGCAATTGAAGCGATTCTGCTGATTCCGAGTGTTCACATGGTACACGGTCACTTAAATCATGCAGATAGGGGTTCAGTCTAAGTGGTAAAGCTCATCTACGACCCACAGCATCGTAACATCAACACGTTTCGTGATAAACTCTATCACTTCATCTGGATGTAGAGCGGAGAAAATTATTACGTTTAAATAAGGCCTCCTAGCCAATCATTATCCTCCGCTTTAAGATTTTTTAGTACCATCTAGTGGTAATAACACACATTACAGGATAGATAAGCAGGATTGTGGTTATCGTAACTGGTTAGATCTATGGACACATATATTAAAACATGTAACAAACAGATCTATATCTAGCATGGCATATTGTGTTATTTTGTTAATTTGCAAATAAGACAAAACAAAAAACTACTCAAAGGGGGAAACATGAGGGAAAGAAAGACACATTATAAAGATGCTATTTAATGTCAAGGGACTATTGTATAGCATTTTTCCCAAAAAGAAATGGCAACTCAGACTGTGACATAGGTCCAAAAAGATTAAAAAATTTCAAAAGTCAAAAAATAAATAAATAAAGAAATCAACAGATCCTTGAAGGATCACTAAAGGAATTTTTTTTTAGCTAAATAGCTTCCTTTACCTTAATGCAGTGCAGTTTTCATGTTCTCATTGTTTGTTTTTGCTTTGAAGTAGCTGTAATACTTCTCTGATCTCCACACTTCCTAGTTGTCTGGCTCCTTATGAAAAAACTCATGGCAGATTTTCACTGTGGTCTAAGCTGTGTGTCTAAAACTCCTCAGAACCAATCAGATTCATTTTAAAAACAAAACACTACCCTGGATTTGTTTGTTTTTGTTCTGTGTGTCTTCTCTACTTCACAGAAACATAAAATCATTTTAAAAACGAAAGTGAAACTAGAGGCACATTATATGATTGATTTTTATCTATTTTTAATCATTTTTAAAAGGAATCAGTTAACTTTTATGTCTATATACCCGGTAACTAGTCATTTCAGCAAAAAATGTTTTTTCCTTTAGTGACCCTTTAAAGTGGCACATAGTACCTAGCACAGTCGAGTAACCAGATAAGTATCATTGCTTGAGAAGTTCTTTAGAAGATCTAAATACTTATAGTCCCAAGGCATTAAAACAATAAAGAATAAGAGTACCAGGTCTCCTATATGTTGACATATTACAGGACCAAGAGCTGAAAAAGATTCAGGGCTCCAAGATGACCTTTATGCCGCGTACACACGACCATTTTTAATGGTCTAGAAAAAACTATGTTTTTTTCAACCCGATTCTTGTCAAGCCTGCCTTGCCTACACACGATCGTGAAAAAAAAAATGCTCTAGCAAAGCGCGGTGACGTACAACACATACGACGGCACTAGAAAGGGGAAGTTCCATTCGGATGGTGCCACCCTTGGGGCTGCTTTTGCTGATTTTGTGTTAGTAAAAGTTTGGTGAGAGACGATTCGGCGCTTTTCAGTCTTCATGCTTTTCAGTCTGTTACAGCGTGACGAATGTGCTATCTCCATTACGAACGCTAGGTTTACCAGAACGAGCGCTCCGGTCTCATAACTTGTCTCACCTTTAGATAGTCTAGTTCTTTTTTGGATAGCAACGCCGCTTCAAAAGCCCATCCGAGTTTGTCATTGATAAGCCGAACCAGATCTTCAAACAGATTATGGTCCAGTTTCCTGTAAGTAAGCGGGTCTGATAGCAATCGTTTCACCTCCCTCTCATACATTTCAGCAGAGAGAACGACATTGCCCCCCTTATCACTAGATTTAATGATAACCTATCAGCATCACGTAGCTCTTTGATAGCCTTCCGTTCTAATGATGGAAGATTTCCTCCAGTTGATTTTACTTAGATCTTCCTGGACGAGGTCCAGAAAGATTCCAAGTCTTTTATTCTTTCTAAACTGGGGCATGGTGGTAGCTCTGATCCTAAGGCCAGAATCCCGTTTCCAGCTAGCTAATCCATCTGTGTCTTCATCACTGGAGGACATGGCACCCTCCTCCAGTAATGATTCCAACTGCTGGAGTGCCGCTGTTTCATCAGAGTTTAATGCATATGCCACGAATTACGGGCATGTTTTCATGTGGCCATTGTGGCACATGCAAATATGTAGATAAATCCAAAACGTTCAGGGATTCTGATTCCAAAGAGACATTTGAGACCAAATCATTTATTAACTGTGCAATGTCAAAGGTACTGTATATTTTGGAGTGTCCATGACACTTGCTATATATGGGTAAAACGAAACGGCAACTACGGGTTAGATTTTCTGAACACCTGAAAAGTATATGTATGGCTACAAGAGGATACTCTCATAGCCCAACAGGTTTTTATGCTTTAGAATAGATCTTCCAGAAAGACAAAGGGATTTTGACACTGTACTTATTCAAAAAGAAAAATATTGATATTTAGACTCCAAACTTTACAGCCTAAGGGCTTGAACACAAAACTGAGCCTTAAGGTCTTCTTGGAGCCCTAAATCTTTTTCAGCTCTTGGCCCTGTAATATGTCAACATATACGAGACGGTCCTGGTACTCTTATTCTTTATTGTTTTAATGCCTTGGGACTATAAGTATTTAGATCTTCTAAAGAACTTTTCTAGCAATGATACTTATCTGGTTACTTGACTGTGTTAGGTACTATGTGCCACTTTAAGGATCTGTTGATTTCTTGATTCATTTATTTTGCATGTTCATTAATAAAGTCTCTTCAATCCACTAATGGATAACAGAAAAAAGAAGGTAGCTGCGCCAATAAACACAAGGAACTAGATGTGAACCATGTGTCAACCAATAAGCCAAAACTGCATCAACGAGAATGAATATGAATAGGTCTCCTGGAAGTTTGTCATCCAGGGGCTGATATGCCAAAAACACTGAAGGATGAACAAACACCAAACAGTCCTATGAAAAGTTTGGCATTAAAAAAAATACCAACTGATTCCACCTAGAATAAAGTGAATAAAAATAAAATAATCAAAAAATAATAATAAGATGGCTATGATGCCAAAAAAGTGGATTCACTAAACCATAAACACCTACCTGGTGAATTGAAACCCTGTGAATCAACAAACAGAGATCCCAACCATTATAAAATTATAGGCGAAAAAAATATAATAATAATAATATCAGCAAAAGTCTACGAAAAGGTCTCAGGAAATTAATTGCGGATAGTTCAACTAAAAGGGTCCCGATCCTTTAAAAAGCAGCAGGTGCCACACAGATACTGAAAGGTGCCCACCACCGTAGATGGATGTAAACTTACCAGAAGGCAGAAGTACAGAGCAGCCGACTGTGACCCAGCCGCGGCCTTTAACCTGTTCACAACGATCAAAACTACACCCAAAACGGAGCAGCCAATAGATGTTAGATTCCTTCCGCTCACAAATAATCCATGCAAACGATGTAATGGCTTAATATGGGAAAGGAATAACACAGACCATCGTGTAATACCGTAGATAAAGTTATATATAAAAAAAGCTGAACTACACTTACATTTTACATGTAAAAAACAGCATAAAAAGTTGTTTGCTGGCTGGCAAGTACAGAGCCCGTCCTCCCTGTTACAGTGTGGTGATTCACTTATTATTTTAGGTGGAATCAGTTGGTATTTTTTTTAATGCCGACCTTTTCATAGGACTGTTTGGTGTTTGTTCATCCTGCAGTGTTTTTGGCATATCAGCCCCTAGATGAAAAACTTACAGGAGACCCTAATCATATTTATTCTCATTGATGCGATTTTGGCTTATTGGTTGACACATGGTTCACATCTATGTCCTTGTTTTTTTTTTGGCGCAGCTACCTTCTTTTTTATCCATTTGTGTGTTATTCCACCAGTGCTGCTGCCTTTGTTTTTTTTTTTTTTGTTTTTTTTTTATCCAAGCACAGTTTTTTGTGGTTTATAATCGTCTTCAATCCACTGATGGTCATATGTGGTTGAATCACCCTCAGACTATCGTTTTGGGACTACTTCAAATTTTGTCATTGTCTATTGAGTGGATCCCGATTTTTAGACGAATCATTCCATCAGTGGTTATACTATATTCATCTCCAGATTGTATTCAGGTAATTTTAATTATAGAATAAATATCTTCCCTTAAATTAGTCCAGTTGTTCTAATAAATATATTGAAAGGGTCCACTAAAGATGCTTCCATAATGTGGTTCTCTGGTCCAAAGTCATTGAGTCAGCATTGATGTTCCCCCATGTAAATAGTGCCTGATAGGGCACTCCCTGATATGCAGTGCCCACATTTTCACATTCCTGGTTTAGACTGTATGTACTCTGAATATTTTTGACAGAACGTTTGCCAGTCTTCCCTGAGGAAGCAGGCTTTGCTCCTGTGAAACGCGTCGGAGACATTTGTATGGAATATCTCATCTTATCATCTGGGGATTTGTCCATTTGTAACTGAAGTTGTTTTATTAATTAGTACCTAAGTGCCAAGGTTTTTTTTATCCTTTAAATTATTTTAATACGTTTGTACCAATAAAAATGTGAATAATTTTTTTTGCTGTGGTACCTTTTAAAGTACCATTTGTTTTCTTTTTGTTAGGGATTAAGGGCCAGTTCACAACAGATGCAGTTCTGTATGATTTTTTTTCTGCACTAAAAATGCATGCACAGTGTTTTCCATGTATTCCAATGGCTCTAGTTCACACCAGTGCAGTCAGTTCCAGTCAGTTTCCAGTGCAGAATCTGACTGGACATTGTCTGGAACTGACTGCATTGGTGTGAACTAGAGCCATTTGGATACATTGTGCATGCATTTTTAGTGCAGAAAAAAAGCGCACGGAACTGCATCTGGTGTGAAATGGCCCTTATTGTTTTTTACCCTCTACCAACATATCTTAAAGCGGAGGTTCCGCCATTTTTTTTTAAAAGCCAGAAGCTACAAATATTGCAGCTGCTGACTTTTAAAATATGGACACTTACCTGTCCAGCGCGTCGGCGATGTCAGCAGCGGAGGCCGAGCAATCGCTCATCCCTCGGCTGCACCTGCCGCCATCCTCGGTGAAGGAATCGGGAAGTGAAGTGTTGCAGCTTCACTGCCGGGTTCCCTACTGCGCATGCACGAGTAGGGCGGCACCCCGTCACTGGTCCCCGTTCACTCCTGGGGAGCAGGTAGGGGCGTGACTGCCGCAGGAGTGTATTCCCGGAAGTGGGTGCAAATACCTGTCTTAGACAGGAAAAGCGGAAGTTACATTTTTGGGTGGAACTCTGCTTTAGGGCCCTTTCACACGGGCGGACAAACGGTCCGTTTTTTACAAGTCCGTTTACGGACTTGTAATGCATCCCTATGGGATTGTGGATGTTAGCGGATGATGCATCCGCTAACGTCCGTAAAGATCCGCGTCCGCAAAGATCCGCTTTTTCAGACGGAAGAAAACCCTATTTTTCTTCCGTCTGGCGGAACGGATCGGATGAATACGGACACACGGTCTGTATTCATCCGATTCCCCATAGGGGAGAGTGGAGGAAAGACAGGGCGGTCTCTGCACAGTCTGCAGGGACTGCCCTGTCCGCTGACAGGTCAGCAGGGATTTACGGATGATCCCCGCTGAGCAGACGGACACACACGGGGCGGATCAATACGGATCCGCTTTGTGTGAAAGAGCCCTTAAAGGAACACTAAAGGTTTGTTTTTTATTAGATCAATTGATTACTGTAAGCTAGAGCATTTAAATATCGCTTACCTCTTTTTCCTTTTGACCTCCAAAATACAGTAATCCAGGTTTGAAAATGCCATTTCCTGTCTCTCCTCTTCTTGCTTTGCACCAGCATCTGAGCTGTTTGGCATGGTGGAAAGCAGAATGTGCTCACCCCCTCCCTATGACTACAGCCCTGCGTGAAGATGCTCTCTTATCCCTCACAGGTATGGAGGCTAAGCCTAATGGGAATTGTAGTTCCCATTAGGCCGTAATGCAGCAAGAATGAATGCGCACCGCAAACCAGGAAGTCAGTGAGAACAACAATTCAGGAGTGCTGGAGGTGAATAAAACAGCTCGATTTCAACAGGTATCAAACTAGTTATAATGCAAAACATTACTTTTTACTTTATCGGCTACTGTCAGACTTTAATTTAAGAGGAAAATATTTTTGTGTTTACAACCCCTTTAAGTTAAGAGAAATAGTAAACAGAAACTTAAGTGCATATGTCAAACAAATACAAAGAGATTTCCAAGCTCAAACTTACCAACCAGCCAGCGACCAACCGAGTTGGCCTAACAACATGCGTTAAGAACATGTGTTTAGTCTGCACACATTTGCAAATACATGCGTAATCTACAGACCCCGTCAAGGCACCCTGTTTTCTGGAGTCCCTAACTCTAACTTCTGAGTCTCCACAATGGGAGCACATGCATTTTAATTGATAGGCAAAGGACAGGTGAGACTGGAAGGAGCCCTTACATTTTTTTTTACTTTATTTTTTTATAATTTAACTTTATTAAAAAGGTTTCAAATTTATATTTTATTAATTTCCATGCACCACTGCTGGACTGCAGTGCTGTAGTATTCAGCAAGGTGCATTGTGAAAAAATTGTCTGCAGCCCACCTCAATGCAGTGTTGTAGTGTGAACAGGGCATATAGGAAACAACTGTTTCCCATGTGCACTTGCAGCGCTGTAAATTCCTTGTTTTATTTCCAAAAATCTATATTTTCTTCCTTGGTGATGTCATGAATCCTGGAGAACCAAAGGCAGTAAGCAACTAGTCTCTATGTATATTAAAGTTCATTTCCACATTTCTGTGAGCTTATATTTGTTAGGCTCAGTTCTAGCAGTTGCTGTTTGGTGTGCTTAGTCGACTGGATAATTTGTCTTGGCCTAATATTAAATATACCTGGGGGCTAAAACTGCAATAAATATGTAAGACTCTTGCTGTTTAATATTATATTTAAAAAAAAAAACAGAATCCTGTTTTGTAATGTGGCTGCCAATTATTCTGTTGTATCATACTCTTGACTCACTTTTTGACACTAGCTCTGTGTCTGTACCACGGGATCAAAAGTGCTCCCCCTACGCCCCGAGCTATCACAGCAGTGCCCGGTGGCATTACCATATCAAGATACAGTTCTTTATGATTGTGGCAACCTGTGAACATCTGTCTATATTTGCTCTTGGATTTCTGATATGCAGGGAGCTGCATTATCTTCTAAAATCCAGAATAAAGGTGGTCATCTTATAATAATAATATCAGCAAAAGTCTACGAAAAGGTCTCAGGAAATTAATTGCGGATAGTTCAACTAAAAGGGTCCCGATCCTTTAAAAAGCAGCAGGTGCCACACAGATACTGAAAGGTGCCCACCACCGTAGATGGATGATAAACCGTAGATGGATGTAAACTTACCAGAAGGCAGAAGTACAGAGCAGCCGACTGTGACCCAGCCGCGGCCTTTAACCTGTTCACAACGATCAAAACTACACCCAAAACGGAGCAGCCAATAGATGTTAGATTCCTTCCGCTCACAAATAATCCATGCAAACGATGTAATGGCTTAATATGGGAAAGGAATAACACAGACCATCGTGTAATACCGTAGATAAAGTTATATATAAAAAAAGCTGAACTACACTTACATTTTACATGTAAAAAACAGCATAAAAAGTTGTTTGCTGGCTGGCAAGTACAGAGCCCGTCCTCCCTGTTACAGTGTGGTGATTCACTTATTATTTTAGGTGGAATCAGTTGGTATTTTTTTTAATGCCGACCTTTTCATAGGACTGTTTGGTGTTTGTTCATCCTGCAGTGTTTTTGGCATATCAGCCCCTAGATGAAAAACTTACAGGAGACCCTAATCATATTTATTCTCATTGATGCGATTTTGGCTTATTGGTTGACACATGGTTCACATCTATGTCCTTGTTTTTTTTTTGGCGCAGCTACCTTCTTTTTTATCCATTTGTGTGTTATTCCACCAGTGCTGCTGCCTTTGTTTTTTTTTTTTTGTTTTTTTTTTATCCAAGCACAGTTTTTTGTGGTTTATAATCGTCTTCAATCCACTGATGGTCATATGTGGTTGAATCACCCTCAGACTATCGTTTTGGGACTACTTCAAATTTTGTCATTGTCTATTGAGTGGATCCCGATTTTTAGACGAATCATTCCATCAGTGGTTATACTATATTCATCTCCAGATTGTATTCAGGTAATTTTAATTATAGAATAAATATCTTCCCTTAAATTAGTCCAGTTGTTCTAATAAATATATTGAAAGGGTCCACTAAAGATGCTTCCATAATGTGGTTCTCTGGTCCAAAGTCATTGAGTCAGCATTGATGTTCCCCCATGTAAATAGTGCCTGATAGGGCACTCCCTGATATGCAGTGCCCACATTTTCACATTCCTGGTTTAGACTGTATGTACTCTGAATATTTTTGACAGAACGTTTGCCAGTCTTCCCTGAGGAAGCAGGCTTTGCTCCTGTGAAACGCGTCGGAGACATTTGTATGGAATATCTCATCTTATCATCTGGGGATTTGTCCATTTGTAACTGAAGTTGTTTTATTAATTAGTACCTAAGTGCCAAGGTTTTTTTTATCCTTTAAATTATTTTAATACGTTTGTACCAATAAAAATGTGAATAATTTTTTTTGCTGTGGTACCTTTTAAAGTACCATTTGTTTTCTTTTTGTTAGGGATTAAGGGCCAGTTCACAACAGATGCAGTTCTGTATGATTTTTTTTCTGCACTAAAAATGCATGCACAGTGTTTTCCATGTATTCCAATGGCTCTAGTTCACACCAGTGCAGTCAGTTCCAGTCAGTTTCCAGTGCAGAATCTGACTGGACATTGTCTGGAACTGACTGCATTGGTGTGAACTAGAGCCATTTGGATACATTGTGCATGCATTTTTAGTGCAGAAAAAAAGCGCACGGAACTGCATCTGGTGTGAAATGGCCCTTATTGTTTTTTACCCTCTACCAACATATCTTAAAGCGGAGGTTCCGCCATTTTTTTTTAAAAGCCAGAAGCTACAAATATTGCAGCTGCTGACTTTTAAAATATGGACACTTACCTGTCCAGCGCGTCGGCGATGTCAGCAGCGGAGGCCGAGCAATCGCTCATCCCTCGGCTGCACCTGCCGCCATCCTCGGTGAAGGAATCGGGAAGTGAAGTGTTGCAGCTTCACTGCCGGGTTCCCTACTGCGCATGCACGAGTAGGGCGGCACCCCGTCACTGGTCCCCGTTCACTCCTGGGGAGCAGGTAGGGGCGTGACTGCCGCAGGAGTGTATTCCCGGAAGTGGGTGCAAATACCTGTCTTAGACAGGAAAAGCGGAAGTTACATTTTTGGGTGGAACTCTGCTTTAGGGCCCTTTCACACGGGCGGACAAACGGTCCGTTTTTTACAAGTCCGTTTACGGACTTGTAATGCATCCCTATGGGATTGTGGATGTTAGCGGATGATGCATCCGCTAACGTCCGTAAAGATCCGCGTCCGCAAAGATCCGCTTTTTCAGACGGAAGAAAACCCTATTTTTCTTCCGTCTGGCGGAACGGATCGGATGAATACGGACACACGGTCTGTATTCATCCGATTCCCCATAGGGGAGAGTGGAGGAAAGACAGGGCGGTCTCTGCACAGTCTGCAGGGACTGCCCTGTCCGCTGACAGGTCAGCAGGGATTTACGGATGATCCCCGCTGAGCAGACGGACACACACGGGGCGGATCAATACGGATCCGCTTTGTGTGAAAGAGCCCTTAAAGGAACACTAAAGGTTTGTTTTTTATTAGATCAATTGATTACTGTAAGCTAGAGCATTTAAATATCGCTTACCTCTTTTTCCTTTTGACCTCCAAAATACAGTAATCCAGGTTTGAAAATGCCATTTCCTGTCTCTCCTCTTCTTGCTTTGCACCAGCATCTGAGCTGTTTGGCATGGTGGAAAGCAGAATGTGCTCACCCCCTCCCTATGACTACAGCCCTGCGTGAAGATGCTCTCTTATCCCTCACAGGTATGGAGGCTAAGCCTAATGGGAATTGTAGTTCCCATTAGGCCGTAATGCAGCAAGAATGAATGCGCACCGCAAACCAGGAAGTCAGTGAGAACAACAATTCAGGAGTGCTGGAGGTGAATAAAACAGCTCGATTTCAACAGGTATCAAACTAGTTATAATGCAAAACATTACTTTTTACTTTATCGGCTACTGTCAGACTTTAATTTAAGAGGAAAATATTTTTGTGTTTACAACCCCTTTAAGTTAAGAGAAATAGTAAACAGAAACTTAAGTGCATATGTCAAACAAATACAAAGAGATTTCCAAGCTCAAACTTACCAACCAGCCAGCGACCAACCGAGTTGGCCTAACAACATGCGTTAAGAACATGTGTTTAGTCTGCACACATTTGCAAATACATGCGTAATCTACAGACCCCGTCAAGGCACCCTGTTTTCTGGAGTCCCTAACTCTAACTTCTGAGTCTCCACAATGGGAGCACATGCATTTTAATTGATAGGCAAAGGACAGGTGAGACTGGAAGGAGCCCTTACATTTTTTTTTTACTTTATTTTTTTATAATTTAACTTTATTAAAAAGGTTTCAAATTTATATTTTATTAATTTCCATGCACCACTGCTGGACTGCAGTGCTGTAGTATTCAGCAAGGTGCATTGTGAAAAAATTGTCTGCAGCCCACCTCAATGCAGTGTTGTAGTGTGAACAGGGCATATAGGAAACAACTGTTTCCCATGTGCACTTGCAGCGCTGTAAATTCCTTGTTTTATTTCCAAAAATCTATATTTTCTTCCTTGGTGATGTCATGAATCCTGGAGAACCAAAGGCAGTAAGCAACTAGTCTCTATGTATATTAAAGTTCATTTCCACATTTCTGTGAGCTTATATTTGTTAGGCTCAGTTCTAGCAGTTGCTGTTTGGTGTGCTTAGTCGACTGGATAATTTGTCTTGGCCTAATATTAAATATACCTGGGGGCTAAAACTGCAATAAATATGTAAGACTCTTGCTGTTTAATATTATATTTAAAAAAAAAAACAGAATCCTGTTTTGTAATGTGGCTGCCAATTATTCTGTTGTATCATACTCTTGACTCACTTTTTGACACTAGCTCTGTGTCTGTACCACGGGATCAAAAGTGCTCCCCCTACGCCCCGAGCTATCACAGCAGTGCCCGGTGGCATTACCATATCAAGATACAGTTCTTTATGATTGTGGCAACCTGTGAACATCTGTCTATATTTGCTCTTGGATTTCTGATATGCAGGGAGCTGCATTATCTTCTAAAATCCAGAATAAAGGTGGTCATCTTTTTTGACCATGACCATCTGATACCCTCCAACAACATTTAGATCATGGTCAAAAGTTTCCCACAGTAACCAGTCAGCTATTTCCCTTTGTAACCAATCAGATCCTCCACAAGCACACTTGTTCCTTCAGGCACACATGGTCCCTTGATACAGTTTATAATAAGAACACAAGATGAAATTCTGTTTTTCTACCCATAAGAAATGTTACATAGAAGACTTATGGTAGAAAAAGACCACTTTGTAGCTGATAGACCTATGTTTATCCCAAGCAGGTTTTTTTTTAACCAGAAAAGATACGTTTATTGAGATGCAATCAAGGTATACAATTATACATCACAGAGGATCCACATACATTTATCCCAAGCAAGTTTAACCACTTGCCTGCCCAGGCTGATTTTCAGCTTTCAGCGCTGTGACACTTTGAATGACAATTGCACGGTCATGCAACACTGTACCCATATGACATTTTTATTAAAAAAAATTGTTGAACAAATATTGCTTTCTTTTGATGTTTTTTACTTAGTATTTAATCACCACTGGGGTATTTTTTTTTGCTAAATAAACAAAAAAAATACCTGAAAATTTAGAAAAAAACAACAACTTTTTCATAGATTGTTATAACATTTTGCAAACAGGTCATTTTTCTCCTTTACTAATGTACGTTGATGAGGCTGCAATATTGGGCACTGATAGGCTGCACTAATGGGCAGTGACGAGGCAGCATTGATGGGCACTGATAGGCTGCACCGATGGGCACTTATGAGGCTGCACTAATAGGCAACATTGATGATCATTGATAGGTGGGACTGATAGGCATGGATTTGCAAGCACTTTTGGGCACAGTTTGGCAGCACTGATAGGCACTGTTGGGACTGCACTGATAATCAGGACACTGATAATCAGCGCTCTGATTATCAGTGTACATGTCCCTTTTACAGAAGCCGGTTATCGGCTCTCATCTCCCTTACTCACGCTGACTGGCTTCTGTTTACATTGAGATCAGTTGTGATTGGACACAGCTAATGACATGATAAAGAGTCACGATTGGTCCTTTACCTCAATCTGTGATCATATAATGGTCTCCCAGAACTGGCCGGCCGCGCTGCAGTCGTCATTTGGCTATAGCGCGGTTGGCAAGTGGTTAAAGAGACCTTGATGCAGGGGCAGACTGACAACTCATGGGGCCCCCAGGCATTAGGAGATTATGGGGCCCCCGGGCAATAGGAGATTATGGGGCGTCCAGGCAATAGATTATGGGGCCTCACAGTATACACACACACACCTACAGTATACATACACAGTATACAAACACAGACACACAATATACACACACAGTATACATACACACAGAATACACATACACACACAGAAAAGGTACTGGAGAGACGGGCAGCTATAATCTTGGGATTTAAAAAAAAAAACACATACTGTCCCTGATTTTACTGAGGCTGGCAACCCTAATGGGGGCCCCTAGTGGCATGGGGCCCTCTGGGCAGTGCCCGAGTGCCCGAATGGTCAGTCCGCCCCTTGCGGGCTAAATATCAGCTGTTGCAATGCAAACAATTGGGGGCATTTTGCTCTGGTCTGTACATTGGTGGATCCATGGGCAGATCCTCTGCTGATTCTGGCTTTCTTATCAGACCATCGTTGCCACCATTCCATTTGATATGCGCTGTATTTTCATTTAACATGTAAGTGCAATTTTAATAAATTTTCATATTGATTTTACGGTGTTACACTATGGCGTCCCCTCTTCTCCTTTCCATATACACATGTCATCTTTGACACGGACGACCATCTCTGTATTCCGTGAACGAGAGATTTACAGCTAGTCTCGTGGCCATTGGATTCCGCATCATAGCCATCTGTTGATCCCCTCTTTTGAAGACATCCTGCATCAGGATCTGATCACTTACTAAGCCCGATTGACTCTTGAAATTAAATTTTTTTAGAGTCCACTCCTTCTGGTAAGCCTGCATCTTCATTGGTGGTGGGATTTCTCTTCACGTCTGAATATCAAGTTTTATTTCTGTCACTGGAATTTAAGAATACCTCTTTCTTTGAACTTTATGGTTTTTATTTATTATGAGGTTCACGTTGGACTTTTTTGTTTTAATGCACTGATCACCATTCCATGTGTATTATTTATCATTTATATGTATGCAATATCGACTTCATTGTCATATTTTGTTTACTCCTACACTACCTTTTCCACATTTTGGCCCAGATTCACAGAGCGATTACGCCTGCGCAACAGGAGATGCGCGTGCGTAAGTCGAAATGTGCGCGTGCGTTTCGATGCACGGCATCCCCAGAACGAGATACGCAAAAAATCTATTTTTTTTTGTCCCGCGTAATTTCGTTAGACTGGCGCATCCGTCCGCGCAAAAGTGCGCTAGACAGACCATTGATTTGCTAGTCAAATATGCTAATGAGGGACTTACGGGGATCCACAAAAGAACGTTGGGGCAGCGCAGGTGACGCAGTGTGCGCAACTGCAAAATGTCCTGTCTAAAATTAGACCATATAAAAGCTGGTCTAAAAAGAGAAAAAAAGTCTACTTGTTAGATAAAGCAACACTGTTAGTGAGGAGCTCAGCAGTCACACGTGTTGCACAACAATCTGTATGCCAACATGCCAGGGGCATCGTCGCGCATAGCTATACTATACTACTGACTTTAGATGAACAAAGAAGGATGAGGGCACGGAGGATGGCACGGGAGAGGATATACCGCACCCGCATAGACCTGTTTGGCATGAGTGATTCTGAGGTGTTTCGCATCTTCAGATTCACCCCTCATGTCATGCTGGAATTAACCACAACCCTGCAGGAGGACATCACCAGCCGAACACAACGCTCACATGCAGTGCAGCCACTGGTCAAGGTCATGGCAACACTCCTTGCCAGTGGCTCTTTTCAGCGTACAAGTGGAGTGGTGGCTGGGATGTCACAATCCTCCATGAGCAGATGTGTGCACCAGGTTGTCCCTGCAATCCTCAGACGCATGGCCAACCAAATCATCAAACCCACCACTGAGGACCTGCGGCTGAAGGCAATGACAGATTTCTACAGAATTGCCAGATTCCCACGCACTGTGGGGGCCATTGATTGCACACATGTGGCACTCCAGCCCCCCCAGGAGACAGAGCACATGTACCGCAATCGGAAGCATTGGCATTCCATCAATGTACAGGTGATAGTCGATGCCCAAGGCCTCATATGGCACGTCCGTGCCAAACACCCAGGGTCCAGCCATGACAGCTACATATACAATCAATGCCACATCCGAATGGAATTCGAACAGAACGTGTATGGGGACACCTGGCTGGTTGGTGAGTGACATGGGAGTCAGGCATGACTATCCCCTCCCATGATGCACACCTCACAAGTGGCACATGCATGACTAACATCCTCCTGTCTTTTCCCTTAGGCCTCGTACACACGATCGGACATATCCGATGAAAACGGTCCGCGGACCATTTCCATCGGATATGTCCGATCAGGAGTTTGATCCGATGGCGTGTACACACCATCGGATCAAATTCCCCGACGGCGCGGTGACGTGTCGGTGACGCGGCGGTGACGTTGACGCCGCCACGTCACCGCCACGTCACCGCACCAGGAAGTAAAACACTTCCGCGCATGCGCCGAATCCATTCGGCGGCGGCGCCGCGGCGGTGCGGGACGACATGTCTGCTGGTAAGTGTACTAACCAGCAGACATGTCGGGCGGACAGATTCCCACCGGATAGATTTCAAAGCATGCTTTGAAATCTGTCGGGTGGACAAATCTGTCCGCTAGCCCATACACACGATCGGAGATGTCTGCTGAAACGGTCCATCGGACCGTTTTCAGCGGACATATCCCCTCGTGTGTACGAGGCCTTACAGGTGACTCTGCATATCCACTGGGACCCCATCTCATGACTCCTATCCGGAACCCCCAAACTCCAGGAGAGGAAAGATACAATCAAGCACATGCCCAAACACAAGCAGTGGTGGAGCGCACCTTTGGCCTCCTGAAGTCACGTTTCCGATGCCTGGATAAGTCTGGGGGTACCCTCTTGTATTCCCCAAACTTTGTGTGCCAGATCATCGGTGCATGTTGCATGCTGCACAACTTCGCAGTAAGAAAGGGCCTGCAGATTGCCCTACGTGATGACCTGACCCCTGAACCAGACAATCCCCCCCTAACCGAGGCTACCTCGTCTTCTGAGGGAAGAGCAACCAGGAGACAACTCACATTGGGCATCTTTCCACGTTAAACACACACATTAATCATGGCACAATGAGAATGCATGCATGCACACCACTGTGGTCCCTAGCACAGACACATCACATCAACATCAAATTGGATTGGCACCAGTCCACCATGCTGGACTTGTGAGCAGCAACGCCACGCCAAGGCTCCAATTATGTCACTGTACATTCATACACCATTCACACGGACCTGGGGATCACTTCTCCCTGGTCCTGGGGAACCCTACTCCACCAAAATTGAGGGTGACACCCCTTTTCCGGCAGGAATGTCACCCCCACATTCAAACAGCATTCACAACCCAAAAAAAAAAAAAATTACCTGCAAAAGCAAAAATTTTCCAGCCCAAAAAAAAAAAAGGGGAAAAAACAAATTATTGCCCCTTGCGTGAGCCACGCCTGGGGCGCCCCCGGCCCCGGCCCCGGCCCCGGCTTCTCAGGGGAGACTCATGGGGAGGGGTAAAACCGGGGAAGGAGGAGCAGCCCCTGATCTCTGCCCACCTGGCGGCCTGCCCTCCAAGGCCACGGCTATTCTGTCCAGGGCAGCACCAAGTGTTGCCGTGTTGGCCTGGATAGCCTGAGTAAGGGCCCTCACATCCTGCCCAACGCCTGCTGATGTCGTCTGCAGTTCGTTTAGGCAGGTTGTGAAAGCCCGGGAATGGGAGTCCAGGTTCCCCAGCGTATCCTTGATGGAGGACAGGCTCTCCTCCATCCGCACCAATGTCTGGCTGACCTGTCCCAGATGGCGGGTCTGGAGGAACTGGTCCCTTCTCAGAGTGGCGGGCAGGAGATCGGCCACCCCCCTGGTGTTCTGGGATGAAATCCTGCCTCCAGCTGATGCTTGTGGCCGGGGAGAAGGGGAGGCCCTTGTGAGGGGAGCCATGTTGGGGGAGGAGGGGGGGGCTCCCCCTTAGGGAGGGCTGCCTGCTGCCAGCCAGAGGGGAAGAGTCCTCAAAAACCAAACGTCCAGTGCCTGACATGGACTCCTCCTCCTCCTCATGATTCTCCTCCTCCTCATGATTCTCCTCCTCCTCTTGAACCTCCTCCGCGGACTCCGGCCTTGTTGGGGGGGCCTCATTAGGCTGCTGTCCTGGGGCTGGTGCGGTCAGGCCAGATGGCCCTGCACCCTCCTGCACATCTGTGGATGACACAAAACATTCACAGGTTGGAGGATCCACACACTTGCCACATATTCCCTTTCACCCCCTCCCCCACACATGCTACACACCTGATGTTAGAAAAAAAAACTTACCTGGCACCACGGGCTCCGGACTTGAGTCAAAGCCAGGCAGGCCCTCAACTTCATGCCGATGAAAGGTCAGGGCCACCGCACGCTCCTCCGCTGTCAGCCTAATACGGCATGGTGGGCCCCCTCCTGTGCCCCTGGCATGGGCATGCATTCTGGCCAGCTTCTGTTTGACCAGACGCCGGAGGTCATTGATTTTTTTGTCAATCCCAGACCGGGTCTGTGTCTCCCCCTGCCCCGCTGAATTGACCTGCTCAGTGATCATATCCAAAATCTCCCTCCTCCTGGCCGGGGTGGTATTGGCACTGTCTGGGCCGTGGAGGAAACGCCCATACTCGCTAATGGCCCGGGCAAGAATTTGTTTTTCCCCAACTGTAAAATTGAGCTTTCTCTTTCTCTCTGTCAAAAAACTCACTCCCAGTCAACAAAATTCACTCACACAAACAAGCACAACCAATCAAGCAAGAACACACACAAAGAGAAAAATACTCAGCAAGAAACAGTCACAAAAAAACAAAACAAAAATACAGCAGGAAAACAAACGAACAGAAATATATCAATCAAACAAACAGTCTCTCAAACACTTATCAAAAAACACTTTCAAAGATCTACTAACAAACACTTGATCACACAGAACACTAATCTGACAACTACAAAACACACCGCAACAAACAACAGGACAAAAGCACTAGGTTAAATGGGAAGGGACAAAGGGATGTACTTTTGCAATGCTAGTGCGTTTGTGTGTGTCTATTTATGCTGTTTGCGTAGTTCACAACGTTGCCCTAGTCCATTTCCAATTTCACTGATTGCGCCGCTCCCGAGTTGTGAGCATGCGCACAGCGGAGCTGACATGGTCTCCTTCAAGCGCGTATGCGCGAGCCGACCGGCCCTTCATTTGCATTGGGTCACGGCTCATTTCAATGTAACACGCCCACGTCCTTCCCAATTTGTATTACTCCTCCTTACGCCTCGGGAAAAACGTTAGGCATGCGCAATTTCCTGCGCAAAAGCTATGAGAATAGGGGCATTACGCGGCAAAACTGCGCAAGTCTAACGTAAAGGCGGTGCGCTACGCCGGTCCAATAATGCGCAGATGTACCTGAATCTGGCCCTTTTTGCTCCTTATTTTCAGTAGCCGTGTTTAGCAGCCTTATTTACCCACTTTATAGCAGCGCAGTATTACACACCACACCTTTCTTATCAGACCAACCTGTCAGTTTTTCATGCAGACCTGATCCAAAGCTCTGTGCAGGTCTTTTTGTTAGTTTACATCAGCCTACCTCCAAATCTGCCAGGTCCAAAAAAAGCAAGGAAAATGACTGCATCCTTTGATGTTTTTCCAGACCTAATTGTGGCAGATCAGATGTAGCCTGGCATAGACGAAAACATGCCTGTTTAATGATATATTTTTTTTAAATCTTTTTTAAGTGTATTTTTTTTTTGTGCGTGTACTCGAGAGAGGAGCCGGACTGCAGGAGTTTGGGAAACATGCCTGTTTACATCCGCAGCCTATACATCGGCCACAGTCCACTATCAAAATGCATGCAAACAAAACTGAATGGCACAGATGCCTCAAAAGCCTTGCTGCACCCCATGGTTCCTTCTGCTGGAGTAAAGTACCCCAGAATCCTATTTACTCTTTCTCTTGCCAGGCCCCAATGTTTTTCTCATTTTACAATCGTCTAAAAAGAGCACTCCAATTTTTTTTTTCTGTACTTCAGGCTAACACAATACCTCCAATATTGTTCTGTGTTAGAGGATACCTTTTCTTCTTAACTGCATTATTTTACTGTTGGAAACACTTTTTTTCCTCTGTTCTGCTAATTTTCCTAACTGATGCAATATCATACCAGTCGACCCGGCGTACTGAGTTTAAATCTAGATTGATTGGAGAAATATGCAGACACCACTGGATTGGAGATTCATCTTTATTAACTGCAAGCACACAATTTTATCATTTGGAAAAAATATAACAGTTCCAGATACAGAATATATGTCAATAAACTATGTGTAGAATTGTTGTATCATATCTGCTGAATTACGGTTTGTTCTACATAGAAATTATGCATGATTTGTAATGCATTCCTTGGAAACCATTAAAAAACACTGGAAAAAAAGGAACTCAAGCTTTTTAAAGGATAAGCTCACCTTTACAAAAAAATAAATAAAAATGAAGACTATTTTGCAATTAAAAAAATTAGCATTTTATTTATTTTTTACTAGGAGCCTGTAAAGCACTGCACCCACAATCGTGCACGTCACGCTGCTGTGTAGCTGTCTGCCAGTACATCCATTGTGGGAAGACAGTTACTGAAACTCAGTGAACTACCTAGAGTGCTCATTAGTACCCTGGTAGTTATTTAAAGCGAGGGTTCACCCTAAAAAAAAATTCTAACATTACATTGAGCTCACTTCAGAGATTGACCGTATGCTGATCTTTTTTTTTTTTTCTCTTTCATACCGTAGAATCGCTACCCCCCCCCCCCCCCCGGCTTCCGGGTAGTGAATCCCGCGGGACTGGGCGTTCCTATCCAGCAGGCAAGTGATTGACGTGATGACAAACGCTACCCCCATCGCATAAGGAGTGCACAAGTTGCCGAAAGAAGCCGAACTTCGGCGCACAGGTGCCATATAGCGCCGACTCGCTGTTTGGCTTCATTTGGCAACTCGTGGCGCTCCTTATGCGACAGGCGTAGTGTTTGTCATCACGTCAATCACTTGCCTGCTGGATAGGAACGCCCAGTCCCGCGGGATTCACTACCCGGAAGCTGGGGGAGGGGGAAATAGCGATTCTACGGTATGTACGACAAAAAAAACAAAAAAAAAAAAAGATCAGCATACGGTTAATCTCTGAAGAGAGCTCAATGTAATGTTAGAATTTTTTTTTAGGGTGAACCCCCGCTTTAAGAACTACAAGCTGTCCACCGCAAAGGCTGACGATACTTGTAGTTCATTATTTCACAGGGATCAGTAAATCAATTATGCAGCCGTGTGGCCTGAGCCCTGCAAGACTGTGCTCTCTTTAAATTGTAACACAGAGTATGGGGAGAAGATCCCTGGCTCACTGTCACAAGAGGGGGGGCGGGGGGAGAGGGGTCAGATGTTGAACATGTTACACTCTAAATATGAGTGTATCAACATATTAACCTGTTCAGAAAAGTGAACTTATCCTTTAATTTGTATGATAATTACATTTTGGTAAAGACTTATAGACATGTGTAAGGGTTTATGACTAGAGTTTATTTCTAAACATTCTATGGCCCTGGATAACCTTACTGATGGTGACAATGGTGGACAGTACCTGTGAAATGGGTTTTGGCACAGCCAATCCAATAGTAGTGGCTGTCACATGCCTCAGCTCTGTGCATGTCTCACATCGAAAGTTAGAGGACTTCCTAACTTTGCTACCAGTGGCTAAATGGAGAAGTGAGAAAAAGTATGTGTAGCTGGCAGAGCTGCCATCAAAGTGCGTAGGCATTATACAGTACCTCTTCTAAATACATGCACAGCCCCCCAAAGTTTTGTTCCCTTAAAAATGTTTCAAGTACAGAAAAGTACTTCTTGCTTCTGCCAGATATTCAGTGAGCCCTCAACTTCCTGATGGGAGCCGACAATGCTGCCCTAAAATCACATTGTGATCAGCCCTGCCCAGTTCACTTCTGTGAACTACATAACTCATTCCCCTATGTTATGGGGACTAGGAGAGGGGAAGGTGTTCTATAGTTGTAACACTCTTCCTGTCTTAGGCTGGCAATGATCCTCCTACATAAATACAGTATGGTAAGTGAGAGTTGTTATCCTAAGACAGGAAATGTGCTAGTGGCAGGATCACCAGGTGAAAATAAAAGAAAATTGCTTGAATATGTTTTTTTAAATAATTTACTAATATCTGCAGACTGGTAAGTTGCAATGCATTACATTTTTGTTTTTGGGTTTGATATCCTCTTTTTGCTTTGCCCTTCAGAGCAGGACAGGTCAATTTTAAAGTGTTTGTTACCCCAACATTTCATCTTCCTGATATGTGTGTGCCTGCTGTACCATGTACTTGTATGAGAAAGTATCCTGGTTCCTTTTTATTTTCTTCTTGTGTTCCTGGCAGTCCCTCTGCTTTCTTATAAAAGTGGGAGTAAACTCCCATCTCTGACATTTACCTATAGGTAAGTCTTCTTTCAGAGTCCTGTGCCACAAATGGCGGCTCCCGTGAGCATGTGCGGGATTGACGTCATTGCGGCTCCAGTCAGTCACACAGCCGGAGTCCGCAGACCCGGAAGGATGACCAGGTGAAGATGGAAGTGCCTGTGGTGGTGACAGCTCGGCGCTGAAAGGCTTTGTTTTCAGAAAAGTTTAACATAACGTTTAACATAATGTGCTAGTATGCGATGCATACTAGAACATGATAACATTACCTTTCAGGTTCTAAAAAAAAAAAAAAACACCTAGTTCTCTAGCTATGCTGGAAACTCAGCCTGCCCTACTCCAATGATCAGGCTTGTCCAGACATACCTCCCCTGCACAGACTTTGCTGGGAAGATCAGTTTGCTGCTGCTTCTTCTCCTCCCCCAGCTCTTATGCAGCTGAGAACAGAGGGAATGTGATCACTTATAAAAAAAAAGGGGGGGGGGGAGGTATTTATAATGTTTTTTTTTTTTTTTTTAATATCTATACTGTTCTTTTCTATTTTAAACTGAAAAGGTTGTTTCACAAGGCAATCATTTACAATGACTGTCCTGTACTGTTTTGTCTGATTTGTTACTATGTAATAAAGAATCCATTCTAGGCATAACCATTTTGAATAATTATCTGCAATATCCAGGCACAGATTGTTGGTGAAATCTTTCTGTTTTGTAGTCATAAATTCATAAAGAAAGTTGTCCCCGAGACTAATCAGCAATAACAGAATGAATTTAAAAATGATAATAATGAAGATGGTCTTATATCCTTCGACACTGACCTTGTCGTACATGTAGAAGGTTGACTTTTAAGCAACTTTTAGAAATACAGGGACTGTCACTGTGGATACCAGTTAGTTAGTTGCCTGGTTGTCATTTTGATCCAGTGGCTGATGTGGAACAAGCATGCAGATCAGTTCTGATTTCACTCTGACTTCATGTCTGACTTTTTCAGTCTGGCAAACTGTATATTTGTTTTGGGTCAGTGGCCCCAGAACCAGATAACTAACAATTGTAAAGGGGTGAAAAGTACAGACAGGTAGAAAGGATAGAGCAGTTCTTCAACCTTAAAACAGAAAAGTAAAAGTCAGTAGCTACAAATACAATAGCTGCTGACTTTTAATAATAGAACACCTACCAAGGGATCCAACACTGTCCTCACCCAAGCTGGCTCTTCGGCCGTCTTTGGGTCCAGGCACTGGCATGTTTACTTTGGAAAGCCAGCTGTGACTGCTTGTGGCTTCACAACCGGCTTCTCACTACATATGTGCAAAGGTCCCACGGCTTTCTGGGACCTGTGATGTGTCCCAATAGGCTTTGGGGAATGGAGGGGGCCGTGATCCTGTCAGAAGTGGGAGTGGGTACCTGTCAAAACCAGGTACCCACTCCCCTCCCTCCAAAAAAAATCAAGTGCTAAAAATTCAAGAAGAGCCGTGGAGGAAGAAGACAAGTGGAACTATCCTTTTTAAAGTTCTGCTTTAATTAAATATAACCATAAATTAAATGCAAACCAAAAAGAAGTTCTTGCTAGTATCAAACCAATGAATTAGAATCATATTAAAGTTTTCTTGAACAAAGCTGACCTATATTTGTGCTCTGATTAAAGTAACTGTATCTTCTTTTAAAACAAATAGCATTGAGAGCGGGAGCTTTGCTGGATGGAGAGCCATACTTGTGACAAGGCAGGGGGCATGTCAGATTGCTGGAGATAGGCTGCTGTGTTCACACATGGCACTGTGGCTCTGTTATCATCAGCCTTCTGCCAGGATCCTGAGGTTTGGGATGGCGCTAAAGCACAAGCACTTAAATGATAAAAAGAAGATCTAATACTCTAATTTATTATTCTGTTTTATTTTATAAATTGGATTTAAAGCTGATTAGTGAAGTTTAAACAGTTCATTAAGTATTTATTTCACCAAAAATTGAGTGGCTCACAGCACTGTATGAACTGTAGGTAGCCACAGTTACATACAGTATACACCGCTGTGTTTTGGCAGTGGGAAGGGGACTTCTCTTTCCAAACCCAATAAAAAATTGTGTCAAGCTGAAGCCATTCACAGGAAGCTTTGTATTTTCTGAATTAATACAAATCTTCTTGTAATTGGCTGAGGTGGAGAGGATGGTGCATGAGGTCATGTCTCTGCCTCAGCATCTCTTAGTAAAGTAGTTTGTTTGGAGCAATTATTTAAACTTTACTAGTCCATAAGAGTTTTAAGGGCTTTTCCACAGTAGACCTCTCCATCTGAGCTCTTCTGCCTTCGATGGTTTCAGACATGTTGAGGTAAAGTTGTTCGCAGACATTATAGGGCAGCCAGATTTTCAGGCATGAACTTACCACGCTCAAGCATCTGTGATGGCATCATCAGTAAACGCATGTTTATTGTTTAGGCCTCGATCACACAGGGTGTACTATAGTGTACTCCCCTGGAGGGCTGTGTTTACCCACACAGTTGTTCCATGTATCCATATGAAGGCAGTTTCAGTGCTGCTTCTCCCAAATTGATATCTGCGTGGGTGCTTTTGCGTGTCCCTGAACACACACTGAAAATCAGAGGACACACACATCCGCACTCACATGGATGTCAAATTGGGAGCAGCGGCTGTGTCCATGCAGTCACTGTGTCCCAATTGACATCAATGGGACTGCCTGCACAGGGATGCACAGAACAACTGAGGTAAACATGGCCCTCCATGGCTGAAACAGCAGTCCAGTTATAAGGAATGTAGAGGTATCATGATCCTCAAATAACCCCAAATCTTTGAAGGAAGTCTAATGTGGCCTTGTCATAAATGGTCTGGAGTGCAATTTAGCCCCTGTTCACACCAAATCCGACTTCACTTGAAATCGCACAATTTCAAAGCCACAGGTCAGTGCAACTTAGGTGCGACTTGGCTGACTTTATGTACAGATGTCTATGCAAGTCACACCTGAAATCGCAAACAAAAATGTATAACCAATCAATATATGCTTATTGTTTTTTTTTTATATAAAAATATGTAGCAGAATTGGTCTAAATTCAGTGAAAAAAGGGTATTTATAATGTTTTTTAAAAAATATCTTTAATGTTCTTTTCTCTAAATTCATGAAGAAATTCGATTTTTTTATATTGTATGTTTTATAGCAGGAAGTATAATATATATATATATATATATATATATATATATATATATATATTCATTCAATTTTTTTGTTTTTTTTTGTTTATAGCAAAAAAATATCACCAAAAGAAAAAGGGATTTTTAATAACAGCTTGCCTGTAAAATCCTTTTCTTGGAGTACATCACGGGACACAGAGCGCATAGTCATTACATATGGGTTATATGGGTACCTTCAGGTGTGGACACTGGTGTAATCAACTTCACAGGAAGTTCCTCCCTATATAACCCCCTCCCACTGAGAGTGCTTTAGTTTTGTAGCAAGCAATTTCTCTGAGGTTACACAATGTTCCCAAAAAGAGGGGTGGGAGCTCTGTGTCCCGTGATGTACTCCAAGAAAAGGATTTTACAGGCAAGCTGTTATTAAAAATCCCTTTTTCCTGATCGTACATCACGGGACACAGAGCGCATAGTCATTACATATGGGATGTCCCAAAGCAATGCTCCATGAAGGGAGGGAGACCGTAAGGCCAAAAATAGCCAAACAGAAACTATATCAGGAGGTAAAATAGCTCCACCAACAGAAAAAAGGGGGCGTGAACCGGGCCAGAGGATTCTATACTGCTGCCCGTAGGACCGCCTGCCCAAATGCTGCGTCCGCAGCCTTTGTGACGTCCAACTTATAAAATTTAGTAAACGTATGTACGGAAGACCAGGTTGCCGCTCTGCAAACCTGTGCCATAGAGATCTGATGGTGTGCCGCCCAAGAGGCACTCATGGCCCTCGTAGAATGGGCCTTAACTGATAAGGGCGGTGGAACGCGCTTCAGACCATAGGCCTGAAAAATCAGCTGCTTAATCCACCTAGCCAAGGAAGACTTGGCAGCCGGCTGACCCTTCTTGGGGCCATCCGGAAGAATGAAAAGCACATCTGTTTTCCTAATCTTTTCTGTAGCCTTGAGATAAACTCTCATGGCTCGGACCACATCCAAAGTATGAAGCAATCTTTCCTCTCTGGACTGGGGAGTAGGAAAGAAGGATGGTAGGACTAGGTCCTGATTCAAGTGAAAACTGGATATGACCTTAGGAAGGAAAGAAGGCTGAGGCCGCAGAACCACTCTGTCCTTATGCAGAATAAGGTACGGTTCCCTGCAAGACAAGGCTGCCAGCTCGGAGACCCTTCTGGCCGAAGCCATAGCCACCAAGAAAACCAACTTTCGGGTTAGCAGCACAAGAGGGATTTCTGCCAGAGGTTCAAACGGCTGCTTTTGTAAAGCTGACAAGACCAGATTTAAATTCCAGGGGCAGAGGGGAGCTCTAATAGGGGGATTTACATGCAAGACCCCCTGCAAAAAGGTTTTCACAAGCGAATGTGTGGCCAAAGGCCTTTGAAACCATATCGATAAGGCAGACACCTGCCCCTTTAGAGTACTAAGAGCCAACCCCTTGTCAACGCCAACCTGGAGGAATCGCAAGATCCTGTCAATAAAAAACTTGCGAGGATGCCCTCCTTGAGACTCGCACCACTCCACATAGGTTCTCCAAACTCTGTAATAGATATTTCTAGAGACTGGCTTTCTAGCTTGAATTAACGTAGATATGACTTGGGCAGAGAGGCCTCTGCCCTTAAGAATTAGAGATTCAGCCGCCAAGCCATTAAATTTAGCTGCTGTGAAGCAGGGTGGTAGATCGGGCCCTGAGACAGCAGATCTGGGCGCAGGGGGATTGGCCACGGTGCCCTTACTGACATCCTCACGATGAGTGCGTACCAAGCCCTTCTGGGCCAGGCTGGGGCCACCAGGATCACCGGCCTGCGCTCCACCCTGATCCTTCGTAGAAGGCGGGGAATCATCTGTAGTGGAGGGAACGCATACAGGAGAGAAAACTGGTGCCAGGGGCAAACCAACGCATCGGTCCCGTAGGCCGAGGGGTCCCTGGCTCGGGATACGAATTTGTCCAATTTCTTGTTGAATCTTGTTGCCATGATGTCCACATCGGGAACTCCGAATCTTTGGCAAATCTCTTGGAATACCTGGGGGTGAAGAGACCACTCTCCCGGGAGTAACTGTTGACGACTCAAAAAATCTGCTTGAGAATTGTCTATCCCTGGGATGAACACTGCTGAGATGCAGGGTACATGGGCTTCGGCCCATGCAAAAATTAGGTTTACTTCCCTTTGAGCCGCCAGGCTCTTTGTGCCCCCCTGGTGGTTTATGTATGCCACCGCCGTGGCATTGTCGGACTGTATCCTTACTGGCAGACCCCGCAGGGGGAGAGTCCAGGCGACCAGGGCCAACCGAACAGCTCTGATCTCTAGGACATTGATGGGAAGCAGACTTTCTGCCTCTGACAACTGTCCCTGCTGGGTCCGTTTTCCTAAGATTGCCCCCCAACCTGTTAGGCTGGCATCTGTGGTTACTATTTTCCACGAGATGGGGCAAAAGGTTTTCCCTTTTGATAATTTTTGAGGGATCAGCCACCAGTACAGGCTGTGCCTGACTTCTGGAGAAAGAACTAATGGACGGTCTAATGCCTGTATGGACTTGTTCCAAGCAGAGAGAATAGCTGCTTGCAGAATTCTGGTATGGATCTGGGCATAGGGCGCTGCTTCGAAGGCGGCCACCATCTTCCCCAGCAGTCGCATGCATAGGCGAATAGTCGGCTTCTTTTTGCCTAAGACTATTTGAATCGTTTGAATCAACGACCTGATCTTCTCTTGAGGTAAAAATACCCTCTGGCATTCTGTATCTAACCGAAAGCCTAGATATTCCAACTGTCTTGTGGGTTGTAACCTTGATTTTTCTTGGTTCACAATCCACCCGAACTCTTCTAGATGCCGCACTGTGCGGACTACTGCATGATTGAGGTTGGAAGCTGAATTGTCGATAACCAGGAGATCGTCCAGGTATGCTAGGACCAAGATGCCTTCTGTCCTTAGGACGGCTAGTACCGGGGCTAACACCTTTGTGAATACCCGTGGAGCTGTTGCCAACCCGAAAGGGAGGGCTACGAACTGGTAATGACTTTGGTTTATCGTAAAACGAAGAAACTTGTGATGTGCTGGGTAAATCGGCACATGCAGATATGCATCCTTTATGTCTATAGATGCTAGAAAGTCGCCCTGATGTAGGCTGGCTGTCACTGAACGTATGGAGTCCATACGAAAGGTCTGAATCCTTAGAAAGCGATTTAGGCGTTTGAGGTCTAATATAGGCCTGACGTCGCCATTTGGTTTTGGTATAACAAAAAGGTTGGAGTAGAATCCCAGACCCCTTTCTTGGGTTGGTACTTCTACAATTACTCCTTGGAGCAAGAGGCGATCCAACGCCTTTACGAGAGAGACCCTCTTTAACGGGTCGCTTGGAAGACTTGACCCCTGAAAATGAGGAGGGGGGATTTCTCGAAACTCTAGTTTGTAGCCTGAGGCTACTACGGACCGAACCCAAGAGTCGGGAATTCTGGCCTTCCAGACTTCGGAGAAAAACTGAAGTCTTCCCCCCACCCAAGAGAGTGGGGGCGCCCCTTCATGAATCTGATTTGATGACTGGTTTAGCCGGCTTGCGAGACCAGGGCCTCTTGTTTGCCGCGGCTTGTCCCTGTGGGCGGCTATTAACTGCTGACCGCCCGGGAGGCCGTCGATACTGACGGGAAGTCGAAGGGGCCGAGCCTGCAATGGCCTGTCGTTTAAACGTGGGCCCACGCGGTCTTTTCTTGACCGGTAAGGAAGTACTTTTTCCACTTGATATGGTGTGGATATATTTATCTAGGTCTTCCCCGAATAGTCTTCCCCCATGAAAGGGAAACCCTGCTAAAAGCTTTTTGCAGGGTGCCTCTGCTGACCAGTTCTTTAGCCACAAAAGACGACGCATGTGAACCCTCAGTAGAGATGAACGGGATGCCTGTTGGATGGAGTCCTTAATAGCATCTATTGCAAAGCAGAGAGCCCTAGGGAATTCTGCTAATTCATGAGTATGCTGAGCCGGCATGTCCTTCAATATATGCTTTGCCTGATCCTTCAAGGCCTGACAAACACCAATGGCTGCTACTGCTGGCTGAACCATGGCACCTACTGAGGTGAAAGCTGCTTTCAGTAGGGTCTCGAATTTCTTGTCGACCGGATCCTTGAACATATGGACATTTTCAACCGGACAAGTCAGGGATTTATTCACGCAGGAAATGGCTGCGTCCACTGTAGGGAGAGCCCATTTCTTTACATATTCCTCTTCCATAGGGTAGAGAACAGAGAATCTTTTAGGAGGGACAAAGATTCTATCAGGTCGAGCCCAATCCTGGTAAATCACGTTCCGCAGAAGGGGGTGCATTGGAAAAGATGCACCAGTTAATGGAGCCTTTAAAGAACCCAATGAGGATACCTCCGGGACTACTAGTTCTGGCACTGGAAGTTTAAAGGCAGTGCGAACCATATCTGTCAAAGACTGGATCCACAGGCCCTCCGCTTGAGAGGCCGAAAAATATTCATCTATAGTGGAATTTTCCCTGTCTGAACCGTCGGGACTTGGGTCTGCCTGATCCCCTTGTGGGTCCCGTTCCTCTGAAGAGGAGACCTCCGCATCTGAAAACCCCACACTGGGTGAGGGGGATCTAGCCCGCTTGCTACTTGGGCAAGGACGGGAAAGCAACACAGTTAACCTTTTCTCTAGCCCACACATGGTGGCTGCTAGCATTTCTTCCGTCACGTAAACGGGAATGGGTGGATCGGGGGCCGCCTCTGCCCCCAGCACCCCCAATGGCTCTTGTACTATGCCACTCGGTGTCCTGACTGACGAGGGTGGGGCCGTAGAAGCCTGGCCCAAATCCTCTGACCCCGATGGAGACCCCTTTTGCTTTTTGGCACCTTTAGCAGCCTTGGCTGGTCCAGATCCCTTTGGAGCCATTGTACAACCTTGGGTCACCCCTATAGCCAACACCTGACTGTTGCAGCTAGGAGTAACCAATATGAGGGCAGGTATGAGAAAAATGAAAAAGAACAAATTTCTCTCTTTTTCTTTTATATTTCTCTTTTTTTTTACCCGCCTGGGAGGTGGCAATACCGAGGAAACCTGTGAGTATTGACACACCAATGCCCGTTAGCCGGAGTCCAAGGTAGACTCAGATACTGCTGGATCTAAGGCTGAGTCCCTTTAAGCAAAAGTCAATAGTGGTCAATAGTGGACCTAAGTCCTAGACCTGAAGATCCACAAAACCGCCACTAGGTGTCCCTGTGTGGCCAAAAGACCCAGCTGCACGCTCTGTATCCTTTCTTCCTCTGCCTCCAGGAGGGAAAGACCAGCCAGAGAAAAGTTTTTCCTTTATACAGACCCTGACGCTGCTGGCCCGCCCCCCCGACGCACGCCGACGCTATAAAAGGCGGCGTGCACGCGCGCGCGTATGCGCGCGCACACACGCGCGCACACACGCGCGCACGATCGTGCGCACCACGCTGAAACCACATGGAGGTAGCAGAGCAGAGGAACAACATGGACCAGCGTTATGCAGCACCAACAGACACCAGGTAAGCACTAATCTTATTGTAGTGCACACACAGCGAGGAAGCTGTCCCCATGGGCTTCCTAAGAAACAGGAGTTTTTTACCAGCAATTTCCTCTTTAAAACATGTGGGGTTGCAGTATCAGTGTTAACAGGCAGACCTGGGGTGAGTAGAAAATATATTTACATATTATCTGGGTAAACATTAGAATCCCATCCTGCCTCAACAGACATAGTGGAGATAGTGGCTGATGCACCAGCATACTGTTAGCCAACCCAGAACCCCCAGGGGGATACCTACTGTCGAACCAAGTCCCGCAGGTTCCCTCTTACCTGCTCCACGCCGCAGGGTATTGCAAAATGCAAGAGGCCCAGCCTTCCCCCATCTCCGTGGGTATTGTCTTGGACCTTCAGGGACCGGGGTCCTGTGTTAAGGAACCCACACCCCTGGACCTATATAGCATCCTGGCATCAGTAGCGTTTAGTTCTTGGAAGAGACTAAGGCACTGGAGCCCAGAATCCAGCCCTCCAAGGAGAGGCATTATAGGCAAAACCCCACTCCAGCAGGGCCCGGGTACCGTACATCTTGGCTCTGAAGCACTTCGGACGGATCCGGCTAGCTATCCTGGGTCCCGAGACCTCCGAGGGACAGCTAGACGTGACCAACACCTAAGACACTGGCGAAAAAACTAAAGCACTCTCAGTGGGAGGGGGTTATATAGGGAGGAACTTCCTGTGAAGTTGATTACACCAGTGTCCACACCTGAAGGTACCCATATAACCCATATGTAATGACTATGCGCTCTGTGTCCCGTGATGTACGATCAGGAAAGCTCTATTTGTGGGGAAAAAAAGGATATAAATTGTATTACGATCATGCAATTGTCAATTAAAGTAACGCAGTGCCGTATCGCAAAAAAATGGCCTGGTCAGGAAGTGGGTAAATCCTTCCTGGGCTGAAGTGGTTAATTAGTGACCTTTGAGAAATCAGATTGGACTGAATCTTCAAATGATTTAAACTGTGCACTGTACCATAGATTAGGTGGACTTTTTTTTTTTTTATTTAATTGCTTTTTATTCTTTTTCCATTTTAGCAAACATTGCATATACTTCCATGTAGTCTTTTTATTTTATTTTTTTTATTTTGGTACAGCTTGATTATTTACATACAAACCATTATACAGTGTATATCTATTGTCTACAAAAAGTGTCCTAAACCCCCCTTCCCCCCTCCCTCCATCCCACCCCTCCCTCCATCCCACCCCTCCCCCCCTTTGATAGAAGAGCCAAAGGTCCAACAGAGAAAAGGAGAGACAAAGATGCAGCGAGAGGGAGAAGATATCATAGTCTAATTTATCTAGTTATTTCGTTGGAAAGTGTCCTTGAGGGGCAGGGGCTAAGGTCCGAGTGGCGCATCGGGGAGTTAGATCTGGCCCAAGCAGGGAGATAGTACAGCTTACTCTCTTTCTATTGTTGTTATCCACTAAGATAGCCTTTGAGCCTACTTGGGGTCAAGGGGCTTACAGTCTCACATAGCTGTCATCCATCTAACGGGAATCCCATTTCTTTTAGCCAGGGCCCCCATACTTTTTTAAATTTGTTGTAATTTCCTTGTTTAATGAGGGCTACCCTCTCACACCAGATCAGGGCGTTGATATTTTCAACCCAGATCTCAAAGGGATGGGGGAACCTGCGCTTGCCATCTTTGTGCTATCAGCTTCCGAGCCTGGAACAGGGACTTAAGTACACTCTCCAAGACTCCTGCCGGGTTTCTATGATCTTCCATGATTCCTAGCAGGCAAGTCCTAACTTCTGGCGCCAGAGAGGTCACAAACACCTTATTAATCCTGTTTATCACTTCTGTCCAGTATCTAAAGAGCTTGGGACATCTCCAAAACATATGAATAAGATCTCCTGGTGCCTTACATCTGGGGCATTCGTCTGTCTGTTTCCACCCTAATAGAAACATTTTCCTGGGTGTATAGTAAACTCGATACAGTGGAAATAGATGAGACAGCCTCTGGGCTGGGGCAATTGAAACCAATGTCCCCCTATATAAGATCTCGTTCCACTGTTCCAAGGTTAATACCCCAATGTCTCTTTCCCATCTTTCTCGGCTCTTGTAGACCCCAATTTGATTTATAGTTTTAGTACCCAATTTGTAGTATAGTGCAGATATTTGGCCTCTTGTGACAGTATTTTGAATCATTTTAAGCAACCCAGGAATAGAAGTCCTAACTAGTGGATGGTGCTTAACCACTTAAGGACCGCCTACTGCACATTTACGTCAGCAGAATGGCACGGCTGGCCACATCAACGTATATATACGTTGATTTTAGTACCCAGCTGTGGGTCGCGGGCGCGGTCCGAAGCTCCAGGACCGGGACCGCGGGATTCGCGGACCCGATCGCCGCTGCAGTGCGGCGATCCGTCCCTGGAGCGGAAGAACGGGGAGAGCCGTGTGTAAACACGGCTTCCCCGTGCTTCTCTGTGGCCGTAGCATCGATCGCGTCATCCCTGTAATAGGGGGACGCGATCGATGACGTCACACCTACAGCCACACCCCCTACAGTTGTAAACACAACACATAGGTCACACATCCCCTACAGCGCCACCTGTGGTTAACTCCCAAACTGCAACTGTCATTTCCACAGTAAACAATGCAATTTAAATGCATTTTTTGCTGTGAAAATGACAATTGTCCCAAAAATGTGTCAAAATTGTCTGAAGTGTCCGCCATAATGTCGCAGTCACGAAAAAAAATCGCTGATCGCCGCTATTAGTAGTAAAAAAAAAAAAATTAATAAAAATGCAATAAAACTATCCCTTATTTTGTAAACGCTATAAATTTTGCGAAAACCAACCGATAAACGCTTATTGCGATTTTTTTTTACCAAAAATAGGTAGAAGAATACGTATCGGCCTAAACTGAGGAAAAAAAATGTTTTTTTATATATTTTTGGGGGATATTTATTATAGCAAAAAGTAAAAAATATTGCATTTTTTTTTAAATTGTCGCTCTATTTTTGTTTATAGCGCAAAAAATAAAAACCGCAGAGGTGATCAAATACCACCAAAAGAAAGCTCTACTTGTGGGGAAAAAAGGACGCCAATTTTGTTTGGGAGCCATGTCGCACGACCGCGCAATTGTCAGTTAAAACAACGCAGTGCCGAATCGCAAAAAGGGGCAAGGTCCTTTACCTGCATTTTGGTCCGAGTCTTAAGTGGTTAAATTGGGTTTGGAGGGCGTGCCTAATCTGAAGGTAATTAAAGAAAGTTTTATTTGGTATATCAAATTCTTTCTTTCAATTTAGAAAACGTTTTAATAAGCTCTCCCTCATACATATGCAGCAGTCGTGTTATTCCCTGGTTTTCCCAGACTCTAGGGATTTCAATATCCCTAAGTTCTGTTAAGTTTTTGTTACGACAAAGGGGAGAAAATTTGGTTATACCCGTATAGCCCAAGAGGGCTTTCGTATTCTGCCATAATTTATTAATTAGTTTAATAGTCGGGCATTGATAATGGAATGAGGCTGCTTCCAAAGCTTCTATTATTGTACTATGTGGGGCCCTTGATAACATTAACCTAAAACAGCTGTTCTCTGGGTTTTGGTTGCCACAACCCACTAGGTGCTGCAGCTGAGACGCCAAGAAATACGTTCTTGGGTGTGGTACCGCCATCCCCCCTTCACCCACCGGGAGCTGCATCGTCTGCAATCTTATTCTAGACTGTCCCCCCTTCCACATCAAGTCCCTAAACAGTGTTTCGATTCGTCTAAACCATATTTGGTTTACCCACACCGGGGAATTGTGGAGAACGTATAGTATCTGAGGGAGCCAGATAATTTTTATCAGGTTGCATCTCCCAGCTACCGAGAGAGGGAGGCGGATCCAAATGTCTTTTTTCAGTTTAAGCTTTACCAATAATGGAGCTATGTTATTAATAATATATTCCTTAGGCTCCCTAGTTATCCAAACCCCCAGGTATTTTAGTTTTGTTGAGATTTTCAACTGGGGTGCTTCGGCTATTGCCTGTGTATCTAGCGGATCTATTGGAAGCAGGGCAGATTTATCCCAATTAACTCTCAGTCCCGAGAATATTCCAAACTCCTTCACCATTTGGACCACAGGGGCCAACAAACTATCTACGTCTCCTAAAAAAAATAGGACATCGTCTGCAAAAAGAGAGATCTTATCCTCCTCCACACCCCTTCTGAACCCTTGAATATCTTTGCTTAGTCTCGCCTTAATAGTAAGAGGCTCCATGGCCAGTGCGAAGAGGAGTGGGGAGAGGGGGCACCCTTGTCTCGTACCTCTCTCGAGATCAAATATATCTGAGACTGCGCCGTTGACTTTTATTTTTGCTCGTGGTCCCCTATATAAGAGCATGACCCTTTTAATAAATATTGGCCCAAATCCAAAGCTTTCTAATACCCTCCAAAGATATAGCCATTCAATGCTGTCAAATGCCTTAGCAGCATCTAAAGCCAGCAATGCTCTAGACCCCTCATTATCAGTCGGAATTTGTATGTTTAAAAAAGCTCTTCTAATATCTATACTAGTTGACCTATTTGGGATGAACCCTGATTGGTCTGAGTGAATGAGATCCTCTATGCACCCTTTGAGGCGATTTGCCAACACTTTGGCAAAGATTTTTGCATCTGTGCAAAGCAATGAGATTGGTCTGTAGGAGGACGGGTCTAGTTTATCTTTTCCCTCTTTGTGTATTACCACCACCGTTGCCTCCAGCATGGAAGAAGGGAGATGTCCCTCCAAGAGCGCCCTTTCCAATGTCTGGTGAAGCTCTGGTATCAAGATTTTACCTAGCCGCCTATAGATCTCTATTGGGAGGCCATCAGGGCCAGGTGACTTATAGCTGGACATCTCCCCCACTACTGACTGAAGTTCTTCTAGTGTTATAGGGGACTCTAGTTTTTCCCTATCGGTTGGTGACAATGCTGGAACCGGAAGATCATGGAGGAAGGATTCCATACCCTTGTTTCCTCCCCTGGACTTATAGAGGGATTTGTAGAAATCATAGAATACATTTCTTATCTCATTACCATCAGTGGAGATATCTCCTGCGGGAGTCCTAATTGCCGTAATATTTGAGGAGGGAGAGTTGGCCCGGACCAGCATAGACAGTGCTCGCCCCACTTTCTCTCCCTCTCCAAATTTGGTTTGTTTCTGAAATATCTGATAATTTTGTGTCTTCCTCATAATAGCCATCCTGTACACCTTCTGTTTATCTAGCCAGTCTTCCTGCCTGCTTGGGGTTGGGGCCTCAATATAGCTTTGTTCAGCTGCTAAGGCTTTGTTTCTAAGTTTCTCCTCCACTGCCCTAGATTCCTTCCTGACCCTTGCCACCCTCTGAATCAAAAGGCCTCTTAAGTAGGCCTTTAGTGAGTCCCAGACCACTCCGGACTCAGCCGAGCCTGCATTGATTTGAATATATTCTTCTAGGCTATTCAAGAGTTCTCCTGATTCACCCAGTAGCTCGAGCCAATATGGACTAATTTTCCATTCTTTTGGAGCAGATTTCTCCTTGCTCCTGATAACTAAGTCCAGTGGTGAGTGGTCTGCGACCCCCCTTGGTCCGTACTCTATCTCCGTGACGTTATTTAATGCCAACTCATTGCCCAGAGCCATGTCAATTCTAGAAAGAGTGACATGTGAGGTAGATAAGCATGAGTATTGTCGGGTACAGGGATGGCGAATGCGCCACATATCTTTTAGTCCTATTTCCTCCAGGAATTGTGAGAGGCGACTCCCTTCCTCTGGAGTTTGCTTCTGGGGCGAGGGGAATCTGTCAAAGGCTCTATCTAATACTTCATTGTAGTCTCCCACTGCTATTAAAGGAATATCAGTTTTGTCCAGCATAAATTCCACCAGTCTCTGAAGAACATCGAACTTAAAAGGGGGGGGATATAGATGTTGGCTAATATATATGGCCTACCCCCAATGGAGCAGGCTAGGAATATAAACCGACCCTGATCGTCTCTTCACAAGTAAAGGTGGACTTTACTTATTTACATTTTATTTATATTTTAATCCTTGCCTATGTTTGAGTTTAAGCTAGTGCCATTGTCCCAGGTTTCCTGTTTCAGAGTGGCTCCTTTCTCTAGCAGCATCCTATGGAATCACTCTTGCATGCTAGGATTAAAGTTGTGTCTCTCCATACTGTTTACATCAATTGAAACACATAACCCCGTAGCCTAGGACAGCAAGGCACTGCCCTTCCACTCCCTTCTCCTCCCCCTTCCTTGTCTAAGCTAACAGATTTGCTTGAGACTGCTTTGTCCACTGTTAACTCCTTTACTGTGAAGACCGGATGTTCAGGGAAGCAACATAGAGAGCTAGTGCCAGAAGTATTGATGCACTTAATCATTTTGTGAATTACATCATTGGGATATCTGGCCTCTGCAAAGATTCCGTGATAACGTATAGCCTGCAATCCCAATCATTTAACATTAATTAGTAGACCAAAAGGACCATTGGACACAAATCTATACACCTCATATTTTTTTAAAGAGAGGCAACATCTAATGAGGTTCATTTCCAAAGCTCTTTGGACAACGTGTTCTTCTGCACCTCATCTCTGACTTAGGAGAATTCCCAAAGCTTGGCTAAGAGCGCTTTGCATTTGGACACAAAGAACCGAATTAGAGAGAAAGAAAGACGGATATGAAAGATGCTAAAGCTCACCACTGAAGCCTCCAACCTTCTTTCTGATGCCACAGTTGACAGTCACCACTAATAGGCATAACAATCTTGACAACCTCAAGGTTCGCACTGCTGTGGTAGTGGAGGAAATTGAGTATGTTTGTGCCGCCTGCTGCTGGAGATTCAACACAGTTATCTCTTGCAGAGCACATCCAAAACATATGCGCTGATGGCTTTAGCTGCCTTGTATCAGATGTTTTTGGCCTACTAAAAGAGCAAGATCAAAGTCTATGAGTCACCTCCAGGCAAATAGAGATGGGATGAAAGCCATTACAATTATGAGGAAAAAAGGGGATGGCAGAACTGATATACTGTATCGAATATGCTATTACACTGTACATATAAACATTTTATCTTTTGTGTATGTAGAAATATGGATCCGTGGCTTGTAGCTGCTACAATTGGCACTGAAGAGGGTTAAACAATCCTACAGATAGAAGTCCTGAAACCTTTTCAATAAATACAACTTCACTTTTGTGTGCACTTTTGCTTTTTTAAATATGGCCACCATTAAAAGTTGATTGCAGCAAGTTATCACAAACCTTAAAATCCAGCAATGCTTGCTCCCATAGATCAGTCTTTATAGTGATTACAGAGCATAGTAGCTCACACTTATCTAAAACCCCTGTAAGAACATACATTCATCCCTGTTTCAAGGCTTATAGATCTGGATCACAACCTGTCTACTTGGAAATAAATAATTCACTGTTGGTCAACAGATACTGATTACATTGTTCCTTAGCTCTTTCCAAAGTTTCTTGAAAATCAGAGTAAATAAGACACTCACTTTCTTATAGAGGCTGTCAAGTCAAATACAATTATAATGCATACATGTGCATTGTGACTTGTGAAGAGTATGTAGCGCCTTGCTCCCAATAAGGGGGCACTATGTGTTAAATTATAGTTGTCTAAGTGGTAGTTTGGCTCAGAAGGATTGTGTTAAATTTATGGTTCTGTTTCAGTTCTGCTGGGTTGCATGATTTTCCCCTTGAAGGTGGGTGTCGCTGTCACCGCAAGTCAAGGTTGGAAAGGCAACAGGCTGGATGCATTGGGTGCCTCTTTCCAGAAGCAGCCCAGGGGGCGTAGTCAACCCCTTGTGCATTCTGGGGGAGGGTACTTAAGAAACGAACACAGGTTTGGCGGTTCTTCCGATCCTGACCTGATTGTCCTCCTGGCCTCAGATGATGCGTGAACTGGTGTTGGGGGCCAGCTGGCCCGAGGCTTCGAAACTGGGAGTATGCCCGGAGGTTGCTGGAGCCTACTAGTCCAGGGATGGTCCTTCACTATCTCGCCTACGTCAAGGGAGTTGATCCACTGGGATTCAATTGAAGGACTTATCCTGTCAGTTTTACCTCACTGTGCTGCCGGGTTGGCTGAAAGATTCTTGGCACTGTGAGTCGTGAACTCTATTGAAATTTCAACAAATTGCGTGAGTAGTCGCACGATCTTGTGGAAAAAGATCGTGGGATGGCCCGACGAACGTATCGAGTCTGTGGCAGAGACTTTAGCGAGCTTCGCACCAGCTGCTAGGCCAGTGAGAGTAGGTCTATCTGGTGGTTGCTGGAATCCAGCGTGGAACCAAGTTAATCCTCTGGATCTAAGTTTGTACCCGTGATGCACAAAGCAAAGGTACCCGAGTCTCCTCATCCCTCTACCCCTCTGTTGGAGAACTTTGTTCAATAAAAACCAGAAGAGACTTGTGCAGACATTTCTTATGGTCAACTCTTCAAGGGGAACCCCTGAGGCGAACGTATGGAACAGTAAAGTAACGGCAGGCCCAAATCTAAACCAGCAGCTTCTTTTGGGGGTAGTGCTACAATTAACTAATAACATATCACTGTAAAAAAAAAGTGAACCAGTAGAAGCGGCAGTATCGAGTAATGAGTAGTGGGAAAGCATTGCAATTCAAACATTTTTGTCTGACAGTGATGGTGTTGTTGGGTGCAGGGGTAGGGAAAGGTGATGGAGCAACAAGCACTAGGCTCCAGTAATACTGTGTATAAGCAGCCACTCAGGTGGTGTGGATAATGAACAATACCATTTTTGACTAATAAAAGACAATACAAATATATGAAAGCAAAACTGCTTATAAAGAGGGCAGCTCTGGAGCATATGCAAGATTAGACTTTACTTATCAAGATCAAACATAGTGCAGTCTTTGTCCAAATTTAAAGAAGAATACGGGATGTATAAAAAAAATAAAAAACACATCATAATCACCTTCATGCCTTCTGTTTGATGCTGCAACTGTCCCACACCAGATCCAACACTGAGAACTGTGTAATCTCATGAACATTAATCACTGAGTGTACAGTCTGCTCCAAGTGGAGATCAGTGACTGTCAGTCATCGCTCTCCACTCTGCTCCTCCAGCGCTCATTGAAGCACTGGGCTGGGGAAGGGGTGGACACAGCTGGCTCCCGGTCTCAGCTGTGTGCTGAAAGGCATAGCCAGCTATCAATCAGGCAGTAGCTCTGCCAAGAGAATATCATCATCTTGAGTGGCTGTTACCTAGCCCTTCTCCATCTTCTTCTGTTCCCTCTTTACGCATTGCCTGAACAAGGAACAGAATTTTTTAAAATGTATTATATTGGAATTTTATGTGATAGACCAACACAAAGTGGCACATAGTTGTGAAGTGGAAGGAAAATGATAAATGGTTTTCAATTTTTTTTACAAATAAATGTGTGAAAAGTGTGGCGTGCATTTGTATTCAGCCCCCGGAGTCAATACTTTGTAGAACCACCTTTCGCTGCAATTACAGCTGCAAGTCTTTTTGGGGATGTCTCTAACCGCTTTGCAAATCTAGAGAGTGAATTTTTTGCCCATTATTCATTGCAAAAGAGCTCAAGCTCTGTGAGATTGGATGGAGAGGGTCTGTGAAAAACTATTTTCTGTTTGAATATTTTATTATGTTTTCATAAAGCATAATAAAGGTCATAGGAATAATACCATTCATATTAGTACAATACAATGAAAATAATAACATGCAAAAAATAACTTATAACTATGTTCTCTCATGAAGTATATAGAACCAAATGTAAGGAGTATTCCTTATGCTGCCTACACACGATCATAATTTCCGATGGAAAAAGTCAGACGGACTTTTTCCATAGGAAATTCCGACCGTGTGTATGCCTATCTGAGAAATTCCATTGGAAATTCCGATGAATTCCATGGGAGTTTAAATATAGAACATGTTCTATTGTACTCCGATGGAATTCTGTCGGAATTCCGATGTGCTTTTGGCCGGGCAAAAGCCTGATCGTGTGTACGTGGCATTAGTGTAACATTTCAGTTATCATAACAATTTAGTGATGTTATTCTAGCTATCATCAATAACAATCATATATAATCAAGTTAGGAAAATTTAAAAGGTAATATTTAGTGAAAATGGAAGAAGATAGCATTTGCGGGTCAAAATAATCTAAAATAGTTATCTCAGATGACCCTTGTTTTGATTGGTTAAACTTGTTTGTAAGAAAAATAAAGTAAAACTAAACCAGTTTGAGGTAAGGGAACAATAGAGTGGAGAATGAGGAATATTTCCAGAGAGGATAGTTTTAGGGAAAACCCCCTCATTGAGTTTTATCAAAACCCTGAGGTAGGAAATGCTCAAACCACGGTCCCCACAAGGCTTCATATTTGGATATATTGTCAAGAAAGATTGCTTCTGTTTTTGCATGAATCATGGATTGAGTAATCTTGTTTTTGACTGATAAAATACATAGTGAGTCTGATTTCCATTCTGTTGCAATAGTCTGTTTTGCTGCTGTCGTTACGAAGAGCATTAGTTTAAATTGACGATGTGATAGGGTGTGGGGTTTACTGTTCAGGAGTGCCGTATAGTGTTGAACATCATGTTAAGGATTTAAAACACTGAACAGCAATTTTCAAGTATTGCCACAGATTTTCTATTATATTTAGGTCTGGACTTTGACTGGGCCATTCTAACACATGAATATGCTTTGCTCTAAACAATTCCATTGTATGTTGGCTGTATTTTTAGGGTCATTGTCCTGCTGGAAGATGAACCTCCGTCCCAGTCTCAAGTCTTTTGCAGACTCTAAGGCCACGTACACACGGAGGGACATGTCCGCTGAAACTGTCCGACGGACCGTTTCCAGTGGACATGTCTACTCCGGATTTTCATCCGACGGCGTGTACACACCATCGGATCAAAATCCCCAACGGCAGACAGCGCGGTGGCGGTGACGTTGACGCCGCCACGTAACCGCACCAGGAAGTAAAAAACTTCCACGCATGCGTCGCATCTATTCGACGCTTGTGCAGGCAGAAATGTCCGCTGGTTAGTAGCATGCTTTAAAATTTGTCCGCCGGTCAGACATGTCCGCTAGACCATACACACGATCGGATTTGTCTGCTGAAACGGTCCGTCGGACCAGTTTCAGCGGACAAATTCGATCGTGTGTACGCGGCCTAACAGGTTTTCTTCTAAGATTGCCCTGTATTTGGCTCCATCCATCTTCCCATCAACTCTGACCAGCTTCCCAGTCCCTGCTGAAGAAAAGCATCCCCACAATATGATTGTACAATTTTGACACATTTTTGGGACCATTGTCATTTTCACAGCAAAAGTTCTATAAAAATGGATTGATTATTGTGAAAATGACAATTGCAGTTTAGAAGTTAACCACTAGGGGGCGCTGTAGGGGTTAAGTGTGACCTCATGTGTGTTTGTAACTGTAGGGGGGTGGGGCTTGACTTGTGACGTCACTGATCGTCTTTTCCTATATCAAGGAACAGACAATAAGTGACACTGCCACTGTGAAGAACGGGGAAGGTGTGTTTACACACACCTCTCCCCATTCTTCAGCTCCTGTGACCGATCGCGGGACTCCGGCGGCGATTGTGTCCGCAGGTCCTGCGGCCGTGGTCACGGAGCTTCGTACCGGGTTGCGGGCACGCGCCACGGGTACGTGCTTGTGCCCAGCCGTGCCATTCTCGGCGTTAGGCGGTCCTTAAGTGGTTAATGACACTCTTCTCGAAGAGTCTATGGTCCAAAATGCACTGTCCACAGAAATTATTAATTTCCCCGTATCCCACTCATCTGATACCACTTCTGTCCCCATTAAATGGGAAGCCCTTAGCCTGGCTTACATATATGCAGGTTGGGAAATGCAGCGAATCTTGAAATTGTACTCTTCTTGTGCATCCGTGACAATGTTAAATTGATCACACCCTGAAACATGTTGCAAAATGCAGTGCGATTGCAAGAATCAGATCACATGGGTGTGAACGTGGTGTGGCAAAAAAAAGATACCTGCACCTTTTTCGTGCGGTTGCGGTGCAAATTGAGCAATACAAAACAAATGGGCTCAAATTGCACAGCAAAGAATCCTGACTGATTCCTGTCTGAATCACATGGGATTTTCCACACCTCTGTCGTGCTTAAAGTGGTTGTAAACCCTCCAATACAACTTGTGCTTTTTCAAATCTAGCTAGCACAGACAGCTGATCGCTGCCTGTGAAGCTGTACTCACTGTTGTAGTTTCCATAGTAATCACCCTGCAAGAGTGTGTGACATCAGGCGCGATTGCGCAGTAGGTTTATTATTTAACGGCACACTATGTGTGCCGTTTCTGTCCCCCTCTGGATGCCGGTCATTATCACTCATTCACTTCCTTCCTGAACGGCACAGAGGAGTGAATCGGAGCAGCATGCATGAGATTTGTAAAGGGAAATGTAGTAAGGGCGGAAATTACATCAATACAAGATTCAAGAAACAGCAGTAGAAATGGCGCGGGCGATACACGGAAGTAAAGACATACAAGATATGAAAAATAAGGTAGTTTCCTGCCTCGTTTTTTGCCAATATTGATGCATATAAAGTTGCAATACTATATCGTTTTTAAAAATGGAAATAAATTGGAAAATCGTCCAGGGTTTACTTCCTCTTTAAGTGCATGTTGTGAGGTGTTCTGATAGCCCACGGGTCTTGTATTAAAAAAGAGAAATTGTTAACTCTGACTAATCTTCTTCTTTTGAGAGATCCATATACAAGAACTTGCACATAAAGTCAGACTCGATAGGTCTGTTTCTCAGGAATTATTGCAGAAATGTACTGCTTTATTGGAGCTACTTAATCAAAGTGCCCTGAAACATAGAGAACCTTTACAACATCTTTACGAACACTGGGAGGAATATGTCCCATGCACTTATATATCCAAAGTAACAACGACTGCGAACCAGCTTGTCCGTCAGTCTGATTAAACTGCCTAAGCATTCAACGCCTATTTTTCTGATTTCTATAATATTTCATATTGCAGACACTGCCCACCCCACCCTGGACACCCTAGATCCTTATGCTGTGGATGCTCTGGCAGCCTCCTTCACCAAAAATATTCTCAAAAATATGAAATCACTCCCTGCGGGTAAAATCCCTGGCTCTTGTGGGTTTACCGGTTGTTTCTATAAATCCCTTTGTGCAGACCTTACCCCCATGTTGACAAGCACCTTTAATGCCATTCATCTGATTGTCACTTTACTGACCAAACCCAAGAAGCCCATATCACTCTCCTTCTCAAGCCAAATAAAGATCCTGTCCAATGCTCCAGTTATAGACCCATATCTCCTTATAATGTAGACCTGAAGATTTAAGGTACAATTCTAGTTTCGAAACTCACCCTATTTATTCCCTGGTTAATCCATAGAGAACAGGTAGAGTTTATCCCCAGTCAAGCAAGGGACAATACCATAAAAACTTTGACACTTCTTTGATACGCTCAACTGCATAAGAATTATTTGTGTCTTTTATCTGTACATGCAGAAAAGACATTTGATCGTCCCAGTTGGTCATTCCTGTTCTTCACTTTGGCCCAAATAGGTAAACTCCCTTTTATGCTCTCAAAGATTCAGACTTTTAATCACCATCCAACTGCCAGGATTAAGGTATTCACCTTAATCCTGGCAGTTGGATGGTGATAAAAAGTTGTTGTCACCTCATGTCCACATATGTAACGGGACCGACCAATGCTATCCCCTGTCTCCATATCTTTATATTTTAGCTATGAAACTCTTGGTGGTTGCCAATGTGTAAAAATCCATATATCTGTGGAATTACCATTGAGCCATTACATCACAAAATGGGTTTACATGTAGATGATCTGTTGCTATATGTTGTTAACCCTCTTGTTGCTTTCCAACAGTTATTGGTTGAATTCTCTAAGTTTGGATGAACCCTCTGCACACTGCTATACCCTTTCAAGCAAACTTTGCAATAAAAAATATGGATATTTAGTTCACACATATTGCAATACATGTTGAAGCTGGCCAACTTCATCAAAGTAATCCCTCTTTGGCCAGTCCCCCTCTGCTTTGTTACTGCAAATGCTACTGTAAAAACAATGCCAATCTGGGGCAAAAAGACACAAAATGACGGGGAGCTAGGACAGTCTGGACACTGACCTGCAATATAACAGAAACAAGATATACCTGGGCTCAGATCCCCATAGCTTGTCCATGTATATAATCTACCAGGTGCTAAAGATCTGTGATCGCATTAACACTAAACATACTGGATGAACCCTCTGCACACGGCAATATAGAACCCTTTCAAGCAAAAAGAAGGATTACTTTGACGCAGTTGGCAAACCTAAACATGTATTGCAATATGTGTGAACTAAATATCCCTATTTTTTTATAATAAAGTTTGCGTGAAAGGGTATAGCAGTGTGCAAAGGTTTCACCCAGTATTTTTAATGTTAACATGTGGTCACACCCCTTTAGCACCTGGTAGATTATATGCATGGACAAGCTTTTTGGATCTGAGTAGAGGTATATCTTGTTTCTCTAAGTTTGGGATGCTAAGTAATTTTAAGGTCAACTACTCTAAATCGGAAGTGTTAAATGTGCTTTTGGCTATGGGGGGGGGGGGGGGGGTTCAGAGATATGCAGCAGAGCATAGTTTTTTTAATGGCAGGATAAGGTTTTTACATACTTTGGGATTCAGAAATCCAGAGACCATATTGTCTATATTCCCTAAATTATCTGCCTCTTTCAGAAAGCACTATTACCACTTTGAAAACTTGAGCCCATCTTAAGCACTCACGGTTCGGGCAGATGGCATCTTTTCAGATGACAATTGTTCCCTGTTTTTAAATTTATTTCAAACAGCTCCTATTCTTTTCCCTCAAACCTTTTTTGTACACTTACTCCATTATATTTGGAAGGAACAAATCCCCTTGCTTACACTATGATATTCTAGTTAGGCGTGTGGGGTTACCGCATATGGAACTATATTTTAAACCTTCATTACTAATGCATGTGGTTAATCGACATCATAACACACCAAACAAACTTTGGGTGACCACTGAGAAGGTTATCTCGCTGATTTTATCATAATCTTTCCCTTGGATATGACTGACGGAATATCCTAAGTCCTCTATTCTCCCATTCAGCGTCCAACTGTTAATTAAAGTCAGGGATTCCCTGCTAAAGTTATCCATGTATATTAGCCCCCTGATTCCTATTATGACTCCAACTTTCCACTTTTTTATATGGGATGTTCATTACCCATTATCTGATCAGCCTTGGGAGCAGGCCCTTTTAAACCTTTAGTAGCTCCATCTCTTCCCATAGTTGGGCTTTGGTCACGGTACTTTCAACTTCATGACTTTTGCACTTCTTTACATCAACAGGTATCCTTGATGTGCCCCTTGACCCTTTTTAAACAACATTACCATTGCTCTCCTGGTTCAACACATATGGTCCCTAATATATGGGCTGTTGCTCTCAGAAGTCTAACCCTTGAGAGCTTAGTATGTAGTTGAGTCAGGACCGGCCTTTGAGGTGTGCGAGCTGTGCGGCCGTACAGGGCGACATGGGCAACAGAGCCACTAGGGTTACCACCTGTCCGGTTTTGAACCAGACAGTACGGGATTTGAATCCGGTGTCCAGTTTTAAAGGTTCCTCTTAAAAACGGACAAATCATTAAAATCGGATTGCGGCTTTCTCCATTGCTGCCTAATAAGGAGAGGATTTAGTGCCCCCAGTGGAGAGCGGAGGCAGTGCTGTGTGTTTCTCTGAAAGCACAGTGAGTGTGATTACGGAGGAAACCTCCGGCTGGCTCAGGTTACACTCTTCTTTTTAGTAACACAGAGGTTGGTGCTGGCTCAGCTCTGGAGGTAGGGGAGAGATCACCTGATTGTGTCTAAGTTGAACAGTGTGTAGTGTGCTTGGGGTGGAGGAGGGGCTCTTTATTATTCAATTTTCTCCATGTGTCAGGAGTAGCACAGTTTGTGACCTTCTGGGGGGTTGTCTAGGGGCTGTCCTCTGCTGTCACTGTCCATGTCTCCTCTGCCCACACTTCTCCTGACTTGTCCTTGGTATAGTCTGAGATGTGACCTGTGATATGGTGGGTTGTATGAGGTCATAGCCCAGATCTCTGCATGGATTATTCTATAAAGTTTACTCATCTTCTGCGTTTTATTGCAAGTTACAAATATGTTTCTCCTCTTTGTGTATGTTTAGGTGACCAGGGGGCGAGGGGTGAAGATGGGGGGGGGGGCACAGGATTAGCTTGCACAGGGCGCCTGAACACCTAAGGCCGGCCCTGAGTGAAGTGAGATTGGAAACTTAGTTGCTCTTTCTCTCACTTTGAGCTTCTTACACCTTTCACCCTTAAACTCACAGTGGCCTCCTTGGTACAGGAAAGGAGCTTCAAGCTTTTAACTCGATGGTATAGATCCCTGCATGTGCTACAAAGGATGAAACCTTCCATTCCGGATACCTGTTGGAGATGCACGTGAGGTAAGACTACCCTATGTTGTATATGATGGTACTGTCCTGGTAACTGTCCTTTTGGACTAATGTAATTTTGTGTGACATAACTGTTCACCTCAAATTGCTCTTCTCTCAATTTTTCCTTGAAGGGTCTCCTTCAATCGTTCCTACTGGCAGCTTGTGCTATGATATGCTACTGGAAATCTGTGACCAGGTCTACAATTGGCAAATTGAATGAGGAATTATGCCATGTTATAGACATTGAGGATCTGACAGCTCAGTTGCATGAGAGAACTAAAGCCAGGGGCGGACTGACCATTCGGGCACTCGGGCACTGCCCGAGGGCCCCATGCCACTAGGGGGCCCCATCAGGGTTGCCAACCTCAATAAAACCAGGGACAGTATGTAAAAATCTGTGTTTGTCCCTGAATTATCCCTTACCGACATCCTTTTGGTCTAAAAGTCCCAAGATTATAGCTGCCCTGCCTCTTTAGTACCTTTTTAGTGTGTGTATGTGTATTCTGTGTGTATGTATACTGTGTGTGTATACAGGGGCGGACTGACCATTTGGGCACTGCCGAGGGCCCCATGCCTCAGTAAAACCAGGAACAGTATGTAAAAATCTGTGTTTTTGAAAAAAAAACACAAGATTATAGCTGCCCCGCCTCTCCAGTACCTTTTCAGTGTGTGTATGCAGGGATGGACTGGCCATTGGGACTACAGGGAGTTTCCCGGTGGGCCGATGGCTCAGTGGGCCGGCTTCAGTGACAGCGGACCGCTGCCCCCTCCGCTCCTCTGTCTCTGCCTTCCCGCAGCACTCACCTCCTCTCCCTCCCCGCAGCGCTCACCCGGGGGGAACAGAGAAGCATGGGGGACGACAGAGGAGCATGGGGGAGGGGACTGGTACTGCCTATAAGAGTACCAGTACCAACCGTTCTACTCTAATAAAGTAGAATGGCTAGTGGCTAGTGAAGGGGGAGAGGGGGCTTGGGTGGTTCGGGGGGGGGGGGTGCAGGAGTTTTCCGGCCGCCATGGGAGAGACCTATCAAAGTGGGCCAGTCTGGATGAGGTCCAGGGCCAAATTTTTGTCCCAGTCCAGCCCTGTGTGTATGTGTATTCTGTGTGTATGTATGCTGTGTGTCTGTGTGTGTATACTGTATGTGTGTATATACTGTGTGGCCCCATAATCTATTGTCTGGGGGCCCCATAATCTCCTATTGCCCGGGGGCCCCATAATCTCCTATTGCCCAGGGCCCCAATATCTCCTATTGCCCGGGGGCCCCATAAGTTTTCAGTCCGCCCCTGACTAAAGCCCATTATGATACATGGAGTTCCTGGTAACTATACATGGATTCTGATTTCTGACTATATTTGTAGCTTGGACCTGGCTATTATTGGCTCGAATCGTCACTTGTTCCAGCTGTAGCTGTGCCCAGAGAATTCTTACCTTGCCCTTTTTTCCTTCTTTTTTTTTCTTTCCTTTTCCTTCTTTTCTTACTTTCTTCTTCAGTTGGGTGGCTTACTCTCCTTGATATGAGTCATGCATAACTCATAAAGTAGTTGGGTGTCCTGTGGGCTTAAACTGTAATTTTTCCACATGTCGTGGTGTGATTGTTTCCAAAATGTCAATTTTCTATGCCTGACTTTTGCTGGAAAAATCTATTTTGGATAACATTATATCTATTTTGTAACTTGATTGTGATTATTGCCTTATTCCTTTATTTCATATTTATACATGACTCAGCCAGGCTTTTTACTTTCTGACTAGCCTTATATATTAAATTAAAATATTTGAAACATAAAAAATAAATGTAAGGGAGGGTTAAAATCAGTGGCGGCTGGTGCTCAAAAATTGTTTCCATGCCATTAAACCAGCCACTGTGCCATCAATTGTCACCACTGTGCCCTTTAATGGTCGCCGCTGTGCCAATTGTCCCCACTGTGCCCTTTAATGGTCGCCGCTGTGCCAATTGTCCCCACTGTGCCCTGTAAATTGCTCTCCCCCCCCCCGGCACTTACCTTTACTGGAGTCAGGCATCCACGTCCCACGATGTCTTCTCCCGCCCTCGATGACTGACAGGCGTCTCAGCCAATCAGGTTACCGGTAGCCAGAACTGGGCCAACCTGATTGGCTGAGACGCCTGTCATCTTATCCAAGGGGCGTACAGTCTGTGTGCTCCGAGAATAAGCTTCCGGGACCTGAGGGCTGTACTGGGAAAGCCTATCAGAGCTGTTGGCTCTGATTGACATTTCCGTACAGCCAACCAGCTGGCGTTATTCAGGTGGCTGGACATGAGCGCCGACCGTCTGAATAACAGCGGCAGCGGCGATAAAAACATAGATTTGAGCAATGCATGAATCTATGTTATTAGACTCAGTGGCGGTGAGAGCCAGAGGGGGTGGCGCTCCAGCGCCCTCTATGTACGAACCGCCACTGGTTAAAATCCCTTTCAGTTTTTTTTTTTTAGCTATCAGTATCCCTATAGGAAAATTTCCCTTTACTTCATCTCCCTTAGCTACAATAGGAAGTGAAAAGAAATCCCTCTGAAGTGAGAGGATTCCAGATTGTCACCAGGGAACCATTGGAAGATTTCTCCTCTATTCCTGTTCTAGTGGAAAAACAAAAATTTGGGATTTTCATTAATTTTCACTCTTGGTGAGTGGGAGAGAGGGAATATCCCTAAAAACAGTTTGCCTGTAGCTATACTTTAAATATTGCTCCTAGTCAAAGAGCAACACATTTCTGGGTCTCTAAACTGGACCAGTGTTTCATGCTTGCCCATTTATCTATATATATACTGTATATGGCCGCGTACACACGATGAGACATGTCTGCTCAAACATGTCCGACGGACCGTTTGCAGCAGACATGTCTCATCGGATTTTGTTTCGATGGCGTGTACACACCATCGGACGAAAATCCCCTCTGGCTGAGGACGCGGTGACATAGCGGTGACGTTGACGCCACCACGTCACAACTCCAGGAAGTAAAATACTTCCACGCATGCGTCAAATCCATTTGACGCATGCGTGGACAGTTATGTCCACTGGTGAGTGTACTAACCAGCGGACATATCCGACGGACATGTCTCCGATGGACAAATTTCAAAGCATGCTTTGAAATTTGTCCACTGGTAAAACATGTCCGCTAGCCCGTACACACGATCGGATTTGTCTGCTGAAACAGCCCGTTGGGCCAGTTTCAGCAGATAAATTCGATCGTGTGTACGCGGCCTATAAGTATCTAAGTTGTAGATACTGGTAAGTGGATCAAATGTCAAAATCCTGGTGAGCGTGAGAAGGGAGTGAATATCAACAAAGCCATTGTCCATCCACCAGGAGAATTGTCTCGGGTCATCTAGCCCTGGGGGGAAAAGTGGGCAATGGAGGAGACAAAGCAAAGATGAGGGGATATCTGTCCCGTAGAAAATTTAACTGAATCCCAGAGGTGGATAGAGTGCAGTAAACAAGGTCTTAACGTATTTTGGCGGTGGATAGAGGAAAGCCAAGGTAGGGACAATAGAGGTACAGGGTAGGAGTCCACAAGATCAATAATGGGAGTTGATAGGTTTCATGTAAGTGAGACAAAGGGGTGAAATTAGCCATCAAGTAATAACCTTGAATGTTTGAAACTGAGATGCCACCATTGATCCTGTGAGCATTCAAAACCTGTTTATTAATTCAGGGCCGAGTGGACCCCCAAATACATTTCAAAAGCTTACGTTGATGTATACGCAAGATATGTGAAGGAATCGAGACTGGCTATCTATATATTTTTCTATTTATGCCAGCCTCCGCTCCCACCTATAACTATTGCTGCTGCTTGTGTGGCTTCAAAAAATTTGCTAAAAAATAAAAAATGCATTTCTTCTTTCATGCTCAGGCCAGGAGCACAGTCTATCCCTATGTAGCACAGCTTCAAGAAAAATAATCTTTTTTTTCTTCTTCTTCTTAATCCTTGGCTGCCCTGCTGGAGTTACCCAATGGTATGTCTCTAAAGGAATTTTCATATCTAGCATCAGCTGTTTGCAAGCCAATTGTACACAAAACAAATTGTCAAAATGTACCCCAAGGGGCTTAGCAAAACACTGTTTTCTCCATATGATTTTAATCAGATATTTTTCTAGGCGTGTGTCAAAAAAGTAAAGACAGCATTTTTCTCTGACTTTTGTTGAACAAAAAAAAAATTGTCTGCAGTGGAAACATTGTTTGCTTTAGGGGGGTAGAATGGGCAAATTTTTTAAAATGTTTAGAATGAAGGGAAGAAATGACTAGTTTGATTTTATTTTTCCTGATCTTGCTTGATTCTATTCTAAAATACCTGCACAAGCACTTCCTACTCCAGTTATCCTGTGACCAGCAGGCTGCACTGTAATTGTTTTTCTGAAGATTCCCCATAGGTTTCTGTAAAACACGGCATAATAAGATTGAATACAGAAAACAGGACTCAGAAGTCCTCTGGAGTGGCAAACTTCGAATTTTTTATACCATATAAGTGTCAAACGTATACTTCACCCCTCTGTCTTAAAATGTATTCTGATCATATTCAATGCTTGCATTACAGCGTATAATTAAAAGTGGAGTTCACGGAAGCACCAACATGTCAGATTTAGAGATAGACCTGTTGGAGTACAGCTGCCAAGTCCATTTGCTGGGGCTTCTGGTTCACCCATGCCATATTTATTAATAACTAATTTGACAGCTTAGACAGCTAAGCTCCTCCCACATAGATTGACATTTTTTTTTACATGGTAGTACAATGTAATTCTATTCTAGAGTGTACACTAATCCTAGCAGGGGAGCTTTAAGCTTACAGAGCCCATTACATTAGCTCTGCTCCCCATAGCTGCCTACTGCACTCTGTAGGACGCAGGCGGCGTGTAAAATGATGACAGATGATTTCGGTGATGGGGAAATAATTCTTAATTTTTTCTCCTCACAGGTTTGAGAGCATCAGAGCGTGTTCTGAAAGCAAGTCCCACCCTTTCGCTGCTTCGCTAACAGTCTTTTCTCTTATTCACACTCTTAAAACGTGCCTAGCACACAAACACAGCCGTACACACAGATCTGCAATGCAGACTCTTAACCCATTCACTGCAAGTAACCTTGTGCTCCTCCCGTTTCAAACACCGTAGCCAGACTTCCAGTATGTGTAGCAAACAATAGCCTTTCAAACTAGTAGAAGAATGCTCAAACTTTAAACATCGAAATTTAGTTCAAATACAAATAAATACTGCAAGTTTCTCTACGTTTTATGAGCAAAAAAAAACAAAAAACAGGCTTCATAATACTTTAAATGATTATTATTATTTTTCTTCATTCCTCCTATTTTTTTTTTATCCGCCCCTAAATAATACTAGACAGTGCGCTCACATAGTTCTACTTTACAAACATTACATTTGCATTTGCCCTCTGAAGAGTTATCCACGATGGATCCCTTTTCCAAAGGGATTTGACAGGCGACTGGGAGGCATTATTTCACCTCACGACTCTTTTATTCCTGTAAATCCAACACCACTGTGCTGAAACTGTGTGCATTGCATGATGTTCTGTCGCAGCCACTGTCACTTGAATGGATCTAAGGCTGGCATTGCCCAATGAACACGAAAGGGGGGTCTAATTTTGGCATGTGTATAACCCCTGTGGTAAATTTGGGGAGTGGTAAAACCGTAACTTAACCGCCTGTTTTTACAGCTCCCTAGCCACAAGTGTTAACTAAGCCTAAAGCCACGTACACACGACCAATTTTAATGTCCTAGAAAAAATGTTTTCTCAACGTGATTCTTGTCAAGCCTGCCTGTATGCAACACACGATCGTGAAGAATAAAATGCTCGAGCAAAGCGCGGTGACGTACAACACGTATGACGGCACTATTAAGGGAAAGTTCCACTCAGATGGCGCCACCGTTTGGGCTGCTTTTGCTGATTTTGTGTTAGTAAAAGTTTAGTGAGAGACGATTCGCGCTTTTCAGTCTTCGTGCTTTTCAGTCTGTTACAGCGTGACGAATGTGCTATCTCCATTACAAGCGCTAGTTTTACCAGAATGAGTGCTTCTGTCTCATAACTTGCTTCTGAGAATGCAGGTTTTTTTCCCTACACACGACCGTTTTTCACGACGTTAAAAAAACGACAATGTGAAAAACGACGAGAAAATTTAGAGCATGTTCTAAATTTTTAATGCCATTTTTCACATCGAGAAAAATGCCCTGGAGCCCACACACGGTCGTTTTTAATGACCATTTTAAAAAACTAAATTTTTCTCCTCATGAAAAACGGTCGCGTCTACGTGGAATAAGGCCCCTTTTAAACTGCTCTATAGCAAAATCACGGTAACCGTGATTTTGCTGTGTTTCAAATGCGTTTCTGGTGCGTTTTTGGGCCGCCTGAACCTGTGAAAAATGGACATGTGACTCAAAAATGCACCAAAAACACAATTGTGGGTGTGTTTTTACCACGATTTAATCGTGATTTTGCTGAGATTTCCATTCATTTCAATGGGAAGCTGTGTAACGGCACCAAAGATGCAGGATGCAGGACTTTTCAAAATGCACCGCATTCATAGCGCAGTGGTGTGAAAAGTCCCATAGGATTGGGGGCTGCTTCACACCACATGCAATCTTGTGTTTTTTTTTCTGCATCAAAAACGCATGGAAATTAGGTTATATGGTTTCCAATGGCATAGTTCACACCAGTGCAGTCGGTTCCAGAAAAAAATAAAAAACATGCTGCATTTTTCCTGCACTGGACTGTACTGGAACGTGGAAAAACGCAATGGGATGCACTGGAAAGCATCAAAACTGGACCCCAGTGTAGTGGAATATAGTGGAAAAACATAAAAAAAGAAGAAAAAAAGCACCCGGAATGCATCCTGAAATGCATCAAAAATGCACTGGAATACATCCGAAACAGATCTGAAGTGCGTTTTTGTTGTTTGAACCACCCCTAAAGGGAAAACTTTTTAAAAACAGAGGAAAAATGTATCCTGAATTTTTTCCTTGCAAAAAAAAAAGCAAGAAAAATGTTTCCCTTAAAATCCTAAAAAAAAAAAAGAAAAAAGAAGGAAAAAAGCATCTGGAATGCATCCAGAAACGCATCAAAACGCCCCGGTATGTGTCACAAATGCATTAAAAAAGGGCATTCAGAAATGCATCTGGAACAGATTTGGAGTATGTTTTTGTGGTTTGAACCAGCCCTTAAAGGTAAACATTTTTAAAAATGCAGGAAAAACATATCATTAAAAAAGGGCATTCAGAAATGCATCTGGAACAGATTTGGAGTAAGTTTTTGTGGTTTGAACCAGCCCTTAAAGGTAAACATTTTTAAAAATGCAGGAAAAACATATCAGTGTGAAAGGGCCCTTTTAGCTGTCAACTGCCCTTCTGCTCTCTGAAAAGTCATCCACCACAGATCGCTTCTCAGTGGGGTGGCAAGGCAGTGTTGGGACAAGGTCATTTAGAGCCAATAGCCAATGTAGAGCAAATGTATCAAACTGTACCCCCCCCCCCCATCAAGATGTATAAGCCTTATATGTCAGCAAAAATACCCCCCCCCCCCCCAAAAAAAATAAATAAAAAAAATTGAGCGCCTATCTGCATGCTTTCCTCCTAAGCTTTCCTTCCAGGGGCTTTCCACCCCCCTCCTGCACAAATCTCTGATAAACACTCATAAACGTAATTTCCGTGCACTCCATCTTTCCATTTTCTGATGATGGATTGAACAGTGCTCTGTGAGATGTTGTTTTAGCAACATATGTGGGATTCGTCCTAGGCCGCCAAACCCTCTCGTACTTCAGAGGACACCCTCTACTTATGTAAGTCAACTTGTACAATGGAAGCACTGCGTTAACTTTCCCAGGAGCCCACAGTGGGGGGAGGGGTGAGACCCATTTCAGCAGGATCTCCTTTTTAGCATAGAAGAACAGCAAGGAGATCAGCGTCTTGGTATATCTAGGCCTCTGCTCGTCATCCTGTACACCCAACAGAGCCAATTCCGCCGACAAGGGCAAATCCAGTTGAAGACGGAAATTGATAGTCTCACTCACCGCAGCCCAAAACCCTGCCAGCTTTGGGCAGGTCCAGAACATGTGCAAGAAGGTGGCATCAGGAGAATGGCAACGGGGGCAATTCGGTGAACGAAGCGGATAGATTCTGTGCAGCCTCTGAGGCGTAAAATACACCCTGTGCACCACAAAACCTGTCTTATTCACATGGACAATATTATCCATCACCCCACTGAAGCCGTCTAGCCAGTATTTTCGCCAACAATTGAGGATCAGCACCACTATCGCCTCATACATGGAGTCAGGTAGAGTGTCTGAAGAAGTGAACCGTTTGAACAAAGCGGTAAGCCTAGGTACCAACAGCTCCTGATAAGTGGAATATAGTTTCGATAGGAATCCCATCGGGCGCAGCTGCTGACTTTTAATATTAGGACACTTACCTGTCCTGGAATCCAGTGACATCGGCAGCAATCGCTCGTCACTCTGCTTCCCCCACCGCCATCCTCAGTGAGGGAACCAGGAAGTGAAGCATTGCGGCTTCACTGTCCGGTTCCGTACGGCGAATGCGCAAGTGGCGATGCGCCGTGCTCACTGGTGTTCTGGGAGCCTTGTGTTTCCCAGAACACAGGGGAGGGGCATAACAACTATATTTTCCACTAAAAAAATCCCACCAATATATTTATTGAGTTACCATAAGTGTACACTTTAAAACATAAATCACACCAAGCTTTTCTGGCAAGCTGGTCTAGCTTCTGTAAAACCACAAAAAATGGTAAGGGAGATACCATTTATTTGGGCCCCCTCCATGTGGTGGCCCCAACCCCCTCTGTTTTTCCTTCATGTCTTTCTGGTAGCTGACTCTTCAAATTTCTTCAGGACTTACCTGTTGCATGTTAGAAGGGGGAAAGTTGTTCCTCTTACCTCTTCCTAATCCTTCTTTGGCTTTTGGCACTCTGGACCTTCTCACAATGTTCTAGTGGTGGGTGGACATGGGGCAGGAGATCATTCTCTAGCGGCAAGCATTCCCCACAAGCATGGCAGAGTTTCTAGCTTCCATGCTAGTGGAGCATCCCTCAGCCACCCAGGCTGAGCTAGTCTCCAGTCAAATTTGGCTGTAACATACCCTCTTTAGTTGAAAATAATCACAGCCAGGAGCAGCCATTCATATCTTGGCAAGCCTCCTGCTTAAACCTTATGGGCCAGATCCACATACCTGCCCCGCTGGCGCAGCGTGTCCCATTTACTCTACGCCGCTGTAAGTTACATCGGCGTATCCTTATCCACAAAGAAATGCCGCTGTAACTTACGGCGGCGTAGCGTAAATGGGCCGGCGTACGCGGGTGTAATTCAAATTTACTAGTGGGGGGCGTGTTTTATTATAATTATGGACACGACGCAAACAAAGTTTTTTTTTAACTGCGCATGCGCCAGCCGTGGACGTATCCCAGTGCGCATGCGCAAAATCACGTCGCTAAACGTCAATTAAAACAACGTGAACGTAACTTACGCAAATCCCTATTCGCGAACGGTTTACGCAAACGACGTGAACGATGGAAAAAACAACGCTGGCTCTATACAGCAGGGGTAACTTTACGCCAGACCTATGCTTACGCAAAAGACGTAAAAACACTGCGCCGGGCGTAGGTGCGTTCGTGGATCAGCGTTTCTACCTCAGTTGCATATTCGACGTGGAAGCGCCCCTGGCGTCCAGCGTAAATAGAACACTTTAGGACGATGGCGTAGGACGACGTATCTACGCAGAAAACCGGCATATCTTGTTTTGTGGATACAAAACAATGATACGCCGGCGCAGATTTGAAATTACGGCGGTGGATCTGGAGATCCGCCGCCGTAATTGTTTGTGGATCTGGACCTATATGTTCCCACTCATATTCCTTTTACCAATGAGGAAGTTTCAGTAACTCAGCACAGAAAGGCTCTGTCAGCTGGTGAGTTGAGTCAGTCAGATATTCTTAATCATTTAGGTTATTCGCTGTCTAAGTTTGTTGGAAACATTTCTTCTATATTTACTTCTACTAACACTAATGCCGCGTACAGACGATCGGACATTCCGACAACTAAACCGTGTATTTTTTTTCCGACAGATGTTGGCTCAAACTTGTCTTGCATACACACCTGCACAAATGTTGTCAGAAATTCCAATCGCCAAGAACGCAGTCACGTACAACGGCACTATTAAAGGGAAGTTCAATACCAGTCATGTTAGTAGAAGTTTTGTGAGAAATGATTCGCACTTTTCAGCCTTGTGGTTTTTAGTCTGTTACAGCGTAAAGAATGTGCTATCTCCATTATGAACGCTAGTTTTACCAGACCGAGCGCTTCTGTCTCATACTTGATTCAGAGCATGCATGGAATTTTGTGCGTCGAATTGTCTACACACGATTGGAATTTACGAGAATGGATTTTGTTGTTAGACAATTTTAGAACCAGCTGTCAAATTTTTTGTTGTCGTAAATTCCGATAGCAAATGTCCGATGGAGCCTACACACGGTTGTAATTTCCAACAACAAGCTCCCATCGAACATATGTTGTCGGAAATTCCGAGTGCGTGTATGCGGCATATGGCTGTTTCCCATGCTAAGTTTGATCACGGATATCTAATAACTAAAGTAACATTTCTATTGCTACAGTACGTCCATTCTTTTATCAGTCAGCCCTACCAATCGTGTTATTTAATTAACAATGTATATGATACTCTCTGCATTAACACAATTATTGATCTTAATACATTACACAGTATTCCTGAGGTTTGTTATAAAGAGGGTTTGCTGTCGTGGTTGGATGGAAGGTCTTAAGCGGTGGTGACCGTTACAATATATATATATATATATATATATATATATATATATATATATAGCACATATAATTGCGACACTATTCATATAGTAATTGAATGGTATTAAAAATTACCTTTCCTTTTCCATCTGCAGCCACTGTCATTTTCTGAGAATACATTGCAATATGGCTACCTGGAGTTGTTCTGTACAAACTATGTGCTGACCACTACCCAGAAACATAGGCCCAGATTCACAGAGCAATTACGCCTGTCTAACTGGTGTTAGACAGGAGTAATTTCAAATTTCGCGCACCGTATCACTAGTTTGAATCCTCAAACCATGATACGGCGGCTTCGGGCTTCGATCCGAGAGGCTTACGTCTTCGTAAGCCTTCGGATCTACGCTGCGATATTTTTGCGGCCGCTGGGAGGAGTTTGCGTCGTTTTGATGCGTCGGGATATGCAAATGAGTTTTTACGGCGATCCACGAAGATACGAGCGGTCTTCGCAATCGCTTACGTCTATTTTTTTTACGTACTGTTAGACCAGCTTTTTGCTGGTCTAACGGTGCGTAGCCCATGTTAAGTATGGCCGTCGTTCCCGCGTCGAATTTTATTATTTTTATTTTTTTTTACGTAAGTCGTTCGGGAATAGAAATGTCCGCAAACGACGCTACTCAAACAACGAATGACGTAGCGACGTGATTTTGCGCAATGCACGGCGGGAAATTTGCGAACGGAGCACGCGCAGTTCGATCGCCGCGGGAACGCGCCTATTTTAAATGATTTACGCCCCCTACTCGCGCAGATGGATTGCGACGGGGAGAAATACACTACGCCGCCGTCGTTTACTGGACAAAATCTACCTGAATTCCACGTAGAGCCAGGTAAAAAACGGCGGCGTAGTGTATTTCTGATACTCTACGATAGTCTAATTCTATCTGAATCTGGGCCATAATTTCCTGCTTGTCTGATTGGCTCACCAATTTCCCCAGAAGTCTGCCTAAGATACAGGCCAGATTTGAGACATCCTCTGCAACAAAAATTTCATTTATGGAGAGTTACTTTCAATAGGAGCATGTCTAAAAGAATGCAGGCCCAGCAGATTTCCTCATCCGTGCCCTGTAGCTGCACACCTGACAGTTAATTATGAAACCACTCCCATTAGACCCACTAAGCACAGAGGCGCAGACGTAAACACGCATGGATTTCTTCAGTATAACAAAAGGTATGAATCTGCAACAAAGGTTGTTATAATCCTTGCAATGTACATGGATCACTGTCTACTCTTTTTGAATTTAAAGTTAAAAGTGATAAAAAGAATGAAAAAAAAAAAAACAATATGAGCGTGGGCGTAGACCAACTGTCAGAACTTTCATTAATTGGCTTTAAGTATTCTCCATTTTTGCAAGAGTTTTCAGTGAAAGACCTGGAAAAAATCAGGGGTTTATTTCAACATTATAAATCCATCTTTGAAGCATACAAAATGTTGGCAGTGTAGTTTGGTTTTACTATAATGAATCGTTCAGACAGATGTTGTCTACTCAAATCTTAAAGAAGAAATCTGGGGGGGTTATTTACAAAAGGCAAATCCACTTGAAAGTGCAGTTGTAAATCTGACGAGTAGATCTGAATTGAGGGGAAGCTCTGCTGATTTTATCATCCAATCATGTACAAGCGAAAATGCTGTTTTTTATTTTCCTTATACGGCGGCAGGTCGGCTCTCCTGCGCGAGAGCCCGTAGCTCTACGTCTGGACTTTCGCGGGCACTAGGGGGCGCGTGCGCGCCGCCGGCGGCCCGCGCCCCCCGCTCGCCCACAAGTCCCGCGCGCGTGCTCGTTCGTTACAGAGCGGGGAACAACTCTCGTTCCTGTCAGCGGGGGAAATGTATGAACGGAAGATCAATGATTCCCCCTAGTGAGTCCACCCCCCCACACAGTAAGAACACAAATAGGAACACACTTAACCCCTTCCCCGCCCCCTAGTGTTTACCCCTTCACTGCCAATGGCATTTTTATAGTAATCCAATGCATTTTTATAGCATTGATCGCTATAAAAATGCCAATGGTCCCAAAAATGTGTCAAAAGTGTCCGATGTGTCCGCCATAATATCGCAGTACCGAAAAAAAACGCTGATCGCCGCCATTACTAGTAAAAAAAAAATATTAATAAAAATGCCTTAAAACTACCCCCTTTTTTATAAACGCTATAAATTTTGCGCAAACCAATCAATAAACGCTAATTGCAATTTTTTTTAACGAAAAATATGTAGAAGAATACGTATCGGCCTAAACTGAGGAAAAAAAATGTTTTTTTAAATCTTTTTTGGGGATATTAATTATAGCAAAATGTAAAAAATATTGCATTTTTTTCAAAATAGTCGCTCTATTTTTGTTTATAGAGCAAAAAATAAAAAAAACGCAGAGATGATCAAATACCACCAAAAGAAAGCTCTATTTGTGGGAAAAAAAAGGACGCCAATTTTGTTTGGGAGCCACGTTGCATGACCGCGCAATTGTCAGTTAAAGCGACGCAGTGCCGAATCACAAAAAGTGCTCTGGTCTTTGGACAGCAATATGGTCCGGGGCTAAAGTGGTTAAATACTCTGAGCCAGGTTGGTTAAAATAAATTCTTACCATACCAGAATGATATGGCCAGTGGGGCAGCTCTAAATACTGTAGTTAGTATTTGCTACATACAATAAACATGCTCTCTTGCAGTAGGCATACAACCAAATTTCCCCTCTGCTGCTGAAAACATAGAGTCACTTAGCCAAGGTGGTGAGGATGATGCCCCCATATCTGCCAGAGAATGCCTTGCATTCATTGGAAAAGAAAACATGGCTGTTCCTGAATGGCTGAGGTGCAGTGCAAGCGACTGTCAGCTGGAAGTTAATATGATGCATAAAATATTCTATTGCGCCCAAATACATGAGCCGAGTATTTGACCACATGAAAAAAATGGATTTCCTTCAAAAAAGACTTTGGTTATTGTTTTGGCAGACCATCTGAGCAAACCGTCTTTGCAGTTGTGTGTTTGTAATGAAACAATTTCTTTTTTTACAATCATCTACTTAAAACAGTAGGTGCTTTTGTTCTAAGGCTGAAAACATTTCCTCATTGTAAAAGTTATTTTGCTGTCAAACAAGCTCTCAAAGGCTATAAAAACTCAAAATTCTTGCCAGACAATAATAGATCAATTTTGAGACCAAGCTGAAGCCATTTTTTACTAAGAGGAGATCACTCTATGCCGAGGCAGTGTGTCGACAGGCGCCATTTAGTTATCGTCTTCAATTTTGCTAAATATACCCGAAAGCTTTGTTCACTTACCTGTACTCACTTACCTGTTCACTTACCCGTTGCTCAAATTATTAAGCCTTTTAATGCTGTATTTATCCTAGCATCCTGAATTGGTTCGTAAGAATAAAAGAGGTTTGTCGGCACCATGTTTAACAAAGTGGTCCTATCAAATTCTTATTTTTGTCAAAAGATCCAAGCCTGGATAATTTGGTAAAGGTTACTGCATCAATCTACATGGCAGCAATGATTTGGTAATTTGCCTTGTGCTGATAGTTAAAGTGGTAGTAAAGGCTTTTTTATTTTATTTATACCTACAGGTAAGCCTATAATAAGGCTTACCTGTAGGTACAGTAAATATCTCCGAAAAACGCACATCATTTAGGAGATGTGGACTTGCACGCTGCCTCTCAATTGAGGGCGTGTCGTCCATAGAGAGCAATGCCAGGGCCGTGACGTCACCGCAGCTCCGCCAGTCTAATTGCGGCTTTCCGCGAATGCGTAAGGAAGACTGGGTGAAGGTGGAAGCCCTGTCTGGGGTAATAGCGTGCCGCTGGAGGGGTTTTTAATTTCAGGTAAGTCTTTCATAATGTGCTAGAATTCAATGTATTTTTAGGGAGAAGATTTTTTGGGTGTTTTTGTACTGTTTACTACCGCTTTAAAAACTAGTTATCTTTCTAACTGAAATGTGAAAGAAACTTTCTTGTACACATAGATAGAACTTAGGTCACCTAAGTTTTTTCCAGAGACAAGCAGGAGCAGTCAACCACAAGTCTTAGGGATAGTCCTGACCAGACCTGAAAAATAAATTGCTGCTCAGCTGGGTAGAGCATAGCCATAAGCTACATTTATTTAGCCTAGGCCAGGGTGCTACTATACGAAAGTATAACTAAAAGAACTAGATATAAAGAATATATATATATATATATATTATATATATATAAATATATATATATATATATATATATATATATATATATATATATATATTATATATATATATATATATATATTTTTCCAGGTTTGAATAATGGGATGATGGATTAGAACATCTGTATGGTTTCTATAGCATTCTGTGCCTCTTTTAGTTGTACTTTAGGCAGGACCACCTTTAATATTGATTGGACCCTTTTTTATCCCCACCCCCTCGTACAATTTCACTCTCACATTAAACAGGACCCCTCCCCCATACTATCCCCATTATTACACAAGACCCCCTCCCTGCACAGACCCCTGCATTGCCACACTCTCCCTCCACAGTGGTCTCATCTTGACAATATCCAGAGGATGTCAGGCAAACACCATGCACACCCTGCTAAACTCTGATGAAGAAGTTTTTAGCGGGCCGATAGTCTGCCGCTTGTCAGATATGATGATGGAGAGAGGTTGAATTGAATGTACCCAGGACTAACAGGTGCTCTCCCCAGACAAGGTTTACCTTACTGAGCTGGCCAATCACTGCATAGGTTGCAGACATAACACCCAACTAATCACTAGCGCCCCCAACATTCAATTCCGCCCTCATCGCCTGAATTATAGCCAAATCCACTTATTGATTATTTGCAGGCACTGTGGGCCCAAGGGCAGTTCAGTTGCTTTGGGCCCCATAATAATGTCTGGGCCCAGGACAGCTGCCCTTTTGAAATACGTTACAGGTGGCCCTGACTATAAGTAGCTCTAGGAAAAATAGTTGATAGTAGCATCCTGTAATCTACTGCGTAGCAGCACTCACATTCATGATCCCCATGATTAAGCTCCAAGGGGCGAAGTGTGGCCTGGCTGGAGTCCGGGTTGTGGCTGCCATTCATCTCACTTCATGCACATGGGTCTGCTTCATGATATGTGGCTTATGGATCTTCCCTTTGACATTGTTGGAGCTAGGATGAGCTCCTTGTTCCTACCTGCACTCACAGTGGTCTAAGTGGACTTTACCGCTCTACCTGAGCGACACCTAAATTTTGTCCTTTTGGGTCACAACATTCATACTTATGGTGTGAGAATCAGAACTTTAAGATAGTCAAAGCTTTATTTCTTTGTCTGTGCTATCAGTTGACAATCTGAATCTGTTTTACAGGAGGGGAGAACATCATCACTATGGTGCATCTTCTTCTTAATGCAGCCTTGGGGCAAGTTATGCCTCGTTTCCACTGAGCGGATCGGTTCGGTACGGTTCGGTTCGGTACGGTACGCTATTTTGGGTGTTTCCATTATGAAAGCGTGCCATAAAAACGAACCGTACCGGACCATTCAGGGTCCTGCTTCAGATGTGGGGCCATAGAAAATGGAACGGTTCGGTTAGGGCGGACCTACAATACATCTCACTGATTTGTGGACGTGCTAGGCAATTTTTCTAAACCTTGTATGGTCCCGGATGGTCTGATTTGCAGTGTAAATGCTCAGCAGAATAGATCGGACCGTTCTAAGCACTCCAAACTGTACCGACCCGAACCGTTCTGTTCAGTGGAAACAAGGCATTTGTGACTCTGCTGTATTGGGGGGGGGGGGGGGGGGGCAAAAATTGGAAAATAAATTGTCACGTTCAAGAGGGAGCTCAGAATATAATTTTTGTGTGTCTTACCAGGTATTCTAAAATCATGTAAAAGGAAAATGGTTGGTTCATCAGGTATCTCAAGATCACTACATTTTAGAGTGATCCTTCAGACCTCCATCCAATAGTCCTCAACTCTAGAGCATGACTAGAAAATGTGCAGTAGTTTCCCTCGCTCCTTAGGGCAGCACCAACATCTGTCCGAGACATTCGGAAAAAAAATCTATGAAGAAGATCATAGAGTGCTTAGCCACTTGCCTGGAGTTCAGCTTTAAAAAAAAGCACAGATGGATGAAGCATCATGACATTGTGTAAACTACAAATGCATCCTAATTTATAAAATGCTGACCTTTGCAATATGTACTCTCAATTGTAAGTGACCTATGCTCGGGGACAGAACTGATATTTTTCATTTCTGACATCATGTTCCATTTTCCCATTGTTATACCAAATTCAAGTCTTCCTTTAAAAACTGCATAGTGCCTCACTTCAGACTCTGCAGTATTTCTGGAGTAAATCGATTTTGTTGATTTGACATGTGAATTGTGGTTTAACTACTTTTTGAAAATCGTTAGGAGAAATAGATTTAACTTATTGCATAACAAAAGAATACTCTAGCAACACAACTAGAGACCGTGTAACCTATTGTTCACTGATATTTAAAGTAGCAGAGCAACAGAGCACATCTGCTTGGCGCTTTATAAGATAACCTTATGAATTATAAATAGACATTACAGCAGAATCTATAATGTTTGTCTAACTCCTAGATTTTTCAGTGCCAGCCACATGTGTGCTGACTGTGAAGGCACAGAACATGACTCTATGCTGCTTGGAGCCACTTAGGCAGTGGACCTCATTCTGTCACTTAGTTATGTTCAATTTGTTGCTATATAGGCTGGTCAACATGCCGACTAAGATTAATAGAGCTCACTAGCCTCTCCACTCATGGAGCTTTGATAAAAACAATCCTGACATATAATTTGCTGCTTCCATTCTATTTGCTGAAAGAAAACAATATGGAAATCTACATTGTGAAGCCTTTCACAGCAAAACCCCCCACCCCCCTGTTTTTTTTTTTTTTTATACAAGATCTGTCCGAAGAATCAAGATTTAATCCTCTCTAGAAATTGTGGGTCGGGACATGCAAATTAATCCTCTGCTGCATTTGTAGACAGATATTCATACAGAGTTGCTGCTCTAATCGCATCAAAATTTACAGCTATTAATCCAGCTCATGTACATCGACTTTGACAACATCAAATCTTATAACTAAAGGCTTTGGGCAACTGGCTTGTATAAGGCAGACTTACAGCACCTAATACATTTTAACACGGTTCTAGTGTTTCAGAGGTTGATATTTTTTATGCTTTAAAAAAAGGGTACCCCTTCCAAAGTGCCAGTTCTTGATGCTGCTCCCGATGGGGTTGACTGGGCATCATTCTCTGTGCCAGAAGCTGTTTGCTGAAAATTACAAGCACCCAGCTGCTACCATTAAAATATATTAGGCTAAATTTAGAAAGCTAACATTCCAGGATAAGCATCCGTCATTTTTAGTTAAATCCATTGAGATTTGAAAATTACAGATCCTTTTTCTGTGTTAACACCTTGAGTCCTCCCTAGTGGCTTCTCTTTTCCACCCATTCCACTAGATCCAAGCAATTCTCTCCATATGGTAAACTAATGTCATTCCACCTACCTGTCTCAGTTATGACAGCTGAGGCTCACAATAAAAAAAAAAAAAAAAAAACACTATGTAGCATCATATTTATATACCTGATTGTAGCAAATAAAGCCGACAAGTGATTTTTTTCACTCACCCAAGAAAACCTCTCTCTTTCTGCTATTAATCATGCAGGTAAGCTACATTCTAAGCTGTTCATAGCTTTGAGAAGTAGCTGTGCAAATATTGAATCCTAACAATAATATATTTCTGGGCAAACCTTTGTTAGTATTAATAATTTAATTATTAGAATCACAACATACTGTAAGCTTCCCATAATTTCCAGCATGATGAATCTGGTTGACAGCCAGTGCACCAGTACTGTGAAACTATAGGGATGATTTATTAGAGGCCAATAGGCTGTTAACTTTGAAAGAGAATTTCCACTAATGCCCGTACAGGGTGTACAACACAACGGTTTTCCCATCGGGATAAACTCCAATGGTTTATTCGACGGAATTCCGCTCAAGCTGTCTTGCATACACACGGTCACACCAAATTCCGACCGTCAAGAACGCGGTGACGTACAACACTACTGTGGCAGGCGCAGCACTATGAAGTGCCTCATGCGCTGTGGCATTAGAAGAATTGTGATATCTCTGACTGTTCAGTCCAACAAGACTGTCTATTACTCTGAAAATTCCTCTAGCGTCATTCTATGGAAGCAGTAGGTTTAAAGAGCACACCAAATGCTTAAAATAACTTCTTTAATAACTTCACTTTTCTTCATATATAATGCTGCTGCTTTGCAGCAGACAGTCCATGTACAAAACACGTGATGAATAAAGTATAACAAAATGGTGGTTCAAATATTCAATCTTGTCATTTAACATAAGATGGTGGATATATTTCTTTCTTCAGTATTTACTCTCTCTCTCTCTCTCTCTCTCTCCTTCTCTCTCTCTTCTCTCTGTAATTTATCAAAGTATTCTCTGATTTCTCTGAAAGGTATAACTGTGGTTTGTAACTTGGTTTGCAGGGTTGCTTTTGGAGGGTTAGCTTAGTTGGGTTTGGTTTGAAGGTATGAAGGTATGATATGGCATGGTATGGTTCGGTATGGTTTGAAGGTATGGTTCGGGTTAGGAGGTATGGTGGAACTACAAGTGAACACACAACTAGATCAGTATACAGTTCTAACCACACTATTTACAATAAAAACATATATATAACTGTGTCACATACCTATTTTTAGCCTCTGGCTTCCATAAAACACAACTTTGGCCTTGTGTCTATTCTGCTCTCTGTCTCTCTGTCTCTGTCTCCATGTGGCTCTCTGTCTCTGTGGTGGAATAATCTAGCAGCACATGCTGTGTATTAGGAACCTCCTAGACAGAAATGGATGCAAAGGAGGCTGTGATAGGTCAAGACTCTACCAATGAGTCACAAAGGCTTAACTCTATGCTTGCTGGCATGAATTCAACTGTGTTAATCTCTACCAAATGATAATTGGTCTAGGAGCCACCAGATGAGTGAAATCTGGCCTGTGGGTTGGCATGGGAGGTTTGGAAGAAGAGAGGTGGGTTATTTGAAAACAATTTTTTTTACAGTTTAATTTGGCTGAACGTACACTTAAACAGGCTTAACAATTCCAAAAAATGTTTGCCAGGGCTTCTTGACTTCACTCAAATTGATATCTCAAAGATTTATTTATAATAAAACAGACCGTTATACAGTGAGGGGAAAAAAAATATTTGATCCCCTGCTGATTGTGGACGTTTGCCCACTAACAAAAAAATGATCAGTCTATAAATTGAATGGTAGTTTTATTTTAACAGAGAGACAGAATAACAACAAAAAATCTAGAAAATCGCATTTCAAAAAAGTTATAAATTGATTTGCATTTTAATGAGTGAAATAATTATTTGACCCCTTCGCAAAACATGACTTAAAACCTTTGTTGGCAATCACAGAGGTCAGACATTTCTTGTAGTTGGCCACCAGGTTTGCACACATTTTGTCCCACTCCTCTTTTGCAAATCCTCTCCAAGTCATTAACGTTTTGAGGCTGACTTTTGGTAACTCTAACCTTCAGCTCCCTCCACATATTTTCTATGGGATTTATGTCTGAAGTCTGGCTAGGCCACTCCAGAACCTTAATGTGCTTCTTCTTGAGCCACTCCTTTTTTTGCCTTGGCCGTGTTTTGGGTCATTGTCATGCTAGAATACCCATCCGCAGTCCATTTCAAATACCCTGGCTGTGGGAAGGAGGTTCTCACCCAAGATTTGATGGTACATGGCCCTGTCCATCATCCCGGTGAAGTTGTTCTGTCCCCTTAGCAGAACCCCCCCCCCCCCCCAAAGCATAATGTTTCCACCTCCATGTTTCACAGTGGGGATGGTGTTCTTCGGGTCATAGGCAGCATTCCTCCAGCTCCAACAAGGCGAGTTGAGTTGATGCCATAGAGCTTGATTTTGGTCTCATCTGACCACAGCACTTTCACCAGTTCTCCTCTGAATCATTCAGATGTTTATTAGCAAACTTCAAACGGACCTGTACATGTGCTTTCTTGAGCAGGGGGATCTTGCGGGCACTGCAGGATTTTTTTGGTGACTATGGTCTCAGCTGCCTTGGGAGAATCTTGTTAATGATCTTGTGTTGTTCTGGGCTGATTCCTCACCATTCTCATGATCATTGGAACTCCACGAGGTTAGATCTTGCATGGAGCCCCAGACTGAGGGAGATTGACGGTTCTTTTGTGTTTCTTTCATTTGCAAATAATCGCACCAACTGTTTTCACCCTCTCACCAAGCTGCTTGGTGATGGTCTTATAGCCCATTCCAGCCTTGTGTAGGTCTACAATCTTTTCCTTGACCTCCTTGGACAGCTCTTTGGTCTTGGCCATGGTGTGGAGAGATTGGAATCTTATTGATTGATTGCTTCTATGGACAGGTGTCTTTATAAGGGTAACAAGCTGAGATTAGGAGTACTCCCTTTAAGAAAGTGCTCCTAATCTCAGCTTGTTACCTCTACAGAAGACACCTGGAAGCCAGAAATATTGCTGATCAATAGGAGATCACATAATTTCACTCATTAAAATGCAAATTAATTTATAACTTTTTTTAACTTTTTTTTCTGGACGTACAAAAGGGGATCATATATTTGTTTTCCCTCACTGTACATAGACAACTGTTTTGAACTGGAAATGTAACCCTGATGCTGCTTACACACGATCATATTTCGGCATAGAAAAAAAACCTTGTTTTTCAGCATGTCCAAAAAACAATGTTTTTCCAACTTCATCATTAAAAACGATGTTGCCCACACACCATCGTTTTTGAAAAATGATGAACAAAGCGCGGTGAGGTACAACACGTACGACGGCACTCTAAAGGGTTCTATTCGCCTTTGGGCTGCTTTTAGCTGATTCCTTGTTAGTAAAAGACAATTCGCCGCTTTCTGGCTGTTACAGCGTGATGAATGTGCTTACTCCATTATGAATGGTAGTTTTACCAGAACGAGCGCTCCCGTCTCATAACTTGCTTCTGAGTATGCACGGGTTAAAAACCTTGTTTTAGCCCACACACGGTCATTTTTTACTACCCAAAAAAACTTTTTTTTTTAAAACGACGTGCCATGGGCACCATGGGGGGGGGGGGGGGGGGGGGGGGGGCGGCAGGTAGATCTTTCTGAAACATACACTGCCTGTAGTCTTACAGTTGTTAAACCCTTCCTGACAGAGTTGTATACCCCCTCTCTTTGAAAGTTCGAATTTTAAAAATGGCTACTTGATCATCTCATGTAGTCGCATCCGCAGTCTCTGATCATCTCCTGTAGTCACAGTCTCTGGTCATCTCCTGTAATCAGTCTCTGGTCATCTCCTGTAGTCGCATCTACAGTATAGTCATCTCCTGTAGTCGCATTCACAGTCTAGTCATCTCCTGTAGTCGCAGTCTCTAATCGGACTTTATGTAGTGCCAATCCATAATTTGTTAATTGAAAGATTAAAGAGCTTGACTTGTTGTTTGGTTAGCTGTTTTTTTTTTTTTTGACAGGGGCGCAGTTTCAGTGCTTGCCGTAGGCGCCATTTTCACTAGATACACCTCTGGAGAGTTGTCAAGCTGGAAATGGTTTTCACCAGCCAGCTTTAAATATATCAGACCTTAAATTATCCTGACTATTTTAAAAAAAGAGAACAGGCTGTCTTTCAACAGCAATCAGAATGGTGGAGTGATTCAAGCTCTGCTCTTTTTGTGATCAGCTTTCTAGTTGCCTGTTTATAATCGAAGGACAACCCCAAAATGAATCTCACAACCACATTAAGAAGAAATGGTTAAAAGAAAGGCCATACTAGATAGCATCTATATTGCTCTGCAATTGTAATAGAGAACAACAGCCTACTTTTGGCTGCATCTTATTTTAATATCACCCTTCTCATCTTCTTTCTGAATCCCAAATGTTTGATTAAAAACACCTTTGAAATGACAATGATCTCTGCTGAGGATAAAATACTTAACCCTTGAAGCAGGGACAGTTACTTAAAAGAACCCTAAGCAGAAATATTTTATTAACTCCAAAGGTTGTGCAGCCAAATTTTACTCTGGTTTTTGTTCCTATTTTTTTTATAGAGATGGATTAGACACCCTGGGCCAGATTTCCAGAGGCGCTACGCGGGGTATCTCAGATACCCCTTGTATCGCGTTTTTTCCCCGGGTATCTATGCAAGTGTTTCCTAGAATCACTTAGGCATAGATACGGGTGAAGATCCGACAAGTGTAATTACACTTGCGGATCGTAGATTTAATGACAACTCCGGCCACTAGGTGGCCTTTACGTTGTTTTCTCATTTGCCTATGCAAATGAGGCTACTACTCAGATTCCCAAACGCTTTTACGCCGCCCCGTCGTCGCTTACGTCGTTTTCGTATGCCCAAGGTTACCCTGCTAATATGTGGAGTAACCTTACGCAGTACCGTCGGATGCCGTCGGATGCCATGTTAAGTATGGCGTCGGGGTCAGCGTCGGCTTTTTCTGTCGGTTACGTTGTTTTACTAAGTCATTCGCGAATGGCATTGCGTAAGTGACGATCACGTCGTTTTGACGTCGGTTTCAACGACGTTTCCGACGTGAGCTGGAGCATGCGCACTGGGCTTTTTCCCCGGCCGGCGCATGCGCAGTTCGATCGACGCAGGGGCGCGCTTAATTTAAATACAAGCTGCCCCCTTTGAATTACGCGGCCTTACGCTGGGCCATTTACACTACGCCTCCGCAAACTACGGAGCAAGTGCTTGGAGGATACGGCACTTGCTCTGTTAAGTTGCGGCGGCGTAGTGTAAATGGCTTACGCTACGCCAGGGCAAATCTATGAGAATCTGGCCCCCTGTCGTGTTCTAAATGCTCAGACCATGCACTATACAACATGATTATACAATCTCCTTTAGATCGATTTTAACTATGTAGTGAAAAGGCATGCCTGATTGGATACAAATTGAATAGATTGTTTGGACAGAAAATCATATTCTATGTACAATGACAGCACATTAAATAGTTCATCCAATGCTCAGTTAACAAGACCATAAACATATAGTTGTCAATCATGAAAAAATCTCTGATGCAGGTGTTTGTACCTCAAAGGAAACAATCCTGCAGCTTCTCAGTACATATTATGGGGTTCCAATCAACAATATGAAAAAGAAACGTAGTGGCAAGGGCACAGGGATTAGCATACTACCATGTTTTCCCGAAAATAAGCCGGGTCTTATATTAATTCTGGCAACAAGGGACACATTAGGGATTATTTTCGGGTTGGTCTTACCATGTCATGTACTTTCTTCTTTCCCCCCTCCCTGCCTGTCAGGAATCCCAAGTATGAACCAAATTAAAATGTTTGTAAAATCCTATAATCTTCTCTATTACAGTGATATATAATGTACAATGTGTGTGTTTCTGTAATATAATTGTGCCAATACCTTTGTTATAGTGCTGCTTAGCGTTTCCGTGACCCACCAGAGCTCTCTTTCCAGCTCTGAGTACTGCAGAGGGGGGGGGGGGCAAGATCCCCCGCTGACAGCTGAGAGAGAAGGAGGAGAGCAGTGGGAGATCAGCTGAGTGCCGAGGTATTTGGCATAATTATATTACAGAAACACACACATTTTACATTATATACTACTGTAATAGAGTGGAATATAGGAATTTACGAGAATTTTAAACTAGGGCTTATTTTCGGGGGGAGAGCTTATATTGCAGCACTCATGGAAAATAACAGTAGGTCTTATTTTCAGGGTAGGCCTTATTTTTGGGGAAACGTGGTAGTAGCAAGTTTATTTACGTGAGCTTGACACGGTCTTTTTCCATGTGCTGTGTTTTGTGCATAAACTTGCGACTGGTATCCAAATCCCAGCACCCTTGCTACTTTGTTACTTTTTCATAATAGACTGTTTTGGTTTGTCCTTATATTACATATTTCTGACTATGAAGGCACAGTATGTGACTCTATATTGCTTAAAGGTCCCATATTGACGCTCCTGGTTCCTCCCCTTTGACCAGTGCCCTTGTAGCAAACCACTTGCTATGAGGGCACTGGTGTGTGCTCGCTCCTGAGCCTAGATGTATGCATCAATAAGACACATAGACCTGTGTCTCTGTCCCGCCCCTGCTCTCTCCTCATTAGTACACTGGTTGTTATTGACAGCAATAGGAGCCAATGTCTCCCGCTGCTGTGTCTCAGCCAATGAGGAGAGAGACCTGGGACAGCTGAGGCTCCTGTGCACATTGCTGGATCAAGAGGGGGCTCAGGTGAGTATTGGGTGGGCTGTGGGGGGCAGCAGCACACTTTTTCTTTTTATCTTCATGCATATGATGCATGAAGGTAAAAAAAACATCAGCTATTACAACCACTTTAAAGCTATTTAGGCAGCGGACCTCATTCTATCACTTATATTACATATAAGGACTGATTAAGATGTCGACTAAGATTAAAAGAGCTCACTAGTTTCTCCAGCAGCAGTAAAGCCATACAGAGGATCTAATCCTTACCCACTCCATCCAAAAAGGAAAAAAGAAATTTGGCCTGACATACACTTTAAGCATTTATAACACAGTCACCCTAATATCCCAATGTATGCTTATGATGAGCAAGTTATGTGAATGCTTAGATGACCTCATATAAGGGCCCATTGACACTGGTGAATTGGGATAATATACATTATGCTGTGCGCTGTGTTGCATTAAGGTAGCCCATTTTATCCAAGGCACGAAAAGGCACCAATTTTTTTAAATACAGTGCACTACAACAGCTACTATGCATTGTGCGCTGAAACACAAATGCATTGCCAAAGTGTGTTGGGGGCAATAAAGAAAGAATGGCATTGAACCAACACACATCACAGCACCTGTGTGAATAGGCCCTGAGGGTGTTATATACAATTGGATTTGTAGTTTTAAATTTTTGTTTGAATGTATGTATCTGCACCTCTGCAACAATCACCCAATGCAATACCCTAAACAAAACAGAAATGATCATTCTCTCTGATACTGACTGAGAGATGTAGTTCTTGCAGTAGGCACAATGTTGAAAATCTGTGACCTAAAACTCATGACACCAGCCCTACCCCTGCGGAGAAATAAAATAATGCATTTAATATGCAGAAAGGCATCATGGTACGCTCATTTTTAAAAAGATTTTTTTTTAAGTGCATACATGTGAAAAACTATCGATAAATATGGCATAGTGCTATTATTTATAAAAATAAATAAAAAGAACCCCATAAAGGCAATGTTTAAAACAATCTAAAATGCTTTCGATAACCATAACTGTTAACAAAAAAATAAATCTTAAAAGTGTTAGTTCACCTTTACAGAAAAAATGTAAAAGTGAGCCAACCTTGAACAACCTCCCCACCACTCCTGTCCCCATTGTACTCATCTCCAGTGGTCCGGGACTTAAAATGTCCGCTCTTCTCGCTCCTCTCTATGCAATGCTTCTAGGATGAACCAGATTAATTGATGGTGCTGACCAATTAGAATCCATCTGTTTCATTTTGGAAGTTTACGGCAAAGAGGGAGAAAAGTAGGGCTTTGAAAAGCCAGCGGGCTAATGCGCTTTGGGGAGAGGGGTTCTAAGTCTCCATTCACACCTAGGCGTTTTGTCGCCTGTAAGCGCGACGCTACAATACGCTGGAGGGGAGAAATAACATTGTTCTCTATGGAGATGGTTCACATCTCCACGCCGAACTCCGAAACGCTGAATGCCTGAAGCTCAGACAAGTCCTGGACCCTTTTTTGTCGCGCGTATCGGGCGGCTTCGGCGTTCGGCATAGCCGACAATGACCTGTACAAAACCGGGGTTTAAAAACGACGCGTTTTGTCGCCGCAAATCGCGGTACAAAACGCCGCAAATCGCTATGCTAAGGTGTGAATGCAGCCTAAAGGCTCATCAATCCTGTGGTGAACAAGGCCTTAGGGTACCGGCAGTCCTTACAAACAATCACTGGAGAGGAGGGGGGTACATGGGCTAGAAACTGTCTGGCTGGTTATCCAGATAGAACTGTCAATGCTTCTAGATGAACCAGATTACCGTATTTATCGGGATATAGCGCGCTCCCGCGTATAGCGCGCACCCCTAAAGTTGCCGCCATTCCTGTGAAAAAAGTTTTTTGTACTTACAGTTTTGGTGTCTTGCGCGGCGGTCCATCGGCGGCCCTTCGGGTTTTCTCTTGTTCGGTTCCTTTCTTTTTTTCGGGTGTACTCTTCGTTCCGGGTCCGGCGTCCGGTTC